>JACJUM010003129.1:2966822-3019891 GCA_020976665.1 Heortia vitessoides
AGGAGAAGCTGACTGAGTAACTGGCTGACTGATCAACGCAGGTCCTAAACTATAAGGGTTAGAATCTTGGAATTTTGCTCTTGTGTTCCTTTTGTAACGTAGGGGTAAAAGGAGGAAAACTTTGCTGTTTTTGAAGTTGTTTAAATTAAATTCAATGTGAAGATTCTTCATTGAAAGACATGAAGCACGTGTAAAATGTTTTTCGAAAATCTTCCTTTAAGGGGTTAATATAAGGGTTTTTTTCGAAATCTATTGCTGGACTACTCAGACGTCAATTCTAGCGCCACTGGTTATCGTTCGTTGGTGCAGGGACTGCACGCGTTCGCTGCGCATGCGGTGTACTGCTCTATTATACGAATGCTTGTGCAGTGTTAATGATCGTGTTGTATCAGTGAGAGGGTGGGGAAAGGCTGTGATTTTTGCGGTAAATTTGTCGGGCGGGTCGTCTAAGACGTGACGCGGTCAACGATGTCGGACATGAAAAGAGGGGTGCAAAGTTAGTATGAAAATTAAACAACTTAACACGGGTAAAACCGAGGGGTGCTGCTAGTAATTAATATGAATGCCTCCCTCAGTCTTTTCACTGGCACAACACATTATATTCGTAGTACTCCGAGCAGTCCCGGCCCCTCGATAACTTGACAACCAGTCGCACTTTAGCGGCCGGACTCTCTCAGTCCTTCTCTTTGGCGAACGACGAATAACTGATGATGGGCTCTCTGAGTTCTGGTCACGAGGCATACTCGAGTGACTTCACCTGGAGGCGCTGGAATTGACGTCTGAGGAGTGCAGCATACGAAAATAATATGTACAGCTCTTAAAAAATGTAATCTTAAAAAACATCATTCCGAATTGGATTTGCGTGGTGTTAATGAAACCTTCTTACCACCCCCAGTTTATCTTGCAGGTTCCGGTTTTTTATAATGAACCTTAGCTTGCTTTTAGCTTTAAAATCGATCAGGTGTCTGGTTTAAAGTAGGTCACTTCGTGACATTTTATACACTAATAGGTTATCAAGGTCACCGGTAATCAAAAATATTGTATTGTCTGCATTTTGTTGATTTAAAAGTGCTAATGATAGAGCGATTTAATTAAAGTAGTTAATTAATTTAAGTAAGTTAACTAAAATTAGAGTTTTAACAGATTTGTATTTAATACTTTTTACCCATAGTAAAACTACTGTATTAATTAATGGTTGTTTTCCTTGGCAACGGTAGCCGCAAAGTAATCGAAACCTCAAAAAAAATAAAACCGTGTTTTAAAACCGTTAAAATAGTAGTTTTATTATAAGACTAGCAGTGCCCGCGACTTCGTCCGCGTGGAATTGTGAGATGCACTGTAGCCTTCCTCGATAAATGGATGGAATATATAACACTAAAATAATTTTTTAAATAGGATCAACTGTTCCGGAGCGCTTTCAAACAAACAAACTCTTCAGCTTTTTAACATTAGTATAGATTTGTATTTCCTGACTATTTCTATTCCAGTTGGAGACACTAAAGAATCAGGTCGGTCCCGAAACATTCGAGCAGCTGCTACAATCGACCGACCAAGTAATTCTACAGCAGATTAGAGACTTCATGCCGCTTTGATTCGTAGCTACAAAGTTTGCGCCTGTACCCCGACACCCGGCAATACGAAGCGATCCGATCAGGACTCGTGGTACTGGGGCAAAGGTGCGGTCCGAATGCTGGCGGGTAGCGTGTAGCGGGAATGAGTGGGACTAAAGGTTTGGAGACTAGTGATTGGTAACGAAAATACTATTATTGCTAGAGATAATTTCGTTTATTTTTTTTCAATGATAACAATTTTTTGTTTTATTACGATGAATATAAAGTTCATAATTATACAAACGTCGTTTCTCATCAGAATTTTGTTATATTTTGTCTTTGCCTATGTGTCATTTTTTTTAGTCTCGATTGAACTTCTCGAATCTTCGGCGGTACCCAACCCACTAGTCCTGGCCCGCTCTTGCTTTTACCGGTGGTACAGGTGAAAGTGAAACAGCGATATTGAAGTGATTTGAGGCGTATATACTATGTATAGATATTTATTTTCTTCTTTGATTGTATCGTAGATTGACTTTTATTTTGGCGCGTTCACGAAGGAGCGATCAGCTGATTTTATAAATTACTCGCTGACCCGGCAGGCGTTGTGTTGCCATATAAATTATTTCTATACAATTATTGAAACAACTAAAAAAAAATTGGGTTGGTGATAAATGGATGAAAATTTAATTATTTTTATTGAATATTGTTGTTTAAACCGGTCGTTAAAAACAAACATGAAGAATTCAAAGAAATTTTGTCTGTTGCAGTTTGAAGCCAATATTTTTATTCTTTTAATAAAAAGTATACTTTTATTATTCGATTAATTCGATAGACAATTAATTGAATCATCATTCATGATTGTTTACAATGGAAGAGCGCAGCTTTCACGATGGGGATCGTGAAATGTGGATTACCGGTACCTCACGGCTAACTGTAACTGAAAATATATTTCACTCAAACTATATTTTCAAGTGAAAACAGCCACAAAGTACATCCGGTTTCAACAGTAACCATTTATATAGCTATAGCAACCACAAGTATAGCTTACTAAAAGTATGAGTATAGCTAACTGCTTGTACTAAATTGACGTATCCTTGCCCGCAGTGGATTTCGGAACATACACTGCATGTTAAGACATACATTTTTTGAGTCCCTCATTGCTGTCTCGTAAGATACAACTTGATGTAAAAAAATTTCATAAGAACTCACTTTCATGATAAAAGTGGCGCATCGGTTTTACGCAACGGTTTTGTTTCGGCTCGAATATAAATGTGTTTTACTGTTTAAATGACTTTTTCAACAAACTTAACGAACACAAATAGCACCTTTGAGCCGGTAGTACCCAATAAAATCAGCTGACACGTTCCTTCGTGGCTGAATTATATTTCTATACTATATTCTAATTTTGTTGTAAACTTACAATGGTATCTTTGTTTATAACGCACAAATATGGCTGCTCATTTAGAACATATGTTTGTCATGGACCGAGTGGAATAGTACGTCTCCATGCAGGCGGTGTCGTAAGAGGCGATCGACGTATAACCGATAGATGGTGATACATCTATCCGGTGACAGCATAGCTTAAATGCAGCAGGGCGGGAATGGGTGCAGCTCATCGCGGACTAAGTACTATCATTATGTACTAAGGAGGATACCCTTAGAAAGGTCTAAATACAGCAGTGAACTTTCTACGACTGCTACGTTGGTGATGATATATATATATATATTCTAGCGTGACAATTATCTTTTGCAATGACATAATTAAATTAGAACAAACGGATACATGTATTATCATATCATTCCTAGCACGTATCTTGTCAGTTCCCGAAAGGATTTCTAAAAGAATCAATCTCAGTGCGTATCTTTGCGACGGGGATGCTGCAGTACAAACCTATCCAGTTGAATGTAAGCTACGGATGGATATACCGCCATCTGTCGGTTCCGGAACCTTAGTCGCCTCTTACGACACCTGGCATAGAGAGTCTCACTTATACTCTGCAGACATTATATACTTTAACTGTATGTAGTAAATATGTTATATTATATGTACACAATCATATTATACACTTTGTGTATGAAACATATATACAGATTCAGGATCAGAATTAACTCATTCAATAAGCCTTATGTTTACAACAAAATCTGCGTTTAGCATATAGTGCGCACAGCAGACAAATATAATTTATCATATAGTTAAAAAAAATTAAAATATCATCTATCACCTATATACATGTAAAGGGGCTTAATATAGATATTTTCATATTCTATTATGTATACATATGTAATTATTAGTAAGGTTATGTACGAAATGTATTGACATTTCTTTATTGTTAGTTGTGGGATGTTGAACGCATACAGGCCTTGGTTGAACGTATTAAATCTATTTAGATTTATGTTTCATTCTATAAGATAAATATGTCTATTTTCTTTTTTTTATTTTTCTTACTACTTTTCCTCTATGGATTTTTTTAACAAAAAAATCTAAAGAGCGCCATGAATATGACAAAGATTATTTATTTTTTTAATTTTCATACAACACTAGAAATAGCTTCTACTGAACAGATAAGTGTTCGTTGTGTTGTTGCTGTGTGTTATTTTACATCTCAAACGAAATAGACATTTGATATATTTTTTTCTTAAAAACAAGTTTGTGAAAATTGATGATTATTTTATTAAGAATTGATTTATTCAAATTTTTCTCTTTAAAATATTTGTACTTACTAGAAAATAACTTCATAATATAAAAAGTACCATTTTTTGTGTGTATATTTTATATGACAATTTAAAATTTTTAATTTAAGTTCTTTATAAATTATTGACTGATTTATTTATAATTAATAGCCATTTTTCTAGTTATTATATGTATAAAATTTATACGCAATTGTGTATGGTTATTTCATGTTTTTTGATCAAATTCAGATCTAATAAAATTCAATAAATAGATTTACCATATGTGTTTTGTACGTGACCCTTTTGTACTTTTATGTATATAACCAACAGCCTGTATGCGTAGTAATTGATTGAACGATTCTTATATATTGATGACACGTCTTGTTTACATTGTTCCATTGTAAGTAAGAAACTCCATATAAAAAATAAATATATAACCTACGTTCCTATGTGAAGATGTAGCTTTTTAATAGTGATATGATATTTAAAATAAAAATAGTAGTTTTTGAGTTAAATCGTAACGAGGAAATAAAAAAACAAAGCAATCATCTTCATAATATTCGTTATGTAATTTTAAATAAGTATATAGTAGATATATACTGATTTAAAATAAATATATAGCTGACGCGGGCACATGTAAATGTGCCTTTGTCGAAGTTTAGTCATAACACTTATGTATTAAAATGGCATATACATATACTGCGACACATTTTCTTGTTTATTTGTCACTTTCGTCAATCACTGGACAATGTAAGTCTTAGAATTCTAGAAATTGCCTCTAAGTTTAACAACGTGTTGAAGACGCGTAAAGTTTTGCGTTCGCGACATTGTATACTTCTGACACCTGGTTCAGTGAGAGGTACTATTCTACTCTGCCGGTACCTCACTGATGTCCTCAGTAAATAGACTCTATTGGTTTTGATCATAGTCTTCAAAGTTACTTACATTGTCTGAATCCTTATTGTTATGGATATTTGAATGTCGAAAAAGAAAAGAAATAGTTCCAATAGATACTCAAGTTTGAAAAAAAAACAATAGATAATGTATTGTTTTAATTTGTTTACGGCCATAACCTCTGCGACGCGTAATAGTTCCTGTTAAATTAGGTATATGTTCATTTTTTGACTGCTATTGTCGTCTATAAATGACAAGCGTCGGCGTGTTATGTCTACTGTCGACTATAATTGACATACCATACTTTTGATATAACACAAAATGGTGGTATTTTTTATTTTTGTAGTATTGACTGATACATAAGCGTCAATCATTATAGCCGACTTCCGATATCCGGTAATCTGACACAATTTAATCTAGAGTACTCGTTAGTCCGACAACTCAAACGTGACTCGAATGTTTGTACAGTATTTTAGCAAGTGTTTTATATAACGTTCCGAAATTAATCAGCTGTTTTTATTCAAGAGTATCTATTGTGAACGTCTCTGTAATGGGGGGGGGGGGGGTTACTTAGGTCGGTCTTAAGTCGGCATAGTCGCTTATCAACTTTGTAGGTTAGTCCAATATTGGCCTTTAACTCTTAGCCTCTATTCGATATTGTAATTTAGTCGGTTTCGCTTGGACGTGTAAAGTTGTAACTTATGCATCTTTTTTAGACTAGGTCGATGTATAAGCTTTTAGTCTGTGAGATAATTTGCAATACCGCATCCATTGTGACTTGTAGATACTAAGTCACATTACCCAGCAATTTCACTGTTTCTCTTACCCTTCAACCAAGAACATAGAAATGCGAACAATGCTATTTGGCGGTTGATGTATTAATGCAGTGGTATGGCAAGGTCTCCCGACGATGGGATTTTCCAAGTTAAACGTGCAATTGGTAAATCGTGCAAACAGTTACCGCAAGGTAACTGCAGCTTTGAACCAAAAAGTTGATTTAAATGTAGTTTGACTCTAATATGGGTGACAGTCAATCAGAGAGGCAGTGAAATTAATTACGTTTGTATTAGGTCTACCTTATGTACGCTGTCTGTAGGCATTTTAGTTGAATCTATGTAATATAGTTTCGGGAAAGATTATAAAAAAATTCGTGCGTTTTATAAATAAATAAAAAATTCTGAAGAACTGAAAATGGATATACTAAAACATTTCCTGTACAAGAAATATTATTATTATTATAGTCTATACAAATAAATATTTAGTTAATAAAAACAAATAATATAAATCTATACGCGTAACAGATTATGTCCACAATTTTAAATGATTTGGGTATAATCATAATTCTTATTTTTCCCTAAAATATATATTTTTATCTGCCAATTAATCACATTATTTGAAATAAACAGACTACCTGTTGGCATCAAATGTAAATTCACACTGGAACATTGTCATAGTGTAATAACAGCCAGTACTTACTATGAGTTATAGTAAACGTTATTATGATATGGTACTGTGGTATATCGTACATCGACCCCTGCCAATTGAATTTCTGACCGTCGATATGCCGTTAGCATAAAATGTTAATATATAATAAAATATATGATGCATATTTATATACTAACAACCTAAATGTATTTATTTGTATAGATATTAGAGTTTTCATATTTTCATAATTTAAGAACGTCATATGCGCAAAATTTCTTACTGGCAATTTTGAAAGCAGCCACATGTCCTGCGCGCTTAGCGATGTTTCTGTGCAACTTTACACGTTTCAACCGATTTTCAGCCTTAAAATTAGTATGTAATAAAGTTCACATTTATTCTATCGACTGCCTAACAATATGGCGGAGCCAAAACATATTTAGACACATTAATTAGATTAGCTCATATTATAATCAAATGTTAATGAAATTTATTCATCATTTAATTCTTTTAATTATTACTTATTATATTTACTGATAATAACTACAAATTGATCACTACTTTGATTTTAATTTTGTTAAGCAATTTTTTTAATTAAATATCTAAGGTAGCATTTGTGTAAACACCGGGCTTTATACGCTTCTGTACATTATTAATTATATTATTTTATATGTGAAAAACAATGATACAATAAACCGCTGGCAGTCGGACCCCAACCTTATGAGCCGCTTTTATCCCATCGTGTAAATCTATTCTATGTTGTTATTTGTACATTATGTATGGCTGTATGTTTCATATTGATTGATGACTACGTCATAGTTATTACGCCTAAATACTGAAGAAATAATGGACTTAAAATAAAGATTTAAATTAGATCTACTTGTGTTTTATTTGAACATCTATTAGTGTCTGTGGGCAGATACATATATAGATAGGTTTAATACATAGCGGCCACCCGCCCGATAAAATTACCGCGAAAATCGCAGCCCTTCCCCGCCCTCTTATTGGCACAACACGATCATTGACACTGCACATGCATTCATATAATAGAACAGTACATTTTTGCTTTATTGCTAAGGCTATTACTGCCTGATAGATTTTATTAATGATGAAACTGCTTGGCATTGAATGGAATTGCCCTAACACATACTATTAAGACAACGGTTTGTTAGCGCCGACGCCGGTATGGGTTCCAATAATATTAGGTGTCATTGGAACCTATATATCACCATCAGTTTTTCTTGTAGGTTTTTTTCTGGTGGCCGGCCTGCCACCATTTCAAACAACCTGCTATACTTTCAGCTAAAGAATAAGTGTAATTTTTTGTGTCGATTTAAAAGTGCCTATTTACTTATTTACGTGTCCAGTGATGGCAGTTTAAGTCGATACGCGTGGTTTTGCGGTTCGACAAAAATATTTTTTTATTAATTTATTTTTATGTATAAGTGCAGTTACAGATGTTAGACTAGAGCGATAAAAAATATATGTGGGTTGCAAGGTGTAGACAAAAAAATTTAGTTACTGTAAACAATTTTAATTAATATTATTATTTATTTATATAATGTTTATTTATATTCATTTATACCTCCTGGACAAGTGTTATATAATCCATAAGTCAAGCACTACAGGGGTAAACAAAATAGAATAAAAATAAAAACAATATCAATATGGAGGCCGTGAAAACTTCTATTTTGACATGATGTAATGCATGACATCTCTGGAGGCAGGATATTAATAATAATAATTATAATAATAATATTCTTTATTATACACACCATAAGCAACACACTCAAATAACATAGAAAAACATTATATATATTATTCTGCATACAAAATCTTCGGTATTCTACAGCAGGAAACAGAGGTACTTGCACATGGTTTGGACCAGCTGGTAATGCGTAAACGCAAAAAAAACTTACTTCATAGTGTTGCCTAAGACACTAAGGAGGTCACAACATCAGTGGTATGCAGGTTAGATAAGTCGTACCTTAAAATAGAAGA
Organism: Heortia vitessoides; assembly: GCA_020976665.1. Taxonomy (NCBI): domain Eukaryota; kingdom Metazoa; phylum Arthropoda; class Insecta; order Lepidoptera; family Crambidae; genus Heortia; species Heortia vitessoides. The sequence continues at coordinate 2,975,360 of JACJUM010003129.1, forward strand.
TTTCGCTCCTAGTGCCATTAAACGATGTCATAGGATGAAGAGACTTTTACCCTCTCGGAGGCCGCGTACTAACCTCGTTAAGCTTCATGATGTCGAGCTGAGAGATTCCATTTGGTTTGCCAAACGTCAATTCAAGGATTCTGGCCTATCATTATCTGTTTCTCAGTAAAGCTTGCCACAGCCTATTTATGGCGGTTAGAGCTTAAAGTTGGGCGTCGATAGTTGATGGACGCGCGCCGGTAATATTTTCGTCATTGGATCCGGCAAAGTACGGCACCGAGTTTCGTTTGTTCGCATTGTGCATCTGAACTTTCTGGCGCGCCTACTTCTATTACTGCACCTGCTCAGGGCGCATCAACCAGGTCCAGAAGAGTCGTGCAGCAGAAATAATAACATGTCTGGCTTATATTTATTTTCTGCTTGAGCATATCTACCTTCATATAATTTTAAAAATCTTATTTTTGACTTTGTGTTACAAACACTGTTAAACTGTCACATAATTCACATATGTCAAATATTTTGTCTTTTATCAACTTTTTTTGTACGTTCCGTTGTAGGCTTGTGTAATGTTGCCGGAGCTGTTAAAATTCTTTGTTGTCGGATCAGATATTTCTCCATTTGTTTAAAAACGTAACCGGCAGGTGTTTATTGTAATTAATATTATTTTTATTTTTTAATATTCTTTTATATTTCTATATTTATTTATTATTTTTCATTTTGAGTAATTTTGATTATGTCGTCTGATGTAAATGACACTGTTGATATAGACTGTTTTTATTCTGCTAGTAGTAACAACTATAGTTTTAGCGATATTCCTTCACTCTTTGACACGTTGAAAGCGCAGTTCTCTGATGTACTTCGAAATTTCAACGCAATACACATTATTGCTCAAAGTATTCCTGCCTCTCGGATATGCTGGCATTCTTTAACTGCAAAATCATTCATGCCATACCTGTTTCCGAATCTAAGCTAAAGCCTTTTCTCTTTTCGTCTTCCTATTCACTTCCAGGTTTTACCTTGATTAGATATGATCGTTCTATCGGCGGTGTTGGTGGTGTTGCCATATATCTGCGTTCAAACTTGCTTTTTTTCAATTGTAAATATATCAATGCAACCTCCACGACGTGACGTTGGTAAAGATCTTTTCATTGAGGTGGAACTTCAACACTCCAAAATTATTCATGGGGTTTACTATTGACCCCTCTTGACGCGTTAACTACTTTTCTAGTTTGGATTTAGTTAATTTTAGACGTTTTCCTTCATTCTTATAATCATTCACTAGTCATGGGCGATGTCAACACTTGCCCTCTTAAAAATTTCTTCCGCTCTACTTTGCTGCTTTCAGTTATTGAATCCAACCTGCTCTTTGTATCTTACAAGACACGTCTTCCTAAGTATATAGCGAAAATTCTTATACAGCGTAATTTTAGTAGTATAGACAAGCTGCTTAACGATGTTATACAAATTGATTGGAGTTCACTATACAATTCCGCATCGGTCATGCAATTTTAAGATTAGGCATGCTCCTGTTCGAGCAGTAAAAGTCAAGTATCTACCGGCTTCTTGAATTGATGATACCTTTCCATTCACAATCACTGCATTTTTGTCCATTTCCTACTCATCTTAGAAATGCACAACGCCAACATATTTACATCACAACACACAGTTCTGTTAAAAATGGTGACCCTGCTAGAGTTTAGAAATTTCTTAGGTCCATAGGAGCTGGGAAATCTCAACAAGACAATGTTTCCAGACCTTAATTTAAATTCTTTAAATGATAATTACACTATTTCGTCCAATTTGGATAGAACAACTAAATTAAATACTCTAAGCTTCTTTCATCTCTTAAGCGTACTCTAAACTTCTCAACCTTTTATTTTTATTCAATTTACTGTTAGTGATGTCAAAAAGAGTATGGAATCAATAACCTCCAACGCAGTTGGAAGTGACTGTATCACACGTAAAATGGTCTTCCCCATCCTTGATCCAATCCTCTATACTTTATAACTCTATTACTATCATGCAAAAGTTGCCTAGAAGAAACTATGCGATAAGGCAGCCAATTGTACTTTACTATGTATAACTATAAATACTATTGTCTGTAATATTTAAGTGTACAATATAGTGTATTTGTTTAAATCTAACAACCTATTATAACTATATAAAACTATTGTTAAAAATTAAGTTAGTAAGATACAGGTTTTGTAAAAAAGAAAACCGCATACAATAATAAAACTAATCTTATCATAATCAAAATTTTTGTATAATTTTTATTCCTGACTATGATTTTCAATATAGTAATCAAAATAAAGTTCAATATATGTAAAAATATATCATTGCGGACATCCAAATCATTATTCTATTCATCTATAGTGCAGATTCTATACCTGACGTAGGAGGTAGGCAAAGAGGTACCCCAGGGCCCTAATGGGTTAAGAGACTAACAAAACTAAGAGAGCACACCTGGGCACTGAGGGGTGTCGTGATCTTGACCCACACCTGAAATGGTTCGGGCGCTAGCGAAAACCGCCATATCCTTCAAGGTAGAGTCGGCCCCTAAAGAGTTTGGGAACCCCCTAATTCAAAGATCCCATCGACAGATACACAGACAGGCAGACACCGACAAAAAAGATAGAGAGTAGCAATAGAGATAAGCGTCACAGATAGATACATATAATAAAAACACAAGTGCCCAAGTGATGTTGTAAAAGTAGATAAACAACTAAAATAGAAGGTTATACTGGTACTGCGTAAACAGTACTGTATATGAAGGTAATGCGTAAATGGATGGAAACATAAAACCGAAAGAAAGGAATAATAAATAAGATGTACAAAGATAAATAGCCATATAGAATATAAATAAAATAAAGAAAGAAAATTCTACAAGCGATTGCAAGCAAATATAAGAAATAAGTGAGACGAATGTATAGATTAACTAGATTATAAACAAGTTAAAAATAGATAAGAAAGACCAAACTAAAATGTAAGACCAAAGTAAAATAAGAAATTTGTAAGAATAGAAATATAATGCAATAAATTATAGAAGGAAATATAGACATATCAATATTACAGGAAAATCACATACTGTTTAAGTTATTTTAGAGCTTGAGTTTGACAGACAGACAGAAATAGGCAGCTGCATTCCCGTCGTGAAGCAACGCTCTACGATTGCGTCAAGCCAGTCCAGCGCAGCAATTATGGAAAAAAACACCTTTCCAGGGAAGAGGTTTGTCCTGCAGTGGACGTTTACGACTGTTTTGATAATGGTGATGATATACAAAATTTATCGAGATATTATTTCTAGTTCACCTACCTCATATCCCAGCTATCTAGCAATATCTCTTAATTAACATAGAACCACGTAGGTAGATTTAGAGATTTTCCGACCCTAGACCTAATTGATGCATCAGGATTCAGCGTTTACTTGGAGCCTTGCCAATGTTCCTTTATCAGAGTTCCATTCTAAAAATGAGTTGAAATACAGAAAGCGCTTTGAGATAATACTTTTTTAATTCTATGCTTAAGGCAGAGGTATTTGTAGTTTGTATAAAAAGAAACTAGCTAATGACCGCGCTTTTTTTGCGTAAGTCGCTTTTATCGTTACTCCTGTATTTCTATGAGTAAAACGTAAATGTAGGCTTTACCCACTTCATAGATCCAAATGACGATATAAGATTATTAGATCAGGAAATTGTATGGCGTTGAGTTGTTCAGTATCGACATGACTTTTTTTTTATAATTATTCCCAAAAATTGCATTCTGCATATTGAAACATAGTAAACCTCTATAGTATGAAGTATAGAACCTTTTTAACAATTAGAAATAGTATTGTTATCAATCAGAAACGATGGCGCTTAGAAAAAAAGTATTGAGATTTTTTATAAATAAAATAAATGATCTACAATTTTATGGTAAAACATACAATTTAGCTTAAAAAGGTAAAAATCCATTTTTAAAACTTCTGTCTTCGGGTTACTTACTTTACTTTTCATACTTTATAACATTTAGGCACTTGTTCACAAATCATAATAAATTTACTATTTTAACATCTTGGAAACGCGGTGCACCTAACTTTTTCATTTTAACAAACGATGGTTTATCAATTTTGAAATCAATTGCCGCAAGGTTTAAATTGAATGAACTGCGTTCTAAGGCCATTAAAAGTGTAACCGTTTTTTCTAGGTATGGAATGAACATAATAAAGGAAAATTGCGAAGTCCTAAACTATCCAATATTCCTTTATTAGGTGTTTTGAACGTTTATACCAATTTTTAGCTCTTATGTTCAGTTTGACGGAATCATAAATATGAACAAAAAGTATCTAGATAGCGGCCTATGTGCAATCTAGCATAACACCTCATACATTGACCTGACTCCGAGGTAAGTCTCTTAAAGCAGCTGTCAATATCCATAACACATCAGACAATTGAGAAATCACAAATATAATACAACAATTTATATTGAACACCCACACACAGAACAAACACAAGTAATAATCATATAAATGTTTGTCCCTTATATCAATGACATTAACTCATCACATTACCTAACCGGGAACATGCAAGTTTTTAGTAGCAAACTCCAACTTGCAAGTCGAAAGATTTCTCCAGAGCCCGGCCTAATAGGGATGCCTTTTGGATACCAGCCCGGTCTTGGAGCTCCGCCAACAGACAGTTTTTGATTCCACAAAAATACATATTAGGTTACACAAAATCTTTGACTGCAACTTGTCCAGACCTCGGAGTTTCCTACGAAATGGAATTTCGGATATGGTGGAGCAGTCGGTATATTGCTTGCATCTTTGTTCGGCTGAAGTATCAAAACTCAACTTTAAGGAAAACTGAACGGGAAAGTGAATTTGTCTAGCAAATTGTATCTAGTTCAAGCAAATATGTTATTTCTTTTTATAATGTAAACACATGCTTTTGGGTTTAAATAAACATGAATACATTCCGCGTGATAGTAATTGTTACCGCAGCCTATACACTCTGTCTCATTACCCAGTAATTTCATTGCCGCTTTTGATTGCCTCTGTCACTGATTAAAAGCTGAAATACGTTCCTTACTTTCTAAATATTCTTTTTGCTATCTCGTATGCATATGTGACGTGAATGACCTTTTACCTTAATTCCGAAAACAAGTTCTCATGGGATAGATCTGGCTTTATATTTCTCCATTAGAAATCAGCATGAATATTGGCATAGTTTAACTGTCATCGAGCGATACAGAATTGTTTTCATAATAACAAGAGTTCTTCCGAATAAAACTAATTTATTAACGGCTTTTAAACGCGGTTCATTTCACTTTTATATTTTTAGTTCGACGCTTCGGTTACCTTGCCAGTACGTACCGTTCTCAAGATGATAAAATATGTTGTGTCGAGATTTGAAAGGGCGAAATAAAAATGTAAATAGTTAAATAAGCCGCGTTTTAAAGCCGTTAAAATAGTAGTTTTATTATAAGCAGTGACTACGTAAAAATTAGAAAATTTGAGATAAAAAATTTTCTTTTTCTTTACTGGAACAGATAAAGTCGCAGACAGGAAGCTAGTGCCGAATAAAGCTCAAAATTTGTTTATTTGAATGCGCTCATCTCAGGAACTCTCTGGCAATGATAACCCGACTATTAAGAAAAGTTATAACACCTTAAATAGCCTTTAGGAGCTGTATTTTGAAAGTAAAAGAATACTAGCGCGACGATTAAATATCACGAGTTCCTCAAGATCCAAGTAAAATATGATCACACACTCACACACATACTCAACTTTCAGCGTGGGATTATTGTTCTTATATTTTCTTGTCTCGTTTTATTTTTAGAAATTTAGAAATTTTAAATAAATAAAATTTTACAAATTTTTCATTGAAACTTTCATCGCCTTTGTACCTACGTTGAGGAGGTGAGTTTTATTAAACCATTAAACACGTAATCAACTCAATGTTTTTAAGAGCATGAACCTTAACTTTTATCAAAATCGTTGTTCATTTTGAGATTTATCCATAAAAACCTGCATAGGGCTTAAAAAATATAAAATCATCACTTTAGGATAAAAAAAATATAAAATCTCGTCGTAGTGTATATTCGAATTTTGAATTGTATAACTGTTAAAAACTCTCTTTTTTACCAATACCGGTTACGGCTGTGCGTAAGTATTTATGTCAGTGGGAACTTCTTCTTTTATATGTGTATATATTAAAAGGTTTTTCTTAAAGTATCCTTTCATGTAATATTCCCATGGTCCAACTGGCTCCAATAAAGCTTCTGGCTAGAGCTTATTACAATAAACTTCATTGTAATAATAGCAGAGAAAAATCAACGATCAATTCCAGGATAAATCTAACATCTAGGTAACACGAATAGCGAAACTATCAAAACCTCATTCTCATATCTTGGGGAGTAACGAGCACAAGTGGCACATATCAGGGCTGGGCGTGAGCCAACGACACGTTGCTTACCCGTTATCATAGAAAGGTGACACGACGCCATATCACAATACTACTTTACATGCAGAGAAATTTCCTCTTATGCTCCAATAGACGAAAAACCTCTTTGCTGACGTTTTCCACACGTATTTACAGTACGGAGTCCATCAAGACGCGCGAGGAGTATGTTCGTCATCATAATTTCGGCAGATCTTTCACTACTGGATTTGTCCAGTAAACAAAGTTGAATTTTGCCAGTTGGCGATGACAGAACAGGGCTAATTATTGTAGCTATAACACATCCACCACTGCACAAAGACCTCCCCAAAAGGGGGCGGGAATGCTGCTACCTATACACGCCCTGTTGCTTTAGAGCAACACTGCTTTGGATGGATATACCGCCATCTCGGTTTTGGTACCTCTTACGACACCTGGTACAGGGGGAGGTACTATTCTGCTCTGCCGGTACCACACGGTTAATCGATGTTCATACGATAACACATTGCCTTGATGTCACTTATGATATAGAGATCTGTATTCATATTCATTTAACAACCATAAATTTGTAACAAGGAGTACGAAATATACTTACAAGAAATGTTGTGGAACAGGCCTTAAGTTTATTATAAATTTATTGTTTCAAGGTATGAGGCAAATATATCTTATCAGCTTAATAAAATGAATCTTAAAAAAATCCAAAAATGAATCATAAAATATTTTAATTAAATTTTATTTTTTTCTTTACTATAATCGTGTTTACATTATATAACTATACAAGTTTGATAATTTATGTTCAAAATATTAAATTATATCACAGAATGATCTGTCAATTCATTTATTTTTAAGATTTCTTTTCAAAAGTACTAATTTGGAGGGCTTTCAATTCATTTGGCATGTGGATGTAAACTTTTATGGCCATATTCTATGAATTATTATTAAATAGATTAAAATTAACTGCAGGTACTACCAAATTATGTTCACATTGACGTGACTGTTAATGTTAAAACGGCATAGTTCAAAAACATATCGTCTCTTAAGTTCTAACACAGCGTATGTCAAAGTTGGTAACTTAATAGTTAAGCTCAATAATAACACGATATTATATTTCTAACGCTGCAGTAAACGTTTTATACCGTGTATTGCTTAAACGAAATCTATTTTGAACCAACTAAATGCACAAGCAATTAGTTTTAAAATGATTTTATGAAACAAAAGCAATGTTTTCCCAATTGTTACAAAGTGTCAATATTTTGACATACGCGGTATTAGAACTTAAACGACGATATGGCGAACGTTATCGTACCTGAGTACTTACCAATAAGTACGCCTGATTTACACAATCCAGCTATAGAAATCGAAGCTTGCCCTTTCGATATAGTATAAATATTACCAAGTGCCCATATTCACTCCCTAGTTTCGTAAGTGCGATATTATCAAATGTAATGGATCAATTTAAAAGTATCGCTTGGGAATCTATTGTCAACCACGATGATGTCATCTAGATGTTGAGGGTTTCTTTGAGTGGGTTAATGAGATAATTAGAAATAAACTCCAGCTAAACGAATCGGACAGCTTGTATTGTAGAGAAAGATCGCATTCAGCAGTGATTTAAAAAATATAATACATAATCCGTGAAACTATTACGAGTTTCGACTTTACAAAGAATGTTAAAGGTCGGTCATAAACAGCGTCGAAATATCTCTCTCTCTTGTTTTCCTTTGTTAAGAGTAACAGATCTAATAAAACAATGCTTGAAACCATGAGTTTTGGCACTAAAATTGCGGCTGGAGCACAGGAAATTGCCGAGTTGTTATCAGAATATTTTTCATCCGTCTATGCAAGTAGGGGGGCCCCCCCCTTTTTGATTAAGTTTCAGCTATATATTAATTATCCTTTTTTTTGCGTGTAATCGAACGATGTGTTTATAAAACTAATCTTGTTGGATTCTAGCAAGGGATCAGAGCCTGATGGAATTTCTCCTCATTTCATAAAACTATGTGCAAGTGAGGTACCGGCAGTGTAGAATAGTACTAGTATAGGAGAAGGCCCCATACCAGGTGTCGTAAAAGGCGACTAAGGTATCAGAACCGATTATATACATCCGAAATAATGCAGCTGAAATGCACAGAGTTAGACACTGGCTGCTTATTTATAAACTTGTGTCAATTGGCGAACATGGCTGCCTCTTACGGTGCCTAAAATTTTACATCTTGAACCATACCCAACTAGTTGCTTTAAAGGCCTATCGTTCTCAACCTAACCCAATATTATCTGGTGTAGCTCAAGGTTCATATTTGGGTCCATTGATGTTTATAATCTATATCAATGATATGATACCAAGATTTGTAAACCTTTCTCTCTTGTACGCGGATGATCTTAATATGCCTGTCACGTTAACTCTATCCGCGACTGTATCACTTTATAAAGAGACTTAAATACTGTCACATAGTGGTGTAATCTCAAGGGCTAAATACTTGAGTTGAGAAATGCTCAATTATCTCTTCCACTCGTTGTAAAAACCCTACCTGATCGATTACATTTTGGATACTGCTTGACCGGAAAGGTAGTCAAAGGTGAGGGACCTAGGCATTATCTTTAATTCAAAGTCAAGGCAGCAACGACCCCATCGCGATTGTCAACGTGCTTGCTCGGCGCAGCAATTATGTGCAAAAAACCACCTTTCTTTGAGAAATGTCCAGCAGTGGACTTCCAATGGCTGGTATGACTATGATGATGATAATGTATCTGTATAAGCTAGTTAACGGTTCAACATCCTAAAGACTATATTATTTTATATCAACATTAAATTTCCTAATAAATCTTGTAGGCGTAATTTTCTGCTTGTAACCCCGTAATACAATAACAACAGATGCCTTCTCATACCCCTGATGATGAGATGCCTCCTTGTATCCAAAATGTGCCGAGAATGTAACTCACGTGGTAGTGCGCGCTGTATCAATCAATTCATGGATCAAAACTAAATAAATGGAAAGTGGCCATACCCTTCTTTAAATCTCAATTATTATGTAAGTATTTTGTTTTGATTTTCTTATATTTTATATTTTCACTTTAAAGTTAAGTTTATTTTATTATTTATTCGAAAATTATGTCTTTATTGTCTAGCTAGAGTAATGTATAGAGTTTTTAAATTGAGTATTTGCTAGTTAAGCTTACTCTGTACATATGTATACTCTTACTTCTTACTCTGTATATATGTATATGGTTAGGTTAGGTTAGGTTAGTCCTCGTGGAGTCACAGCTTGCTAAAATCCCATAGTTTTAGGGTTTTTTTGTGTTGTGAAACTAATTTGTGTGCCTAATATAATAAATAAATGAATGAATATACAATACAATTAATGAATTTCGCGAACAACACACTATAAGTGTCTCTAGGACTAAATAATAATGCGTATACTAAAAAAATATTTATTTATTTAATTATTTATATTTTTATTTATATATTCTACTTTTGTAAAATGGTACTGCAGGTATTAGAGGAGTTACTCCAAAGTACGATGCCTTATCGAAACGACGACGCTCTGGTATGCCGCGACAGCGCACTCCTCATTTGTATTTATTCGGATCTCGCGTTATGCATATGGGAAGTATATAAAATGCAAGCGCAGCGTAGGGTGACCAAGATGGTCAAACGATCTGACTAAAACCGCAGGATCACGCTGGACACAGGCCGCATACAACCGGTTCTATTGGAGATTACTTGGGGAGGCCTATGTCCCAGCAGTGGATGTCTTGTGGCTGATATGATGATGATGATGATATAAGAAGCGTTTTAGTTTGCCTACAATTGAATCTATGTACATTTTCTAGATAGATGATAGTCTACTGTAAGACCTAACTGTTGATAAGACAACCATTTCAATTTTGTGCCAATTGCGATCTATGTTAATGTATGGCTCTGGTCTTTGGTACGGTCGGAAGTGTAACACTTTTGTTTTATTATAATTGTACACGAAGTCTTTACCGTTTGAATGTATCTAAAATCTTGTTTATATTTTTCAAAGGTTTCTACATGTTGATCAAATTTGATTTTCAACATTATAAAATTCCCGTCGTGTTAGATTAGTGCTCCGAAGTTTCCGTGCAGACATTTCTTTTGTGTTCCACCAAAAAAGGAATAGTCCAATATAAAGACGTTAAATAAAGCTTTTTAAAGCTGTTAAACGAGTAGTTTTCCTATCATGTAACGTTATTCTGCATTTCTAATTAATACACCCACCAACATCGCAAAATCTTAAGCACCGAATGAGTTAAAAACAATATCAGCAATTAAGCGCTGGATCCAGCTAACCGAGCCGCTGCCTTGACAAATGCGGCGTTATTAATCAGTGCAGCATTAATCAACAAATGATATTTATTTCAAGCGTTCGTTACGCGGCTAATTGCGCGTCGCTGTCCTAGCGGCAGTCCATAAATTATTACAGGGCCCGAGTCTTGGGTGTGAGCGATTGTCATTTGTCTGCAAGGTGACGAAACACGACTAAGAAAAAAAATGTCTTACACAGGTTTTGTGTGTTTAATGTATTTATTTTATTAGTCATATTATGAAGTCAGCTAACAAGCATACGGTCCGCTTGATGGTGAACGTGAACGAAGCCTGGAGACACTCGTGTCATCACAAAGATATCACTAGCGTATCACTAACCTTGTGAACTGAAGATTCACTTCCTCTGTCTCTCTCCAGCAATGTGAACACTGCTATTTGGCGCAAGAAATAGATACCTATGCAGAAGACTTTTACTTACTTACTTTTTTAAGAGGTCTAGCTCTAGTATAAGCACTAGAGAATATTACGCATTTAGTAATACTTTCTTTGAGATATAATTAATTATTTAGTTGACGAATGTTGTATTTTATGTCGGATGTCATTATTATTAGGTAGTAACTCTTAAAGTTTGTTATTGACAATTTGGATTGCACTATTAAAGCAAAGTTGATAATTTACACGTAAAACATTGAATGGTTTTGTGGCAGAGCATATTAAAAAGATCGATACATATATATATATCAAACCTAATTCCTGTCGGAGTCTGCAGAGACTATAGATCTTTTATAATAGCTACGATTTGTCTCTCTTTTTCTTTACTCTATTCTTAATACTGTCTAAATAATTTTTAGTCATCTCCAGTTAATGTTGAGTATAGCAGAAGAAACACATGAATATAATAACTGTTGTTGATAAAATGAAAGCACTTCGAAGTATGTAGTGAGTTTGAGAAATAGATTAAAGAACAGCTTGATGAGTGGTCTATATTGTGTTAAAGAGGATGTCTTATGACAACAGTAGAAAAAGGAATGTTGAGATGGTTTGGATATGTAGAAAGGTTCGATGAAAACAGAATGACTGCACGAATATATTGAGCGAAGTGATTGGAACAGTTGGTACAAAAAGACCTAGGTGAATATACCCTAATCAGGTAGCAGAGATTTTAAACAAGGGGCCGAGTCTAAACTAAATATACAGAATTCAGATTCAGAATTCTCTTCAGTTTACAGTTTATGCATTTTATTCCCGTTCTAAATATATACACATACATGTATGTTTTGCATATATTGGATCAAAAATCTTTTTTATCGATTCGGTATCTCTCTCTTTATTTAGTGTCTTACTTTCTAAGGTTGTCAGGCAGAGATCACTCTCAACTAAAAAACCATCTTTTCCCATATCGTATTTATAATCACTATGTACTAGCAACCCGTCTCGACTGAGGATAAAAAAGGGATATTGTAGTTTATCTTTAAGAGATAGAGAGATTTTTGTAGACTTTCTGTAAGGTGTAATACTATTGTACATTATTAAAATGAATCTTGTCAGTTTCAGCCTGCGTTTGCAAAGAAATCGCAAAAGAAATGTTAATTTACAATATCACATGAAAATATTAAATATTATCAGTATTTCTTTGTTGTTTTTGTGAACTATATTTTACATATAAACCTTCTTCTTGACCGTACCGTATCAGAATCTGTTGCGTAGTTATTGAGATCTAGGCATACATAGGAACAGACAGCAGAATGCTACTTTGTATATACCATGTAGTGATGTTATGTAATTTTGGGCACACAAGTATCCTATCTTCATTATTAAATACACTTAAGCGTGCCCAGATAGCTTAGTTCTTAGTGTTTGTGATAGTCATAGTTAGAATAGAAACTTGCATTTTGCTCTAAATCCACTACTTAGTATTTATAAGGAATTAATAACTATTGCTATTGGGTTAGGTAAAAAACGTTTTGACGAATTTTAATAGGTTAATTTAAGAGAAATCTATGAATTTTATATATCTTGTCTCAAATGCTGACCACTAGTCTCATTCAAATTCTTAAGACCCCCTGCGGGGGCTTTCACGTTTTACCTACCAGAACGTTCTGAAAGTGCTTAGGTAATGGGTTCTTTATTAATGTATTTTTGGTCGTCGCATTTGTTAAACCCACACTTCGCCCTCCGATCGAACTAGAAAACACCTGTCGCGATCGCTCATGTCTTAGACGCTATATTCTGGCTGCAAGTTCTCGTGTTCCTGACGCCATTAGTTTTGTTTCTTGCCGACTACACCCGGGATAACCAGGACTTTCTCAAGAATAAATTAGTTAATGAACCAGAGGAATATTACTTTGGTGCGTTATTAGATAAGATCCTTATTTACTGCGATGTCCGTGTGAGATATTCGCTCTGGCCCACGTTGATTGTGCACGTTTGTTCTTTCGCCACGTCGCACTCAGGCAAATGGTTGGTGTGGGTGGGATTACGATTTTATGGCAAAACTATTGCTTCAACTCTAGACCAGAGTAAAAAGAAATGAGTTGTGTTTAAACAGGTTTTTTGGAATATTTGAAGAATGAAAAGTGAGTTTGTACTCAAACTATTTTATCACGCACACTAAGAACCTAACGATGTGATTGGGCATGCTTAAGTGTATTTGGAGTGTATAATAATCTATAAAATCTAAGAAACCGATACCATAGCCGAGCATCTGGAATAGATGCGCTTAAGAAAATAGTCGTTCATTAATGATCTTCCGAATTCTATTGACGTCAAAAATGTCAGAGAAGTACCGCATAAGATTTGACCTATAAATAATCAATTTATTCTGATATTTAGGACACCTATATACTCAACATGGCCTCCTACCATGGCCAAGACCTCAAATGGAGATCATTCACCACAAGCAACCACAACAAAGGTTTTTCTCAAATTCGTAATGCGTGATGCATTCGAGCGGTCTAATTGGAACCGTGAGGTACCGGCAGAGTAGAATAGTACGGGGGAGGCCCCTGTGGCAGATGCATGACTGTTCTGTGCCTGGGTGTTAAATATATGTACTTAAGTAGTATATTTGTAATTTCCCTGTGGACTGATCTCCGTAACACAAGTGCTTTAAGCGATTAATCATGGAATCAGGTCAATGCATGAAACCTTGCGCGAATTTACTTTTTTAACACAAAGAATATGACACCTACGTTATTATACGTTAATGTCTACAGAAGTCGTGCCGTATAGTATCAGTCGTTTTGAAGAGATAATAATAATATATCTTTACATATATAAACTTCTGGTCGACGTCACGTACGTTGAGTCACTTTCTTGGAATAAGACGTATAGAGACGTTGCTCCGCTGAAAGTGTTAAATAGCTTATAATAAAACTAGATGACGTTTGGCGAGATTTTAGAAATATGTAGCGAACGACACCGGCGCTAGTCTACCAAACACTCACAAGAAACATTTTCTGTGTCAATTTTCGTTTAGGGCAGGGTTTGGCTTGGTCTCTCTAGGGTTCAGACTTGAGACAAGTATCCACTTTTCATCACAAGCAATGATTCAGCAATTTAAATCCCTTCTTTATTGTGTCGTTTAAGCAAAGTAACACTGCAGTTGACGCGTTTCATGAGGTAGCCATTGTTTAAGTTTTTTCTTAGCTTAACTTTTCCGATTAGCTTCAAGTGCATTCATGCAGTTTTGTCACCAACCCCGTTAACTGAAGTGATGGTGCCGCGGTAGAACTCGTATTCGTAAATGTACCGATATTTCATGTTTTTCATTGTGCGGTAATAAGCGACGCCAAAGAAAAAATTATGAAAAAATAAAACGAATTACTGTTTTCATAACTATACCATAAATATACCAGTTAATTTAATAAATAAATTTGAATTTGGAATTTATAACCACAGAGGATACAAATAGTCCTATTCGAGATCACTTGGGGAGGCCTCTAACCAGCAGTAGTCATCTTATGGCTGATATAATGATAGTGATGAACCAAAAAGGAGATAATTCAGATAAAAGTGATTATAAATCGTATGTCAGTCAAGTTTTGTCAGAATTAAGTACTATTAATACTAACAGATTAAGGCTTCTTTGAATTACAAAAAACATTATATTATTATTAATTTTTATGTAAATTTACATGAGGTAGACCCTCATATAAGGTCTATCTCATGTAAATTCTGCATTGGTACTTCACTCTCTATTACTAAATAGTAGTGGTTCGCATTGCTGTGTTCCAGTGGAAGGGTGAGAGAGTCAGTGAAATTACCGGTCTTTAGTTTACAAGGTTAGCGACACGCTAGTGATATCTTTTTGATGACTTAAGCGTGTGCTTGTTTGCTGACTTCGTAATTAAATATATATATATATATATATATATATATATATATTATATATATATAATGTATAATGAAGCTACAAAATAAGTGTTGGTTCATTTATCTCGCGGTGCGGTCTCGTAATGAAAATCTGGGTCCGACTATCAAGTTATCAACGAAATTGCTTTGTCTAGTGTAATTATCATCTGTTTTCTTAAGAATGAACTCCTTTGAGCGCTGGTAGTCATCGCACTGTGAAATTTGAGGTGTAGACTGAGGTAAGCGGATTGTAAAACGCTCATACGACCGCTTGTAATTTTAATTAGTGATTATATTACTTCACACTATATCTTACCGGCAAGCGCAGCGTAGGACGTCCACCGCTAGATGGTCAGGCGATCTGACTAAAACCGCAGGATCGCGCTGGACACAGGCCTCATACAACCGGTCCTATTGTAGATTACTTCGGTAGGCCTATGTCCAGCAGTGGACGTCTTATTGCTGATATGATAATGATATCTAATACATCTGACTAAATATAAATATTCCTAATATAAATGTTTGTCCCGAGTGGATATCGATAATACGACCCTTGGAATGTTTCATCATTCTAAATCTTTCGAGTGTTTGTTGTCGACTATACATGTTACAGATGATATTAACGAGAAAAATATCAATTTGTCTCATGTATTAGGCGGAACTCGAAACTGTAATTTTAAAATAGTATATATGTATTTAGCTTACATTTTTCTATTATCTTAAATATTAAATTTTTTCAATGCATATAACAAATAAATTAATATATATTGCAGATTGAAGAATAGGAGTTATTTTATGTTTCTCTTGTTAAAAGCTACACTTACACTATCTTTACTGACAAAATATTTCGGGTTACAGGTATGTAATTAAAATATAATTTTTTGAGATATTCTAAAAACTGGTCCTGCGATCGCAGTAAACCTTATCTGTATTGGTTTCTTATAGACATAATATTTTTTTTATGACAGTCTAACAGCGCCTCGCCAGAAAATCGTGTTAAATTCGGACTAGACCAAAAAATAAGAACGCTTATATTTGTTACAAGTTCTGTAAATGCCTATTTGAAAAAGCTGCTTTTTGATAATACAAACAGATACTTCAATTTTATTTGTAGTTATACGAATAATATTGTAAGTTAATTATAACAAAAACATATTATTAAAACGCATGCGCTGTTTCAAGCCAAGTTTACGTCGAGATCTTTTCTTCCTTCTTTCTTTCGTATGTAGCTTTAAACAAAATGTAATTTTAAAAAATTCAACACCATCATCATCATATCAGCTGCAAGACCCTCAGCTGGACATAGGATTCTCCAAGTAATTTCCAATGGGAACAGATCGTATGCGATCTGCGTCCAACGCGATCCTGCGGGTTTAGTCAGATCGAAGATATTTCAAGAAAATTATAAAATAACACTTTGATGTCATCATCATCATAGAAGCCGTGAAACTTCCACTGCTGGACATAGGCCTCCCCAAAAAAGGGGGGAATTTGCAATCGCAGAGCGTGGCTTTGCAACGAGAATGCCGCTGCCCATTCCTCCCTGTTGCATTTGAGCTATACTGCATCGGATGGATATACCGCCATCTATCGATGCTGGTACCTTAGTCGCCTCTTACAAAATCTAGTACAGGGGATGGTACTAGTCTGCTATGCCGGCACCACACGGCCTATTAACTTACTTTTTCATAACCGTGGAAAATTACAAGTCATGTACATCGCATTTATTTGTCAATCGTATATGAAAAAAAACATAACAGAACTCAAAACTTTATAACTAAGATCGCGCCTCTAGTCAGGGCGGGCGGCGCACTTTTCTATTCACGTTTATCTTGCTTGCTGCTTATGAAGTTATCTTTGACGCAGATTTTTACTTAATCAGATTTTCTGTTCAGATCTCTGCAGCTCCTTAATTTTCTGATGTATTATCAGAACTTAGATTATAATATTTTGGTTATTAATATTAGGATAATAATGAAAAAATTGTTTTATTTTTTAAATATTAAATAATCATATTTTTTAAATATCAATCAAATATCATCATATAAATACTTGGGTGGGAATCGAACCCACGACATTTGGAGCACAAGATATGATCACTACCATCTGCGCCATGGGGCCCGTCGAATTATTTTTGAAAAGAATTGAGCCGAGCAAAATAATAGAATGTTAAAACCCTTGTAAGCAGCAATTTCAAAGCCAGACGTCAAAGTAAACTGCACTATTCAAGAATACATGCTCCTCTCTCAATCTAAAAAACGAGTCAACCTCTGAGAGAGCGAATTCCATTTAGCCTGTAGGGATTTAGCCTAATCCCCTCAGAAACCGTCTGATTCCTGCACCATTTGACAAGGGGAATTGCCCCGGTTACATCCGTACCAGGAAAACCCTTTATCTATTTTGCAAAGGGAAAAGTTGAATGGGGCTTAAGGAAATTAATTAAGGTCAAGAAAATTGAGACGGCTCTTGAAAAATACCATTAGCTTTTTTATTTCAAATTAATATTGGGAGTGTTCAATTTTGCGTGGCATGTTACGTTGTACGACCGAAGGAGCATTACAGTTGCCACTAATTAAAATGTCTGTACTTTATAAATACAGTTTTAATAGATATATTTAAAAAAAAACTAATAGAGAACATCTCATCTCAGAGCAAGGCAGAGTAGAATAATATCTTCCCCTGTACCAGGTGTCGTGAGATGCGACTAAGTATCAGAACCGACTAATGAAAATAATTAAACTTTATTTAATGCCATACATTTCACAATGATACTTATACATACAGAATTTATTGAGTTAATTAGTTTTTCGCATTTAAAATTTTTTTTGTATAAAGTTCAATATTTTTTGGTTTTATGGATAAGATCAAAATTCCCTTAAAAAAATGATAAAATACAACTGCCGTGTAGTACCAGCAGAGGTGAATAGTACCTGCCCCTGTTCCAGGTGACGTAAGGGGAGTCTAAGGTTCCCGAAAAGGCAGATGGCGGGGTCGGGCAGCAGCATCACGTTTGCAAAGCTACGCTAGCTACGCTATTCCCCAAAATTACTCCTTTCTTGGGTAGACCTATATTCAACAATGGGTTTCCAATGGCTGATGATGACGAAACGACAATATGCACAATAAACCTTGCACAGTGCAAATGTCTAGTGATCTACAATAAACACCTCAAGTACTCACAGACACCCTGTGACATATTACCGGGGATCTCATTCGAATCCAGCGTTTAGTTAGTCAGAGACGACGAGTCTGTTAGTAAGCACACAAATAGGCCAGCTTACCGGCAAACGGATCGAGGATCGACGTCTGGGAAACTGTTTAGTTTTAGAGGCGACATATTTTATCTTTCAATCCAGTTTAGCTGGATAGACTACTGTCTCTATTAAGGTAATGCTTCTGTAATGTGGAATGTATTGAATTGTCTGGATGGTTGTTATCTATTATAGCATTTATAAGGTTCCGTTGCCGTGGTATCGGCAGAGTAGAATAGTACCTTCTACTGCACCGAGTATCGTTAGGGATGATTGAGGTAGTAAAACCGACAGATAGCGGAATATTAATCTGAAATAGTGCTAAATGTTAGATGCTAAAAGTGTTAAATGTCCAGAATTGGGATGGGCAGCAGCATTCTCTTCATGAAAACTGTGCTCTACGATTATCAACACGCTTGCCCAGTGCGGCAATTATGGTTGGTACTAATATCTCAATGATGGCTGGTGTGATGATTAATGATGATAAGAAACACGCCTCCTCTCAGTTTTACTTCTCGAAAGATCCTACACACTGGGTTGATTAATTTTCAGGAATTCATTTACAAACCATATGGTCATGATTATAAAAATATATACATTCACTTGGATGTATCCGTAAAATAAATATAGATACCGATATCGCACAGCAGATTATCAAGTTAAAGTGTCAGTGGGCAGGGTACTTAGCAACGTAGAACCGATGGACGAGGGGGTCATAATGTTCTGGAATGGAGACCACGTACCGGCAAGCGCAGTGGAAGATGACAGACGACCTGAATAATACCAATATTACGCTGGATGCAGGCCGCATACAATCGGTCCTATTGTAAATCACTTAGGGAGGGTATGCTTCATCCAGCAGTGGTTTTATGAAAAAATCGAGACGTTCTAGTACTTCCAAAGCCAACAGTGGAATTCCAACGCCATCTTTAATTATACACTTTATTTAATAGCCTGATTTACTTATCTGCGTACAGTACAGCTTATCATTCGACATTGATGGAATTGTGCACAACATTGAAAATATGTATGACAAGACTAATGACGTAAACAAGCTGCAATAATAAAGGGGCAGATAAGAATGAACAACTGTATACATATATTTAAACTATATTCATGGCTCATAAAACATTTTATATATCGATGTTTCGGTTACATTACGGTAACAGTTTTCAAGCGTCTATTAACATAAAGGGTTTAGAAATAAATATACAATGTCTTAGAATAATCAAAAAGCTGTATTTGTTTTTGTCGTTGGTTTATAATACTAGTGATGCCCCGCGGTTTCTACCGGGTAGTTGCAGTTTTTGTAAGAATAATAAAAGCCTAGGTTATCCCTTATGATCCCTTCGGGTCGGGTCATCAGGGTCGTCTGTATTGTTTATAATTAAACATACACACTAATATTTATGTTATTATTATCACTTCTTATTGTAATTTCTTTGACGATTTGAAAGTGCTTGTAATGAGCCTAATTGAATAAAGTATGTTTGACTTTAACTTTGTCATTACATTCAGCGTTACAGAATACAGAACAAATTTAGCGTATGGAAATAACTGTGAGGCTACAGGCAGAGTAGAATAGTATCTTTTGCTATACCTGATGTTGTAAAATGCGACTAAGGAACCGACAGATGGCGTTATGTGCAACAGGACGGAGATAGTCCCTGTCGCGAAGCTACGCTCTGCGAAGCCACGTCATCCAGGCACAGCAATTATATACAATTTTCCCCCTTTCTTGGGGCAGTTTTCTGAGCAGTGAGCGTTCAGCTTCTGATCTGATGACAATGATGTATAGGTATTCATTATGGTTTCATACACAGAGAAAAAGATAAAATTTCCCTTTTTGTATATGCCAAAGTACCTTACAGATCCTGAATCATAAAGAAGCCTTCCTTATCCGTGAATACATTAATTCCAAGGGTGATTTTTCTCTCGTCGATCAGTCAAGAGACCGAGTTCGTTCGGAAAGGTGAAATATTAAACGTCAGTTTCCTTGAAAGTGATTAATGAAATATTCTCTTAGGATTAGGGACTACACTATGATTATTGACGTTAATTTAATTTTTAAGACATTCACTGACAATTTAATTTAAAAAATTTAACAATCGTTTTGTTACTGTAACAAACCTTTCACATCTGAAAATTTAAATACAAACCAGACTTTATATTAATAGACGTAATATTAGCACGGTTCAGCATCATTTTACCATTGGAAGTCCACCGTTAGACATAGGCCTCCCCAATAAAGGGGGAATTTAGCTCATAGTTGCCGCGCTGGGCAAGCGTATTAGCAATCACAGAGTGCATCTTTCGCGACTGTCAACACTGTCGGTACCTCACGGCTAGCGCACTATTTGCACGTTTAAAGGCTAAGAAATGTGTTCTTAAAACTTCTTTTAACGGCTTTAATTTCGCTTTTCATATATTTTTTTTGACGTTTCGGTTACCTTGCAGCAACCGTTTTTAAGATATTGAAGAAGTTTAATTACGTAGTGAACGAGACAAAGCTAAAAATAATTACCGGTTCTTTTCTTGTGATTGGTTAGATCATATCGGCCTTAGATTCCTTTATCGGTCGGATGTAGGTCACACTATCAAATTACCAAAAATTCAAGGTTTTTCGTTTAAGCATCAGTACGTTCTGGTAGCTTAGTCACCTTTTACGACATCTGGTACAGAGGGAAATACTATTATACTCTGCCGGTGGTCAATAGCACTATAAATATATCATAATATTAAAAAGGTAGGACGTAAAAGCACGAATATAATAATTGTAATTTTAAATGCATCATAAATTCACATAAAATTTCATACATTGATCTGACTCTGATGACTGACTGTCTGATTGATAAGTCTATGTGTTAATGGAACCTTAATCACACCGGTCTTTATTGCTGGTAGTTTTTATGTGATTCACATCGTAAACTTGCAGTAAAATTGGTCTCAAATACCATCGGTCTAGCTGTGAGGTTCCGGCAGAGTAGGATAGTACCTTCCTCTGTACCAGGTATCGTAAAAGGCGACTAAGGTACCAGAACGAACTGATTCATGTTCTAAAAAGTCAGATCAAATGTATAGGGTGGGAATGGGGAGCAGCTACCACGTCGCGAAAGCTGCGCTCTGCGATTGCCAACACGCTTGCCCACCGCGGCAATTATGGGCAACATTCCCCCTATCTTGGGGAGGCCTATGTCCAACAGTGGACTTTTAATGGCTGGTATGACGACCATCGGTCATTTGAGTAATTGAAATAAATAGCCCCTTATTAGCTCTGTCAGCCATTAACACTTCATTGCAGCGATAGCGCAGTTTGAACCATCGTAAAATATCCTAGTGATAAATATCCTAGTGATCCTCAAGAGTATCTAGGAAGACTAAGCTGACCCCATCTTACACCGAATGCAATAAAACGGTGATTCGTTTTGTTCCTTTCAGATTTCGTTCGTTTGTTTGTTTTGTTCTCGCGTGATGACCTTACTGTAATCTTAATTTTAAACAACTCGTGAATTTATAATCATCGATATGATGATGATAAATTCATCATCATATCAGCCGTGGAATGTCCATTGTTGGATATAGGCCTCCCCAAGAAAAGGTCTTTGCTCGTAATTGCCACGCTAGGTGGCTCTAGTATTTTAACTGCACTGTATCGGTTTATGTGCGTGATTACTTCGCCGGTACTCCACCGCACGTGAATGATATAACAACGTTAAAAAGCTTTGGTACAAAAGTCCGAATAGAACAATACCTTAAAAATTCACATAAGATTTCATACATTGATCTGACTTAAGATGAGTTGCCTAAAGTTTGTGTTTGAAAATCAGATGAATTAATATATGATACATTATTATTAACTATAATTATACCCAGACACAGAACAAACACGAATATTCATCATATAAATGTTTGTTCTTGGTGAGGATCGAACCCACCCCGCTTCGAGTACATGATATGATCGCTACTATTTAAGCCATCGGTTTCGTCTATAAAGATATTCTTTTATTAGCGCCTTATTTCCTTGAAAGTAGTATACTTCATATGGTAATACATAGCGCTACCATACATTAAGACGTTATGTTTTTGAACCTACCAAAACTACATCTATTTATTTAATTAATATAATATTCTAACACATTTTTTATAGACAGTACTTTTGATAACACACTCAATTTAAATTATTTAAATACTCATATACAATATTTTTACGAAATATTTACTTTGATACTTCCTGTCTTAAACTCATTTCGTCATTTTCACAATTCAATATGTTTTTCATGATATGAAAGCATGAAGCGAGATTTAAGTACACTTGTTTTATTCGCCATATTAAATTGAGTGACATCACATTATATGTCGAGTTATTATTAACAAACTAATTTATTTTATATCCATATTGTAAGAGTGTATTAAAACTAATTGGTCCGCCATCTTGTAAATTCCGCCATGTTCGATTTAAAATGACGTCACACAGTAAACCATGCATACAAAATGCTAAGTTCAATCGGTGGTATAGGTATATCTGTTTCAAAATTGAGTTGCAAGATTTTGCCTGAATATACTACTTACTGAAAAGTACCGGCAGAGTAGAATAGTACCAGAACCAGAACCGACAGATGGCGGTATATTCATCCGAAACAGCGTTGCTCAAATGCAAAGGGGGAATTTTGCCCATAATTGCCGCGCTGGGCAAGCGTATTGGCATTCGCACAGCGCAGCTTTCCCGACGGAAATGCTGCTGTCCATCCCCACCCTCTGTGTTTGAGCTACTTTAGTCGCCCCTTACGACACCTGGTACGAATGGGGTATTATTCTACTCCGCCGGTACCTCACAGCTAGACCGATGGTATTTTAGACAAATTTTACTGCAAGTTTACGATGTAAACCACATGCAATTACCAGCAATAAAGACCGGTTGTGATTAAGGTTCCATTTACATATAGACTTATCAATCAGCCAGTCAGTCAATCAAAGTGAGATCCTCACGGCATTATTAAATTACTTTTCATCATTCCAATTTTCGATAATTATTTTAGTAGTAATATTATTAGATAAAATACTATAGACTTAAAATAGTTCCAGCCATACAACCCTACATTGGTTATCCTATATTGGTATAATAATTCACTTCAACTGGAAAATCACACAATAATCAATTTATATACGTTACAATAAAAACGGACTGAGATAATTGTTTATTGACACGTTTTAACTATTTGTGCGAAATTATATATTCTTTATTGAAACATTCCTCATTGAAATATTCTTTTATAGTAAATTTTTACCCTTCCTACGGGCCCCCAAACATTTTTTATACGGGACCCCACCAATGAACTCTGAGATTCTGTATCTTAAGTGTACAATAGACTTATAGGTGCACTGACAAAACGATAAAGAGAGCGAGTTTTCTTAAACTAGGAAGCTTACGCGTCGGTGTCAGAAACCACTGGAATTACAGTAATCTTCCATTTGAGGAAGTGATTTGTCTGGTAGACGGATAGCATTTAGGAACGCATAGATGTAGACCCGCTGCATATAACTCGTTAAAGCCATTTAGTGGGTATAGGACGGACTGTGTGATATTGTCTATTACTGCTCTAATTCTTGTTTGAGAAAATTTGTAAAAGAGGTCTATTTCATGCAAAGATCGTGCGTTGGCGTTGTGACTTCCACTTTCACTTTCCAGACTTGGAAATTTACATCATCATATTCACATGCGAGCCGTGAGGTACTGGTAGAGTGGAATAGTATCTCCCTTTGTACCCAGTGTTGAAAGAGGCGACTGAGGTACCGGAACTGACAGATGGCGGTATATCCATTGTGTATCCACAGCTTAGCCCAAATGCAGGTGGAAATGAGCAACAGCATGCCCGTCGCGTAAGCTCTGCGCCTTTATCCCCCTTGACTGTGGAGGCCCATGTCCAGCAGTGGACTTCCCATAGTTGTAATGATACACATATAGATATAAACCTTCACAAAGAAGAATTTTGCCGCGTTAGGCAGGCGTGGTGGAATTACGACAGGGATGCTGTTGTCTATTCTCAACATGTTGTATTCGAGCTACGGTGTTGGGTGGGGTGGATATACCGCCATCTGTCGGTTCCGGTACCTCAGTCATCTCACACGACACCTGGTACAGAGGAAGGTACTATTCTACTCTGCCTGTTCCTTACGGTGTAATTATTGTATTTTATTAATTTATCTATTCTATACTTTTATAAGTAAATTAATAAATGGAGAACAGGGTAGTAATAATAACAAATCCTCACCACATCTCATACTCCAAGACATGGCACTTAAAGTTTGTATTACCGATGTCAGACAAATGAGAAATCACAAATATATTACTTTCATACATATATTTAACACCCAAACACAGAATGAATTCTGGATTTTCAGTTCGATTCGGCATTATATGGAAAGTTGTTTTGAAATGAATGACATTAAAGTTAAAAATAAACTGTTTATCTAAACAAAGGAGAAGAAGAGCCGATACATCGCTGTCCATTGAAAGTATACCGATAAGTAAGTATAAAGTGTCGGTTTGGAAAGTCAAAACAAAATTAAAGTCATAATAAAATGTATGTACTAACAGCCCCCCGCGATTCCATCGGCGTTAAGTTGTAGAACTTTCGTACTTACCTTACGCCCCCTTTTATCCTCTTAAGGGACGCTTAAAAATTACATGTGTTGCATATCTTTCAATTGACGGGCCCCATGGCGCAGATGGTAGTAATTCTGTTTTGTGCGCCAATGGTCGTGGGTTCGATCCCCATCCAGGACAAATATTCGTACGATGATATTTATGTGTCTGGGTGTTAAATATATGTATCTTAGTAGAATATTTGTGATTCCTCTGTTATCTGATGCCGTAACACTAGTGCTTTAAGCGACTTATCACGGGATCAGGTCAATGTATGAGATGTAGTAGGAATTTATTTATTTATAATAAAGAATCGTCATACGTTTTGGAAGTTATTCAAATTTCATTTTAATGACTTTAAAAATAGCCTAATACCAACTTTGTACTCCCCGTTTACCCTTTAGGGATGTAAATGGAAACTTAAATTTTTAAGTTTCTGACCCTTATAGTTTAGGCTCCGCGTTGATATGTCAGTCAGCAAGCTTCTTCTTTTATTTAAGAGTCCTCTTTCGCCTGTACTCAGTAGCTAGTCTATAGCTTCAAGTAGTCTTATTGGAATAAAATACGTCAACACACAAGCATACGCATCCGCATGATAAATAGGGTCAACGTAGCTTTTACACGATGGTATCATCATAAGGTTATCTTTAGCGCGTGCCAACCCTGTGACTTTAAGATATTATCACTTTACCCACTCATTCCACTGCTTCCCTCGCCCTACAAACTAGAAAACAGCAATCCGAACACTGCTGTTTAGCGGTAGAAATAAGTGAAAATGAGTGTGACCGTAAGCTATGAGGTACCGGCAGTGTATTATATATTTATGGTCACACATTCATCATCATATCAGCCATTGAAAGTCCTCTGCTGGACACAGGCCTACCCAAGAAAAGGGGAATGTTGCCCATAATTGCCGTACAATCGCAGAGCACAGTCTTCGCGGCGGAGATGCTGCGGCCCATCCCCGTCCTGTGCATTTGAGCTACACTATTGCGGATGGACATACCGCCATCTGTCATATCTGATAACTTAGTCGCCTCTTACAACTTCTGGTACAGTGAGAGGTACTATGACAAAACATCACCGTCCCATGCATTTGAGCTACACTGTTTCTGGCGGTATTGA
Organism: Heortia vitessoides; assembly: GCA_020976665.1. Classification (NCBI taxonomy): domain Eukaryota; kingdom Metazoa; phylum Arthropoda; class Insecta; order Lepidoptera; family Crambidae; genus Heortia; species Heortia vitessoides. Next base: position 3,001,436 of record JACJUM010003129.1, read on the forward strand.
TATGGTACCGGTACCTTACGGATAATTTTTATTAATTATACTATAATCCATATATCCAGAGAGAATAATATTATAATCCATATACTTATATATATATCGGACGTATTCCTTTCTATGGGCAATTGTGAAGTATTATATTGTCGCAAAACTTGCTGGACCTAATTTTTGTGTGGAAGTTCATTCACTTATTGTCATTATTTTTATAACATGCTAAAATCGAGAAGATGAAAAGCAGCTCATTTTGTTGAAAAAATAATCGAATAGATTGTCTTTAAGTCGAAAAAAGTCATCAATCTCGTAGTAGTATGATAAATGTACAACAAAAGTGGCTCCTTCGCGATCTGTCAGTCACGAGCCTCGTTAAATACCTACATATAAATTAATCTAACTTCCATCGAGTTTGCTTATTAGAGGGGCGTTGTGAAAAGTGCCAAGTTAATCTTGGGGGGAAAAAAACTGGGAAACAGCGAGCGGTGAACGCCTTTCGCATTCCGTACAAAGTGCTTAAGAGTTTTTGTCAATTTTCCCTAACACACTATGGGGATATACTTCAATAAATAATGAATCTTTGTAAAGCCTTATATTTCTACAATTGAATGAGGAGAACCAATCTACCGATATATCTCATTCGAGTTTATTGACGGTAGCAGGCATTGCTTTTAAAATAACAAATCACGTTGTTAATTTGCATTGTTTTTAATGTTTAATCGATTGTCAACTTGTATTATGAAATTATACTCTTCTTTTATTGACATTTTTATTAAATTATCATTGTTAATAATATAATTTTTACAATTTTATTTTTCGTACATCTGTGTAAAATATTTTATATATTTTTTATGTAATTATGTGCTTATCATATTGTAATGCCATCTTTTCCACACAGTGTATATTATTCTGAAATAAATTCAATTGAATTTGGTAGTATTCCCAAGTTGTGCGCCAAAGGTTTCGATCAAAAGTGCGTTTCAACCTACACCAAGGACATTACTATGTGATGAACATTTATGTTTGTTCTATATCTGGGTTTTAAATATGTATTTAACTATTATATTTGTGATTCCTCTGTTGTCTTATCTCTGTATCACTAGTGCTTTCAGCGACTTATCTCCGAGCCAGGACAAAGCTTGAGATGATGTGTAAAGTAACTTAAAACTAAGTAAACAGACACCCATTGGGGGTTCGACGGAGCCCTAAAAATATAAATGAAATACGCATGGGCGCGTTTGACTTCCAAGGGCTTCTCAACTTTGAAGTATAATTCGAAGGGACAATGTTGAGTTCGTAAATACAAATATAATAACGCCAACTAACTACAGTTATCCATACTACTTCATATTATAAATACTACAATGTAAGTTTTGAAGTCTAGGGAAGAGTTCAAGACATTCACTTTTAGTCCTGGAAAAACAAGACGAGATAAAAAGTGAAACATACGCGGTCATAAATCGCAGATGGAAAGCTAGTGTCAGTCTCGGTCTCAGCATGCGATGAACTCACAAATTACTAAACGATATTTTACTATATTATTCTACTTTAGATTTTTGATTAATTTGTAATCTTAGGAATTGAAAAGTGGTGAAATAATATTATTATTATTGTGTTTTTTTACGCCTTTTAGTAACAACATAAGTGGGATTTGAGATCACGATCCTCAGATGACGTGTTCAATCTACCGAAACGGTTCTTCAAGTTTAATTTTGTCTCAAAATTAAAAATACAAAATTTTTGTCACAAAATATGTATTTTTCTAGTAGTACAATAATATATCATCTCATATGTCGACCTGAATTCGTAAATAATCGCAAAAAAGCAGTTTTGTTAGACAACAAAGGAATCACAAATATAATAAAGAAAATAAGTTTTACATCCATACATTGTAGAATCACAAATATCCATCAAATAAATATTTGTCCTGAGTTGGGATTAATTAAAAAAGCTGTTTTAAATTTACAAGCCAAAATTGATCTCATGTAGGTACACTTCAACAGGTCAAAGATTATTTGCAAAGATCACACTATACAATATGTAGCTGATAAATAATTCCCCGATATCATTATTGCAGGAGCATCAGTCGGTATATTACCAAGAGTGTCAACCACATCTTATAATCATTACTGGCATACATTTGTATGTACTCAACCCGGAACTGGTAAATAATTTAAACAGGAAAAACTGGTATATTAATTTAAAATAATACATTGGTGAGACGGTGTTTGAGTGGTACAAATATAATACGGTTACGGAAAACATGAAATGAAGTCATAAATACTATTGTACGCCTTGTGATACAAATGTATATTTGTCAGTAAATTGACAGGAGTGTTCCATTTACAAAAAAATTAAGAAACGCTTCTTATATTGTTACTTTGGCTGCTTCGATTTTATTTTCTGAAGTTCAATAGCATCAATAGGACAGTGATTTGTTCATTAATAATATATATTTTAAGTAGTACTGTATGTTATCAACTCAGTTTAATATAGATTATTAAGTGTTCGTGTTATCTGTGACTTGTTAATTGTCTGTTTTGAATAATTAATCAAACTTGGTCTCGTTAGACATAAAACGCAACGTTCGAAAAATTGTGGTTAAATGACTGTTGAACGAGTTGTATGAGTGCAACAGAATTCGAAAGTCAGTTCGAAAAGTGTTAAAGTGTTGTGTTTTTTAATAAAGTGAAAGCATTATACATGGAGAGATTATTTTTTAAAGTGAAGTCTAAGTTTTGATAAAAAAATCATAGATAATCCATGAATATTCGTTGAATACTTAATATTCTTAGAAACATTGAATATTCTTTGAGAAAAAATGAAATGCCGATGGTATTTGTATGTCATATTGGTTGGTGTTGTTAACACAAATTATAGCAGTTTAGCTCTCGACACAGAAGATCAGGTAAATAGATTTATTACAAGTTTCTTATAAATTTTAACTATTTTTACTAGTTGTGAATGCTGAGAAAGATAACCTAATTAATTTTATAAAATAATATGAAAGTACAGATTCTATTTTTACGGTTTACTAACGCGGTTTAATTTATTATATAGTTTCTTCTGGGTTTTAAATGATTTGCAAACATGATTATTTGCTTTTGATTATTGACAGTAAAATATTTTATTAAAGTATTGTTGTTTTTCAAAGATAAATTATAAATGTGGAAGATTTTGTTTGTTTATAACATCATCCCGACTAAAGGGACAAGAAGATCTATTTATTTATTTGGCATGAAGTATACAACTATAAGAATCTAGGTTATTTTGACTATGAAGTCACAGAAAATTAGTTTACGTTGTCAATGCAATAATTTATTATTTACTACGCTTTATAACCATAATTATTTGTAATATTAACTAACTAGTTAGTTTGTATAAAAATACTATATTTATATATACTAGATAAGTAATTAAATATGAGGAAATTTTCGACTTTTTATTTATAGAATAAAGTTTTTTCTTTTGATTTCTATAGCAAGATTTTTGGCATACTCGATGTATTGTGTTGTTGAATGGCACAAATAATTTTAAGCTTCAAAGGAGACTTCGTCAACTAGATATTAATAAGACTTTTAAAAGAAATAGAGGACTTTGAATTTTGAAGTGTTCAGGTTCCTTTATTCTATATAATTAAATATTTATGACGTCACAAAATGTATGAATAACAAAATTTAGACTCATTTATTTGATAATAATTGTTCACATGCCAAACATATGCATTAAAATATTCTGTAGAAATACAATATGCAAAATTAATCTATTTGTTAAAGTATTAAGCGTGCTTTGTTTTATTATCTTTTTATCCTCATACAGTTAAATTTTCCTTAATTGTGTACAGTCAGCGATGTCCTGTTTGTCATTTGTGTTTGGCGATTATTTTTTCTTCATAAATGGCAAGCATGCAGCAACTGCCCCCCCCCCCCCTATATGCGACTATGAAGGAGAGGCTGTAAAATTACTGCTATATGGTGGTAGAAATAAACAAACCTGATTCTGGACTACTCAGACGTTAATACCTGCGATACCGGAGGGATGGGTGAGGCCATTAATTAAAAACCACCATAATAATCATAAATGAATGAAGAAAAAGTACCTCCCTCTGTATCAGGTATCGGAAGTGGCGACTAAATTATCAGAACCGACAGATAGCGGTATACTCATCCGAAACAGTGTAGCTCAAATGAACAGGTCCCAACACGCTTGCCCAGTGCAGAAATTATAGGTGGAATTCCCCTATGTACAGCAGTGGACTTCCAATGGCTGATATGATGATGAGAAACCCCCTAAAGTCTCTTCTGGCACCCGGATTCAGAGCGGGACCGACTGCTCATACGAGAGCGCGTCTGAGGCCGGGCATCGGCTCGAGTGCCTGTCCTGTTGCACTGCACGCGTTCATCGTGTTTTTGTAATACATTCATACATACATACATACATTACGCTTGTGTCCCATCGGGATAGGCAGAAACTGTGGATCTCCACTTGCTATGATCTTGGCAAACCTCTCCCGCTTCCCTTACTCGCATTAGTCTATTCATATATGCTCGTTAATTCTTGGTACTTCTGATCTGGCCCTTCTTTAATACCGTCCTATACCAACCCTTCCATTCGCTTTCGCTTTATATATTTGTGCAGCCATTCTAGCTTCAGCCATCCATTCTACATGTCCAAACCATCTTAATATTTATTTCTCTAATGTTGTCACAATATCATCTTTTACACCACGTCAATCTTTTTTTACACTATTCTTTAATCTAACATAAAACTTACACTGTACAAACTTTGAAGTGCTCTAATTTCATCAGCATTTACTCTACTCGCGTGTTTCTTCTACCATACCCAACATTCACTACCATCTGTCAGTGTTGGAACCAAATTATTGTAATATATAAATAGAAATACTAGAGGTAGAGCTCCTGCAAAGGTCGCCTGTATTAGTACATCAGTCTCACCTATTTCTACCGCCTAATCGCAGTGTTCGCATTGCTATGTTCGAGTACGAGGGGTGAGAGAGGCAATGAAATTACTGGGCGTCAATTGTAACTAAATTTCACAAGGTTGGCATCACGCAAGATATCACGTCCGACATCGTAGACCGCGTCACGTCTTAGACGACCCGCCTGACAAAATCACCGTTAAAATCGCAACCCTTCCCCGCCCTCTCACTGGCCCAGCACAATCACTAACACTGCACATGCATTCTTATAACACATAATTTCTGCACTGTTTAATTTGAGCCATGCTCTTTTGAGTGCCATCTTCTGGTTCCGGTACCACAGTAGTTTCTTACGACGCCTAATGTAGGGGGAAGTATGCTGCCATAAAATACAGTATGGTGCTATAGAAAAAGTAGCGTAAAAGATTATACTATTTGTCGCGTCTGCCTATACTGTTCTTATAATATACTATGAGTATATTTTGTCTTGTGTAATCAAGTATTTGTCTTACTCAAGTTCTTGTATCCTGAGATAATAATAAATTAAATAAGTAATAAATAATATATAAGCAAATATAGTGATAATAAATTCAACAATAATATATTTAAAAAGTAAAAATTCACTCTAAATAACAATAGCTAGAGTATTAGTAAATCGAATGAAAGTAATTTCACACCATTTGCAGCCACGTTTTCCTTGTTAAGGGGTGATTTTCAAAAATAATATTCAACGTATTTCATGACTTTTAATAAATGTTCTTCATACTGATTTTTTTTCTAATAATATAAAAAATTCATACCAACCTAGTATATCCGTGAATTAAAAAAATACCTAAAGCTTCCCAGTTCGTTATAAATGGAGCTCTTTGCAAACATTCTTGTTAATAACCCTTATATGTAGTTTAGTCCTTGCGTTGATATGTCAGTCAGTAAGCTTCTCTTTATATATTTATAGATTGCAAGATGCTGTCAGCACCTACTGCGTATATAAAAAAAATGTGAAGATAGTAATGGTAACTTTTAAATCTTGACATAATATCTTTCGTCAACCCTGAGAACGATTGCCGCAAGACAACCGAAATGTCCAAAAAAAATGTACACAGTCAAATAAACCACGTTTTAAATTATATGTTTATTTATACAAATGTGTATGTAACGTTTGTATTTTTTGTGTATATATTGTCTGCACCGCTATATGTATTTTTTTCTGTTCCGTGTAATGGTTGACTTGGAAATAATGCCAACTCGCATTAAGTCTGCCATTTGTACATTTTGTAATATTTTGTGTATTAAAGTTCAATAAATAAATAAATAAAAAAAATACCCGACACCAGACGGAATAATATGCACCATACAAACTGTTCCTATTAATTACTTTTGACATTTATTTATTTATTTACAGATAATTAATAAAACGGATATATATTTTGCACAATGGCTGAGTTCTTTGGGTGTGCAAGACTCGCACAAGGACTTAGGTAAGTCAGTATATTATTGATGAACTATTGTCATGTTAGCGTAGTCTAGAGAGACGCGTTGTTATTTGAGGCAGGAGTCACTCGTTGTAATTTCGAGCAATAAAATAGACAAGGTCATCATCATTACAGCTTTTGGAAGTCCACTGCTGGACAGAGGCCTCCCAAAAAAGGGGGAATTTTGCCCCTAATTGCCGCCCTGGGCAAGCGTGTTGGCAATTAAAGAGCGCAGCTTTGCGATGGGGATGCTGCTGCTCATTCCCACCCTATGCATTTGAGCTATATATACTGTCTCGGATGGATAAATCGCCATCTGTCGGTTCTGGTACCTTAGTCGTTGGCGACTAGAATAGTACCTCCTTAACCTCCCATACAGAGTGAAGTACAGTAGAGTAGAATAGTCCCTACTAGGTAGGTACCTAATAGTTACTATTCTACTCTACTGGTACCTTAATGCAAATAAACCATTAAGGCAAAATAGACAAGACAGCCATATGTTACGTCAACTCCTTATGAAATCGCGGCAGTAGCTAAGGAGGCGACGCCCTGTTTTTACGACGGCAGCAAGCCTAATTATAGATATGGTAGAGGACAGGATTAAATTATGCGATCCGTGTAGTACCGACACATAATATTAATAGTACCTCCCCTGTACCAGATGTCGTAAAAGGTGACTGAGGTACCGGAATCAACAGATGGTGGTATATCCATTTGAACCAATGTAGCTCAAATACAGGGGGACCGACCCGGTAGTGATCCTATTTCATGCGACCAAGGATTCGATCCCCATCAGGATAAATATATGTCTGATTAACATTTGTATTTGTTCGTTATGTATGTGTCAGGTCAGTATATGAGAAGATGTGAATTCATCATCATCACCACGCCTGCCCAACAAGGCAATAATGGGCTAAATCTCTCAGGAAGGCCATATCCAAAATTAGATATCCTAAGGTTAATTGAAAGACGTCTACGGTTTATTTATTATAATTATTTCGATATAATCATAATTATCTAACATTTCATATTTAAATATATATTTTTTTATTTATACGAAACTGAAATTCACATACCATTGGGCATATAACAATAACATAATTCACATCTCTTTCTTGTGACATTGACACGCCAAAAACGGATAAAAGAATTGTCCGTGAATCTCTCAAATAATTTAAATGCGATTCAAAAAAAGGCGATTAAATTTAGTGACGTCTTAAGTCTTAAGTAATGAACATTTTATTAAAATATGTATGATTGTGATTCTACGTGTAATACCAGTTTCACAGTCAAACATGACATTCACACTGACCATATATAAAATTTCATTTCCAGCGAGACACAAGAGATTTTGTGAAAATTCATTGATCAAAAAAGCATCCCGGTATTGTTGGAATCAAGGCAAATTCAAACACGTTCGCAGGCATCATTTTTGTATGAATTCATCATCAACTTCACCATACCATACCATCACTAGGTTGGCATACAGGCATACAGCGTGACATGGTACACAGTCTCGGCTCCGTCCTCTTTTGCTACAATTCATAGTAAATTCAACCCCAACGACGGCGGCCGAGCCTATGTCGAGCCTCTAGAGGTGCCCTCGGACGCGCCGTCGGTCCCGCTCAAATCTCGCGAGCCAATGCGGTCGCGGCCGCGGGGCACGCAGGATGAATACGGGCATCGGACCTCTCATCTATGAGAGGCCCCGCCCTCTTTTTTCGGTGGCGCTGGAATTGACGCCTGAGTCGTCCAGCACTAGGTACGTCCGAAAAAAAAAAAAATAAAAATAAAAACAGTCTCCGCAAGCAATGCTCACTGCAAGAATACTCTAACTCACAAATATCTTTCTGCTAATTTGTAAATCTCTTTTACCCACACCGTGCGGTATCGGCAGAATAGTGTCTCACAAGAACCGAAAAATTGCGGTATATCGAGTACCTAAATACAACGATGGGGATGGACAGTAGCGAAGTAAAGATCTGCGAAAGAGCGCAGCAATTCAACGCAAAATTCCATCTTTCTCAGGAAGACCTTTGTCTATCAATGGACGTTCCACAGCTGATGTGATGATGATGATGATATAAACATTAAGACGTCAGCTGCTGGACATAGGTTTCCCGAAGAGGTTTTCAATAGAACTTGTTATATGCGGTCTGCGTACAGGCCGATCCAGCGGCTTCAATCCGCCTTGTGAGTCGTCCACACACAATATGAACAGACGCTCTCCTACGTTGTGCTTTCGGACCTCACGCCCACATCGCCCATCGGTTCTGTGGGATGTGTACCTAATAATAATTATTTCCTAATAATTATTAATAAGATGATATACAAAAACCAAAGTAGCATGTTATAGTTACAGTAGTGGCAGGATACATTGGACACTGAACTGATGGATCTATGGAAGACTACCATAGGATACGCGTTGACGATTTGCCTTTCTAGTCTGCAGGTATTGGCTGTGTATAACCGGTCTAATCACCAAACATCTATGCTTGTATTGCTATTTTCTGGCAAAAAGGGCGCGCAGCAAGAGAGAGGCACATAATCTTTAATCCCTTGGAGAGCACTTCTTGTTTTATTTGTGGTTATATATATATCGGTTCATGTGAGAGGTAGTCAAATTAAGGAATATAGTGCTAGTATCTTTCTAAAATGATTGCTAAGCTCACCAATCAGACTGTTTCTTTATAAGGTAAAAATGCAGAAAAAGTCAGTCCGTCTGACTCACCCCGCCCTCAAGCCATACCACTCAGATAACACTGCTTCCCACCGACCCTGATTTTGTTGATTATCATATTAATACTAAAGCAGGCTTATTAGAACTTTAGGAGAATCATTGGTTACCGCGCCCAGATTTTTCCAAAGTACATCGCATTTGATCGTATAAAAAAAATGGAATTTTTAAGTAAATAAGCTATAATAAGTGTCTGAAGATTTGTGTAGTCACAGTGTGCTTGTGACAAAGTTTAGCATTTCCTGTGGATTCCGGTCTAAAACCAAAATGTGCATCACATAGATTGAGGGATACCTGTAACTTTCTCTCTAGCAGACCGTCCAATACTTGATCAATAATAGTTGACCGTGAAAGAGGACTATAGTTGTTTTTATCCGACGAATTGTCATTGGTCATCAGAATTAGCCCAACAAACGTCTCTATTAGGTTAGAAGATAAGAACGAGTGTCCTATGCAAAAAGGGTATGACATGGCAAAGACATGCGGCAAGTGGAAAGCTACATGCGGTTGCCATGAGGCCACATGAAGTTTGCCATTAGTCATGCATTTCAGGACCTTTTAAACATTATTAGCTGTAAAGTACGTGGCTCCATCTGCACTCTGGATTCCAGCAACGAAACTCTTCGGTGATTGATGCGTGGTGTGCTGAAAATGGTCTTTAAACATATTTTCCATTTTTCCCGCGTCACTTTCACCTTTCTCACTCACATAAAGGCTAAAAGATTTAGTTTTTTCATTTGTCTTTAATATGTTGAAGACATATAAGTTTTAATATGTGCAGGCAAATATTTTTTTTTCAGGTTTGACTCCACCTATGGCAAACTTAAAATTAATATTTGTAGTTGCCCTGTGTCCGAGTGTTAAAAATATGTATTTCAGTATTACATTTGTGATTTCTCTGTTGTCTGATCTCCGTAACACGAGTGCATGAAGCGAGTTGTTTCGGTGTCAGGTCGATGTATGACATGTTTTGTGTATTTATTATTTATTATTATTCGTGTTTATTTACAGGTGACTCATCTCAAGAAAAAAAGGTAGTACTTCACTTTTTTGTAATTATTCAATACACACTCCTATGGGAAGAAGAAATTAATTACGTTTTAAATTTTCTCTTCTAGGAAAGCGTTAGTAATTCATCTGGAAATGACATAGGACAGAGATTCTTTATTAAAAAAGAGAAGCTCAGTAAGTAAAATTTCGACAATAATTACACTTTATTGATATTAATAGCATAGTTATACCAATAAAGAGTAATTTATATTTAAAATATTTATTATAACCGACTGAACAAAATATTATTTTCTTTTTTTTACAGAATTCTACAACATCGACTTCGATATAGTAAGTATTATTCATTCAGAAATGATAAAGCATCAGACACTTAGTATTTAGTTCTTTTCGGTATAAATAGATGTCACTTAACAGTAATGTTATTTTTACTCGAATTGCGTTGTCAAGATTTTTACCATAATATTAAAATTTAGAAATACAAAAATTTTACACAAACTTGTTTAATTAATCTATCTATACGCCACCAAGACTTCTGGGAGACTAAACATAATTTGAATAAACTACAAATTTTTTCTGTTGTATTAAAGTAGTTTGGATTCGTTTAAGAACAATCACAGTCAATAAAAATAGTTAAATTATTTAACAAAAATATTGAATTATTAGCCAACACTTGTGATATAATATAATCCATCCCATCAGGAATTACTTCCAGGTTGATGTAAATAGAAATCAATAGCCAATACTAGGCTTACTAATGAGGAGTATGCGGGCAATGTTGCATTTTTACATAACATATAATTGAATTAATCATATAAACTTAGACCAGTTTCTACTTATTTGCTATTGGCTATTGATTTCCATCTGCTTCAACCTGAACACAATTCGTGCACTAATTTATCTTTTATACGTGTTTCTGTTTTATTAAGACCTAATTAGACTTTGAAATGTCTTTATTTTGGTGTATGTTTTCGTTATCTTCCCTTATCAACGACTCCGTTGACTTCTGATCTTTGATCAGCACTTCGTAATTCGGCTATTTAATATAATTACTTAAACTAATCCTCTTTCTATCATCAATTAATTTCTGTGTTAGATCATGCCCTAAGATTGAGGAGATTCTTACTTCCTACATCGTCATTATAACAAAAATGCTACATCAAGTTATTTGCTCTATATTCTCATTATCTTATACTCAAGAAAGGGGGAATTTTAAAAAGTCCATGTTCCATTTTCCTTAGATTTTTGATTTTGAATACCAGTATGTTACTTGTAATGCAGACAATTTATTTGGCTGCATTACAAGTAACATACTGCATTTGCTACTACCCATCCCGCATCTCTGCATTTGAGCTGCACCGTTTTGGATGGATATACCGCCATCTGTCGGTTCTGGTACCTTAGTAGCCTCTTAAGACACCTGGTACAGGGGGAGGTACTATTATTCTACTCTGCCGGTACCTCGCCTGAATATGTTATAGGGATTGTACATAAAGTATGTACAGTACTTATAACATAAACAAGCGTTGTAATTTGTTTGATATAATTTGAATTCCACTACCTCAGTTATGTCCAAAGAAGTAACTATTATTACTCCCTCGGGAAAGGGGACACGGGGTGCTGGTGATACACAATAATAATTTGAAGCATTTCAAAAAATATAAAACACTTATTTTTTTTTAATACTATTTACTTACAATAATTTAAATTAATATATTTTCAGGACATTGATGAAAATTACGATGATGAAAATTTCAACGGCACAAAAGAGGGTGAGTTCTTTAACATTTTTATTTTTTCATGGGGTTTTATTTTGGTTAATAGGATTATCTTTAAGTTGTTTTGCAGAAAAATGCAGAAGACAAACCAGTTTTGATTTCCAGTTCGAACATTAGAAATTTACTTTTTATAACCAATCGAATTTCTGGTGCTGAAATTATTAATTTATTGTTCAGCAATAGTAAGAAGGACGCATTGGTGAAAACTTGCTTTTATAATGCCTATTGATTTATGCAGATAATTTATTGATATTTATGTTGCGACAACAATAGAGGAAGGAATGTTCAGATGGTTTGATATAAAGCGGAAATGAATGGAAGAGTAGGTACAGGACTTAAGCGAATAAACCTTAACTATGTAGAAGACGTATTAAAGAACGGCCAGGTCAGAAGTACCAAGAATAAACGAGCGTGTAACCAATGCAAGCAAGAGTGGTATGCCAAAACTATAGCAAGTGGAGATCCATAATCTCTGCCTACCCCGATAGGACACAGGCATGATGTATGTTTGTATGATAGATGCCGAACTGCTTAAACAATGTCAAGATTTATAAATGTTATTTAAAGAAAAAGTTTATTCAAATAATTCAGATAAAACACGCAATGTAGAAACATTTGGAAAATATACATAATCGTGTATACTATTAACATCAAAATTTACTTGCAGACTTTGATATCTCATCCGCGCTGGAGAAACCGGTGAGGATTTTATCATATTTGTTAGTACAAAACATAAACTGTGAACATAACCAAGTATAACGTACGTACGTATAAGTGAATGTAATAATAGCCTAGTATAATCATTCTAAAGACGTGGACTATCACTGTCATATCAGTTTTAGAATGCCTAATATCAGAATACAGATCTCCTGTCATATATACTTGGCTTTCTGTGATCAAACAGAGACTCTTGGTACAAGGGAACTAATTTGGCATGAAAATTCACGTTAGTTAAGACTATTTCAGGCGTGATAAACTGTAATTAAAAATAAAAAGCAATATACGATATTACAAACTCTATAATATATATTATTACGTAGATCAAGTACAAAAAACAATTGCCTTCAGAGGTATATAGTTTGCAAATTTAATAAAGCACTTTGTGAGCTGTATTTAATGTACGTACTATTATATATTATTAATTTATATTATATGTGTGTAGAAAATAAAATAACATGAAGAAAAAAGGGCAGTTGTTTGAGATAAATAGTTCATAGTTAAGTGTGTGTATATCCATGGAATAAGCCACTGATATGCTGCAAAGCTAACCTTCGGATGATGAGATATCGTTGAGGATGATAATGATAAACAGTCAGAATAACTCTTCACATATAAAAACATACAGACTGTCGCTCGCACATATCAAAATCTAAAAGTAAAATCAAATCAAGTTTGTACCACACAAACTCTTTAGCTTTATAATATAGCAGTAAATGTATAGTATGATTTATTATCCTCAGGTTTCCGTAAATGAAGTCACTACCCCAACAACTCAACCCACTCCTAGCAAGGTAAGAGTACTGTATGAAGATTTTGTTCCAATAGTATTAACATCTTTATATTTTCTTAGTCCCATTAATTATTATGACACTGTTCCATTCTTACGGCGAACGAGATTTTAACTTTCGTTCCAGTCGATTTATTGTTATTGAGAATAATTATGCCTTTTTTGTCTCTTATTCATTAGGTTCGTCTGAAAAAAATATAATTGAAAATGTTATGAACAGTAATTAAATATAACATTAAAGATACAACACAAATACAACACAAAATAATGTAGATTTATAATCTGTGTTTAGCTATATATATGTGTTGTTTTTGGTAATGTTAATTGTTTTCGTAGATACTTCAACGATTGTAAAAATATATTAATTTTTAATCTGCATCTTTTCTTGTAATCGCAAAAAACACTAATCGGACTAATATAAACCATCTCTTCGAGTTGATGTAGAAATGGTAAATATTTAAAAAAAGCTTTTGTATAAAAGGAGATACCTTTGCACAAAAATACAAAGCCAAATATATTACTGTACATTATTATATATATATATGTTTGTTGTTCCAGGCTCCCGTCACGTATACGTTAGGAATTGATTTCGTAAGTATTTATCATACCAACATTTCCTCTATCCCTTTTGTAGAACTCTTAAAAATTGTTTATAAATACATTTTCATGAATGCCTCTTTTTAATATAAAAGTGAAATCAAATAAAGTTTGTTTAACACAAACTCTTTAGCTTTATAATATAAAAGTAATAAATATGATTTATTATTCTCAGGTTTCCGAAAATGAAGTCACTACCCCAACAACTCAACCCACTCCTAGCAAGGTAAGAGTACTGTATGAAGATTTTGATCCAATAGTATTAGTATCTTTATTTTTTCTTAGTCCCATTATTATGACCCTGTTCCATTCTCACGGCGAATAAGAACGTAACTACTTTTGTACCAGTCGAAATATTGTTATTGAGAATGTTTATTCTTCTTTTGTCTCTTATTCCTGTTGTTATGACCCCGTTCTGATCTCACGGTGTGTGAGATGTGCTCCAGAATTCTTGAATGGGTGACCTTGCTTGCATAAACGACTGAGTAGACCAGCATTAGATTCATTCGAAAAAAACATGATTAAAAATGATATGTATTCATAACAGTAGCAATAAAATATAATATTAAAGATACAACACCAAAAATTATGTAGTTTTATAATCTGTGGTTAGCTATAACTATGTGTTGTTTTTGGTATCGTATAATTATTTTCGTAGATACTTCAACGAAAACAATTATTTACGATTTTGAACGTCAATTATTATTTTAATCGCATCAAAAATGAAATAATACTTATCGGACTAATATGGACCATCTCTTCGAGTTGATGTAGAATTGGTCAATATTTAAGAAAGCCTTAGTATCATTATTTACCTTACCCTTTGATACATTTTTATATAAATTATTTATCGTAGTCTAGTGCAGTGTAAGAATTTGAATTAAGTCTCGTTACTTCTTCTTTTCAAACTTCTAGATACACGCTCTTATGCTCGAATAGAGATGATTTTATTATTGATAAACTAAATGTGTGGTTTTTCATATTAGTGCTGATATGGTCTATTGTTGCTTTCGTTCTGAAAGTCTCTCCTTCCTTCACCGTATCAACGTAATCCGTTATATACTTATCTTTCCTGAGCAAATCGATGATAAAGTCAGCAGAGACTAAAGATTTTTTTCGTTGTTTTAGTTGAGATACATATATATTTCAAAAGTTGTCCATGTTAGCAAAACATATACATAAATGCCTCTTTTTTAATTTAAAAGTAAAATCAAATCAAGTTTGTTCCACACAAACTCTTTAGCTTCATGATATAGCAATAAATGTATAGTATAATTTATTATCCTCAGGTTTCCGAAAATGAAGTCACAACCCCAACAACTCAACCCACTCCTAGCAAGGTAAGAGTACTGTATGAAGATTTTGTTTCAAAAGTATTAGGTAGTATCTTTATTTTTTCTTAGTCCCATTATTATGGCCCTGTTCCATTTTCATGGCGAATAAGAACTTAAATACTTTTGTACCAGTCGAAATATTGTTATTGAGAATGTTTATTCTTCTTTTATCTCTTATTCCTGTTATGACCTCGTTCCGATCTCACGGTGTGTGAAATATGTTCCAGCATTCTTGAATGGGCAACCTTGATTGCATTAAGACTGAGTGGGCCAGCATTAGGTTCGTCCGAAAAAAACATGATCGAAAATGTTACGAATAGCAATAAAATATAACATTAAAGATACAACACAAAAAATATGTAGTTTTATAATCTGTGGTTAGCTATATATGTATAACTATGTGTTGTTTTTGGTATCGTATAATTATTTTTGGAGATTTTTCAACGAAAACAATTATTTAAGATTTTAATCTGCATCTTTTATTTTAAACGTAACAAAAATAAAATAATACTTTTTGAACTAATATCGACCATCTCTTCGAGTTGATGCAGAATTGGTATATATTTAAAAAAGCCTGTTTACAAAAAGAGATATATTAGTTATATACAAAATTATTTAAATTTTTCGGGATATACAGTATGCTTTTTTACGAAAAGCTCCTACCAATGATGTTAACTTTCCCCTCTCACGGTGAATGTGCGGTGTCCATGTTAATTTATCTTCATTATATAGTCTCTATAGATATTTCTCCCGACTCGATCGTTTAATCAGTTCACTATTTATTGTCAGTAGAACAAAATCATGAACTACTTGGTTTTTCGCCGATAATATCATGTAGGATGTTTTGGATGTATTTATACTAAGCAGAATATAGATGAACCATTTGCTTAACACATCCAAGTCTCTTAGAACTTTGTCAATAATTTCATGAATTGATTTACCGAAATAAAATATACAAGTATCATCGGCATAAAGTGTTATATTGCCCGTTAATCCTATCTTGTAAATGTTGTTTTCGTATATCAAAAACAATAGTGGGCCCAGTATAGAACCTTGAGGTATATCGAACGTGATTCTTTGAGAGCTGCTGACAAAAATTTTTTATTTTAACAATCTGATGTATGTTTTGATGATACGAATTAAATATTTTGAGGGTCGTGTCATCAATACCGATATTGTGTAATTTTAAAAGTTGCTTTTCGTGGCAATCTCAAAGTGTATCAAAAGCTTTTTTTAAATCTATGAATATACCCAATACAATCTTCTTTTCGTCAATATTTTTTTAAATCAACGTAACCAAACCTATTGCAGCATTTAATTGCCTTTGTATAAATTCCGTCTTTTTCCGTCTAGCGTTGATGTTTAGGCTATCTATAATTTTGATTACCTCCTCAACAGTGCACAGTTTTAGTTTATTTAATCTTATGTCATGTAAATCATTGTGTTTGAACATTAAGATATTACTTATGTTATTATGATATTTCTAGGGTATTTTTTTAAATAAGTCACCGACAAAAGAAACGAACAAGTGAAATAAATTACATATCTCCGTATCTTCAGAAACTACTTCAGAATTGGAAGCAGGGCTATCTTTGATTTTGTTTGCTGCCAGGGTGTTAATAACTTCCCACATTTTTTTGGTTGATTATGTGTGTCTTGGAATAATTTATGATAATATTCCTCCTTATTCGTTTCAATCATAACTCCGACTTTATCTTTTTCTTTCATAAATAACTTCTTTAGTTATTTTCCTTTCATTTCCTTCTACAGATAGTTTCATGTATTTATTGCATCGATAATGTTCTTATTAATCCAATCTTTCTGTGGAAGGTTAAGTGCTTTTCTTTTCTGTACTTTACTATTTTTGATGTTAAGTATTAATATATAATATTCCAGGCTGAAGTAATCATTATTTACCTTATCTATTGCCTCTTATACATTTTTATACAATTTATAGTCTGATGTAGTGTAAGAAATTGAATGAAGTCTCGGTGCTTCTTTTTTTCCAACTTCAAGATATACTTATGGTCGTATAGTGATGATTCTATTATTAAAAAACTGACTGTATGGTTTTATATACTAGTGCTGATATGGTCTATTGTTGGTTTTGTTCTGAAAGTCTCTCTTGTACAATAATTTGGGTAAATTGAATAGGATTTTATATCTAACTTCCTTCATCTTATCAACGTTATATATTTATGTTTCCTGAGCAAATCGATGATAAAGTCAGCAAAGTCTAAAGATCTTTTACGTTGCTCTAGTTCAGAGACATATACATTTCAATACATGAATGCCTTTTTTTCAACACATACTCTTTAGCTTTATAATATAACAATAAATGTGTAGTATGATTTATTACCCTCAGGTTTCCGTAAATGAAGTCACTACCCCAACAACTCAACCCACCCCTAGCAAGGTAAGAGTATTGTATGAAGATTTTGTTCCAATAGTAGTAGTATCTTTATTTTTTCTTAGTCCCGTTATTATGAACCTGTTCCATTCTCATGGCGAATAAGAACGTAACTACTTTTGTACCAGTCGAAATATTGTTATTGAGAATGTTTATTCTTCTTTTGTCTCTTATTCCTGTGGTTATGGCCACGTTCTGATTTCACGGTGTGTGAGATGTGCTGCAACATTCTTGAATGGGCGACCTTACTTGCATTAATGACTGAGTGGGCCAGCATTAGATTCGTCCGAAAAAAACATGACTGAAAATGTTATTAATAGCAATAAAAAATAATATTAAAGATACAACAAAGAAAATTATGTAGTTTTATAATCTGTGGTTAGCTATAACTATGTGTTGTTTTTGGTATCGTTAATTGTTTTTGTAGATATTTCAACGAAAACAATAATACATTAATTTTTGATCTACATCTTTTTTTGTTATCACAACAAAAATAAAATAACACTTATTATTGGACTAATGTGGACCATCTCTTCGAGTTGATGTAGAATTGGTAAATACTTAAAAAGCCTTTGTATAAAAGGAGATACCTTTGTACAAAAATACAAAGCCAAATAAATATATTACTGTACATTACTATATATATATATATATATATATATATATATATATATATATATATATAT
>JACJUM010003129.1:3024592-3083284 GCA_020976665.1 Heortia vitessoides
TTAAATATATATTTAATGTTTTTCATTGTGCGAATATAACTGATGCCAAAGCTAAAAAATAATGAGTAAAAAAACAGTTCAATGACTGTTTTCAAACTTCAAATGTACCAGCTAAATTAATTTATAAGTTTGAATTTAGAATTTTTAATCTTAATAAAAAGAGGAGATATTTTAGATCGAAGTGGTCAGTATGACAAAACGTATTGACCTATTTCAAATGTAAAGACCTTATGGAGTTCATAAATAAATATATTATTGGTAGGCCAAGGTAAACTTGCTGTTTAAATAAAAAAGTGCTGTTTAAAAGAAAGTAGTAAAGAGAGAGCAGATCATTAAAATGAAAGTAAGGAAAGAAATTCTGTAAACATTTCAAAGTCATAAGCAACTAGTCTGATAGACTTTCTTGAGGAAAAACACGAATTAATAAATTATTATTACGAAAGTACATACCTTTTAATATTCGTGCCCATAGAGACGCGATTCATTGAGATTGGAAAAAGGTTAATTTTAATATATCTTTTTTATGATCTCCAAAAAGTTTATGTAACTATTTGACTCTTTATTTTTTTAAATATAAATTATTTACCCAGGCATGATAACTAAGATGATCAAGAACAATTGTTAAACTTTCGGGAACAAAGATATCCTGGATATGCATTTGGGATATTAGGTGCCGTTACAATGGTTTTATATTTAACGTAACAGTGAGCTAACACAATCGGGCAGCAAAGGTAGCAACGTGGCTGTGAGCAGTTCGGAGTAATAAAAGACCTACTTCGCTAATGGGTGCCATACGCATCTTTCATGTCAACTCTACGACTATACAAATTCAAAGCCCTTTGAATTACCAATGAAGGCATGCCTAAGGCTTGACTGTCTTGCAGAGGACCTTGGATGACCTGGCAGATTTATCATTATTAATACCCTACGAGCTGGTGTTATTATGCCATGGATATTATCAAGAAGATTAAATGGCACTCCGAACAGATCAATTGGAGGAAGACGTGTTTCCTGAGCTTATAACATGTAATGGAGGCTGAAATTAAGATAAAAAGATGGCGACGGCTGTATGAATATGAAATGAAAACCGAGTATTTGGATATGTCGAACGTAAAATGCTACTACGCATCTTAAGTTGGGAATTAGGAATAATCGAGCTAATCTGCATTGGAAATATATGTCATATACGCGTTGAATTCTAAAAATTAAAAACTAACTTTTACCCATGTAGTGATGATTTTCAAAAAAATATTTTGTACGTGTTTCATGATTTTGTATGAAGAACCTTTACACTGTATTTAATTCGAATAACTTAAAAAATGTCAAAGTCTTATACTGGCTTTGCACTCCCGTTTTCCCTACTAAAAAGGTTAATTTTCAAACATAATTTCTTAGTCCTCCCCTACGTTATAAAATAAACCTCTGTGCAAAATTTTAAGAGTCTAACCCTTATAGTTAAGCCCCTGTTGATATGTCAGTCATTCATGCAGTTTGTCAGTCAGCTTCTCTTTATATATAGAGTCTTGTTTCCCTAAGTTTGAGAAGTTTAATCTTAATTTATTTGCAGCAAGAATTTGAAGATATCGATACATCATCAAACAATACTGTAACATATACACCATTTTTAGAGGAAGATGATCCATGCTTATATGATCGTCGTCCAATGCCTGAAATCAAAGTGGATAGAGTTGGGCGCAGGGTAAGCGAAATAAGTAAGTATTTTAGAACAAATAATGCTGATTGTACTTATGTAAGTCTGTGATTGCCATCGAATATTATTTTTTAATTTTAATGTCATCATAGCAGCCATAAAAAATAACGTCCACTGCTGGACATAGACCTTTCCATCAGAGCGGGAATTATGCCTATAATTGCTGCGCTGGGCAAGTGTGTTAGCAATAACAGAGCACAGCTTTTGCGACGCTGCTGCTCATCCCCACCCTGTGCAATTGAGCTGCGCTTTTTCGGAAGGATATACCGCCATCGATCGGTTCTGGTATCTTAGTCGCCTCTTATGACACCTGAAGTAGTGGGAGGTACTATTCTATTCTTCCATTACCTCGCGTACTAAAGCTGAGTATAACTTAATAACATAGTTTTATACTCAATCGGATTTGAAAATATGGCACAGCTCTATGGCCATCACCATTTTCAGCCATAGTACGTCCGCTGCTAGACACAAGCTCTCCGGCAAAGGGGAATTTTTGCCCATAATTTCCGCACTGAGCAGGCGCATCTTCGCACCGGGAATGCTGCTGCCCATTCCCGCCCTGTTGCATTTTAGTTACATGCGTTTGGATGGATATACCGCCATCTGTCGATTTCGGTACCTTAGTCAAAGGTACAGAGGGAGGTAAATTATACTCTGCCGGTACCACACGCTATAATACCCTCGGTGTATACTAGTAATATAAATATTACACGAACATAAATCAACGATTTTGTTTCAGTGTGTGAAACTTATATGTGGCATATAAAATACAAAGTTATCGAATCTAGAAAGAATTTAGATGCATGTAAGTATAATAATAATAAAAAATTAAACTATCACGTTATAAATTAAAATTTAGTCGGGCCAGATGGCGCGCAGTGATAAGTCGCAAAGAGGCTGATGAACGCGCCAGAGAGGCTTAAACTGCGGCCGATCCCAGGCGAAGACGACGTCACGGACAAGTAAGAGCACTGCACCTGCGCTGAATACTTCTCTAGAAGTTCGAAGGCCTACAAAAGGCACAGACGCGTGCATACCCTCCATGGAGGGACTAGGCTATGCGGCCGTGAAACGGGCTTCTACAGACTAGGTACCGTGATGACATGCTCCAGCTCCAGGTGCCCAGTACAAATCGCAGTGCGATTATTAAAGCAGGGTTTTAGGTGGTAGGCGACGGTTGTACAGCCGGTGAGTCCGTCGCAGCCCTGCATGATTTAAATAATTTCAATTGCAGGTTGGTACATGAGTATTTTCCCGCTCACAAAAAAAAGGTCACAAGTATTTGCATGGGGTATATTTCTGTTTGTAGTCTGTTAAATATATATTTAAGAATTATATTTATGACTCCTACGTAGGATTATGTCTGTAACATAACTGCTGTAAGTGATTGATGTCGGAGTCAGGTCCATGTGTGTAATGTTGTAAAAAATATTTCAGGTCACAAAGCACATCCTCATAAATTTAGCAGTGTTCTTGGTGGGCGATTGACAGTTATGGGCGAATTCACGCATATGGTGAGAATTAATTTTATCTACATTTTTAAACGGAGAAGCCGACTGATTGAGTGACTGGCAGACATTCAAGGCAGTGCCTAAACTGCAAAAATAAAGAAATCTGTAAAACATAGTACACGTATCGAGAAGGATTATAAGCTATTTAACATCACGCTAAAACCAATAACAGTCAAGCGTTACTGATACTAATAAAACCTGCTTGTGCCAACATCGTTATGTTCTACATGTTATCTCTTCGTATATTTACCTTCACTATCCCTACTATATGATATTATAAATGCGAAAGTAACTCTGTCTGTCTGTTACGTTTTCGCGCTTTAACCTCTCAACCGATTTTGATGAAATTTAGCATAAACAATCTTAAGACCGTGAAAAAGGATGAAATAGAGGTTGAATTTTAGTATGGGATTTCTAAATTTTAAAAGATTAAACAATGAAACTTTACATTTAAGGACTTGATAAGAAATAATTAAACATTTGTTCTATCGTTTTTGAAATTTCAACCAGTGAGAGGGTGAATAGGGGTTGAAAGTTAGTATGAAGTTTGTCACTTTTGAAGATAACATTACATTTTGTATTTAGGTACTAAATAAGAAACACAAGATCATTTGTTGTAGCATTTTGAACATTTTTCCAGTGTGGGGGTGTAATAGGGGTTGAAAGTTTGTATGCACCCATATTCTTCATTTTTAAAGATAAAACCATGAAACTTGGTACGTAGATCTCTTAGAATGTGCAGAGTTTTTCTACAGACGGAATTCTCGAATTTCGAACGGAACGGAACGGAGACTACGAAGTCTTAATATTCAAATTAAAAGTACGCAGACGAAGTCGCGGGTACCAGCTAGTTCATAATAAAACGGTTTATTTAACATTTTATATTCAATTCCTTCGACATTTCGGTTACCTTTTGACGAAATATTTTTTCAATCTTGAGAACGTTATGAAGCCGTCGAAAGAGTATTTCTATTATGAGTACCGCATGTTATTAATGACAAATTTGTTAGGGTGCCGTAGGATGGTTGAATTATCTGGACGAGAAGCTGTTTTTTTGTGGTAGTTCACTTATAAGTCCTACCTTCGCCGTCACGGCAGCGCACTGTAGATCGATCCCGCAGCGAGGATACAGTGACCTAAGGTTGAAGAATTACAGCCCAGTGTTGGTTCGTTTTGGCAGTGTTATTATACGGGTGAGTTTATTTGGAGACGATTATCCTAGAAAAATCAGCCGTGAAGTACCGGCAGAGTAGAAAGTATCTTCCCCTGTATCAGGTCTCGAAAGCCGCGACTGAGGTACTAGAGCCGACTAATGGCGGTATATCCATCCGAAACAGTGTAGCTCAAATGCACAGGACGGCGATGGGCAGCAGCATCCCAGTCGCGAAAGCTGCGCTCTACGTTGCCACTACGTTCGCAGAGTACGGCAATTCAGCCCAAAATTTCCCACACGCCTTGATGAAGCTAACTTTAGAAACATCGCCATTTTTTCTTCATCATACCATCTTAAGAAAAGGGGATTTTTTCCATTATTGTCACGCCATTATTGTCATGGGCAAGCGTGTTGACAATCGTTTCACGACGGGGATGCTGCGTCTTGTGCCTAGTGCCTCACCCTGTACCAGGTGTGGTAAGAGGCAACTCGTTTACCAGAACTGACAGATCGTGGTATACCACAGGGTGGTTATGGGCAGCTTCTTCGTCGTGACAGCTGCATTCTAAAATTGCTAACACGCATGTCCAGCGCGGTTAGTATGAAAAAAACCTTAAGGACATAGGCCTTAAGGAGGCCTATGTCCAGCAGTGGACTTCAAATGGTTGGCATGATGATGATGTTTATTATTTTTAGAGCAACGGAACACTGAGCTACCTTGATGTTAATATTGAGAATTTCATAATACCAGATGCATACAGAAAAGAACCAAAACTTAAATACAACGACATAGCATTAATTAAATTGGAGAAGGAAGTACCGTTCACGAGTTTAATAAAACCCGCTTGTTTGTGGTCCGGCCACCTCCAAGATCATGTTATTGGCAACGTCACAGGCTGGGGCAAGTCTGAAAGTAAGTGGACTGTTTTATGAAACTTGAAATTCGTCTATAATTCATTAAATTTATAAATACTCTTTCATCGTTTGCTTGACATTTAATGATAACTCAATTTAAATGGGTTAATTTTATTATTTTAACAGTATTGTGTAATCGTCATTTTAATGCATTCAATGTATTTTTATTATATTTTGTGTATTACCTTAAAAAGGGGTATAGGATTTTCGCTTTCCGTATTTATTTAAATATGGACGTATGTCACTTTTAAGAGAGACTATTATTCGTGTGTGATATATGGCAGTAAATAAATATTATTTATTCAGTATTATAAAGAGTAAAGATCTGTTTGTTTATTCATTACGGCTTAATACAAAAACTACCAGATCAATTTTTAAAAATTATTTTACTATTGGAGCGTTATTTTTTTACCAAGTAACTTAGGTTGTATTATATCTTTGAAAAAATAAGACCGCTACCTAAAATAGTACTATGTACATAGGATTTGTGTTTTTATACTTATGTAAAAAGTAAAGTCAGAAATGACTAAACCAACTTGAACTCAAATACTTATTTATGACTAGAAAATTACATTACCAGCAAGTGATATAGGTCACCCAGTGTATCCTCATATTGTATCATCAGTTAATTAACTAATCAAATAAGCAATTTTATGTGTATCCTCATATTGTATCACCAGTTAATTAACTAATCAAATAAGCAATTTCATTACCATAGTTTTGTTTAATTATTGAGTCAAATAATCATCATATGTTTTGTGTCTTTAATGTTTCATAAAAAAATTATAAACATTTGTCGCATAACAATTATTTTTTTTAGCTCGTGATACAACAGACCACTTGCTTTACGCTGAAGTAGACTTTATTAACCAGACGGTTTGCTCGAAATCCTTGAACCACCGGCGTAATAGACTGTGGCCCAGAGGAATCGACGACAGCCAGTTCTGCGCGGGGAAACTAGAAGGTGGTGTGGACACTTGTCAGGTACATAAGACTCCACACACATCATATGACCGATATTTCTAGTTGTAGTTGTCATTTGTACAGTATATGTATATACAATTTGGTAAACAAACGCGACCTCGCAACTAGAAGTTATTATATGATTTTTTCAAAGATTGTTTCAAAGATCATGTTTATTAACGTATTATTACGTTTAAATTACAAATATATTGTATGACAAAAGGGGCTTTATATTAAAAAAAAAGAATGCATTTTTATATATTTATTCATAATTAATCATTCTAAAGTAATTTTGTTGAAACCCTTATAGCGCTTTGATTAACAATGACAAATGTCCTTTGGAACGAACGATATAAGGTAACTTAATCCTATCTGGTCTAACATTAGCATAGCATTATCGAGGCAAGGTCAAATACATGTGATGAGATATCTAATTGGAACTACGAATGAACTGGGATGGGATGATACTGTTAGTTTTATTTTATATATAGTTGATAAACGTGCATACGGTCCGCGTGATAGCAAGCGTCACAAAGATGCTCGTACTAAGGATATCACTAGCGCGTTGTCAACCATGGGACATGAAGATGTTATGGCATATTATCCACCTTTCAAATCGGAACACAGCAATTTATGCAGGAGGTATCAACACAGACGATCTTCAGTAAAGAAACGTTTCAGAGCTAAAAATAGGTACCATAAAATTGTTTTGAACAACAACACAATACAAAGTATATTACACTTTAAAAATATACCCTTTTACCATTCCTTAAAGCTCTTTATTGGACTTTGATTGATTCAAAGTTACGCTGTTATTGCCTTATGCTGCTTAGTTTTATTTGGAGCCTAACATTGATTATATTTATCAGGGTGACTCCGGTGGCCCCATTCAAATACAGGATCCACTTCCAATGGATTCTGATGCCTTAATGTACCACGTGGTTGGTATCACCAGCTTTGGCTTCAAGTGTGGGCAAAAGGACCTGCCAGGGATCTACACAAACGTCTCCCAATTCCTCTGTTGGATCGAGAACACAGTTTGGCCCGAAGAGAATAACACGATTTGTAAAAGTGGATGATAATGTACAATTGTAATATTTAAATATATTATATTTCTTACTGTTTTTGTAATTTTAATTGTAATACTCATATTACTGCTCTACTTGCATTTATAAATATAAATTAAAATTGATTTGTCCAAATAAACAGCGATTAATAGATCTGTATTATATAATATGAATAACATAATCCTTTGAGTGGTTTTACGTATCGATAATGCTGAATTATATTAATGATGATATTTATCAGAAAAAAATCAACTTTTCTCAGGTGACAGGCGGGACTCGAACCTGTATCTTTCCTATATCAGGTAACTGCACTACTGTTATGCTACTGAGACCTTAGCGGATATGTCGAAGTGTTCTTTTAGTGTTGAAATTCGCACCTACACCATTCGAGCCCCGCCTGACATCTGTGAAAAATTGATTTTTTTTCTAGTAAATATTAAACAGAGATACTTTTCAATGGAATATTTTCGCTATAATGGATTTCGCTAATATGGAATATTTTCGATATATTTTCGTTCTAAGTGCAGTTCTGAAGAATGCGTCCGTGGACACCTGAGTTGGTGATGATCCTGTCCGTTTTTATTGACTGGATCACTACCAACTCAGGCCCGTCAAACCTCATAGTTACAGTATCGTCATACCAGCACTTGAAAGTCTACTGCAAGAAAAGAGGATTTCTGCCTATAATTGTCACGCTGGTCAAGCATGTTGTCAATCGTAGAGCGCAGCTTTCACGACAGGGACGCTACCCACTCTGGCAATGTGCATTTGAGCAGCACTGTTTCAATTGGATATATCGCCATCTGTCGGTTCTGGTAACTTAGTCGCCTCTTACGACACCTGGTGCAGTGGGAGGTACTTTTCTACTCAGCCAGTACTGCACGGTACTCAGTTACTGTAAATAACAAGTAAATTTACACTCTTAACTTAGTAGTAGTTTAGTTGATTTACTGGCTGATAATTTGAAAATCTTAGGCATTTCTATAAGTCTTCCAAACTTTATTACATTTATTTAGTAAGAGTTTTACCAATAACGTATCGCAAAATAAATCAACAAAAATTCCAATTATTAAATTAAAATATCAAGCTATTATTATTGGAAATATGCTACCATATTTATTATGTGTAAAAGTTGTAATATATGTTGCAAGCGCAAAGTGTAAATTACCAAGGCGAACTAACAAAGTTTTACTTTAGAACATACAACTCTTTGCAGTTGTGTCGACACTTGAATTTTTTACACTTTGTGTTATTTACGCGCCATGTCAACCCTTGTAGTTTTTATACCCGGCCCTATTTGTTGATAGCATCGCATGACAAGTATTGTTATCAGAAAGCCCTAAGCCCAGTTACAAAGGGATGCTTCGGTATCTGTCCGATATTCATCAGGTTTGGATCCTGGACAAACACGGCTAAAAGCCTCGATATTATTTACCCATCCCCGACAGAATCGGCCCTCGTCTATTAGCGGATACGGCGCAGGGGAAACCTTGAATAACAATTTCAAGAATGGTTGTTTGTACAAACTTACGTAGGAAAGGTTTATGTGTAGATACATAAAAAAGAGTTGGAATAAGAAGAGCTTGAGCAAAAAGAATGTTTATATGTAAAATGCATGCAAAAAACACTGATAGTTTTAGAGCATTTAAAAATGATATCGAATTTTTTTTTTATGTTTGGCGGTAGTAACATGTGAGAGTGAGGTATTAGGTGAATTGGTCCTGTTAAAAATAGTTGAAGTTCGGAACAGATTATCTCGGGACATAATAGTAGCTCCCCCTGTACCGGGTGTCGTAATAGACATTTGTCCATTCAGGTACCTTAGTCGCCTCTTACGACACCTGGTACAGAGGGAGGTACTATTTTACTCTGCCGGCACCTCACGGCTCACTTTTTTCGTGTAATTTTTACCAATTGTTGGTAATATTTTTTCTCGTAGGTTCCTTTCTGGTGGCTCGTGTAATGAACCATTAAACTGAGGTTTGAGACTGATCACTCTTATAATCCCGTGAGGTTATCAGGGTCATCAATATTATGAGTATAATAGAATTTAGTACTACATATTACTAAAATAAAATAGTTCTATTTATAACTTTTGACGATTCTAAAGGGCTTGTGATAGGCCTAATTGAATAAAAAATATTATACAATCTAATTATATAAGTTTATTCTTCAAAGAATTGAGTTACAGTAATTTTATCACAAGAGTATTTTTTAACTTTTTTTTAAATATTACGAAGGCATCAAACAAGCAAGATAGCATCAAAAAGATATCATCAGCGTATCACAAAACTTTTGAACTGAAGATTTGGACTTTGTCATACTATCCAGAAATGTCTATGCCTCTCTCACCTTTCAAACCGGTACACAGCAATGCGAACATTGCTGCTTGGCGACAGGTGAGAGTGAGATACCAATGCAAACCTTTGTAAGAAGTCTACCTCTTGTAAATCGTTTTAGCTGCTTGTGGTGATTACTTGAAAAATATTGTCAATTATTTTACAATCTCAAATCTTAATCTCAATTTAACGCTAAATCCAATGTCAAGCTAAATGTAATTGGATTAAAGTCGAGTTTATATTAAAAGCCATCACTGAATGTCAACGAAAACCTCGGGTTTTCGTCCTGTTTTGACAAACTTGATTTATCATATTAAATTCGGTAGTCGGGCAGGGGAGGCGTTCGGGAAGTTGCGGGTAACTTTCGAAATTGGCCGGCTTGTAACCTAACCTAAACAATTTGGGAAGTGGCTCCATATTGAATTTATGATAGGACACTTGTAATTTTAGATTGAGCCCAGTTAATTTTGCTTTATAGCATATTAATGCATATGAAAATAATTATTTGACGATATAATTTACATACGGTTGTACTTATACAGAGGTCGTCTGCATTGGTACATCACTCTCACCTATTTTTACCACTAAATAGCAGTGTTTGCATTGCTGTTTGTATAAGCGAGGCAGTGAAATTTATAATAATAATAATAATTTTATTCAACAACAAAATGAAACTAAAACTAAAATACATTTTGATACTTAGGTACCTAAAATAGGTCTAGCCTGTTCTTATAGGCACCTAGATATTACTGGGTATTAAAACATAGTATCTTCAAGGCACAATGTTGTGATATTACAAGCGTCTATAGGCCGCAGTGACGCTTATTATTAAAAGGACTTAAAAGGCTTGTTCGTCGAGCTGGGGGAAAAAAATGAAAAAAGGTAATAGTTATTATAGGTTATAATAGGTTAATAGGTAGTATAACAAAAACGCGGGCAGGGTAAACTAGGATCTCCCTGTACCAAGCGTTGTCAGAGGTGATATAGGTACCGGAACCGACAGACAGCGCTATACCCATTCAAAGCAGTACAGCTCAAATGCTTTGCCGGCGCGGGCAAATTCCCCCTTTCCTTAGATGCCTATGCCCAGCAGTGGACGTTTCTACGGTTGCTAAGATGATTATAAGGATGAGCATGCCCATTTGGTAGAACCGTATCAAACTAAGATTCGTTTGGCAAGAATGAGGCGCTTTTACAACTTGTGCGGCGAATCCTCTGCCACAGCATTGCATGTCACTTAATAAATTTAAAAAAGTCATCTTACAGGATTTATGATTATTATTACTTTTTATATGAAAATGGATAGTTGTTGTTGTTTAATCCTATTTAAAAGTTGGCTTAATTTATAAATATAGACTGTTTGTTTTTACCTTTTATCTAGAGCTAAGTCAAACTAAGATATATCGTCTTTTTATATTATAAAGTCAGGAAAAAAGCACACGGCCCGCTTATTCGTAAACGTGATCGCAGCCTATAGACGCTGGTGTAATCACAAAGATGTCACTAGCGTCTCGCCAAATCTGTAAACTGAAGTTAATATGTCACATTTATCCAGTAATTTCACTGCCTCTCTCACCTTTCAAACCTTTTGAAGATTTGGACTTTGTCATACTAGTCAGAAATATCTATGCCTCTCTCACCCTTCAAACCGGAACACAGTAATGCAAACACTGCTGCTTGGCGATAGGTGAGAGAGAGATACCAATGCCAACGACCTTTGTAAGAAGTCTATCTCATGTAAGTCGTCTTAGCTGCTTTTGATGATTACTTGTAAATGATTGATGAATGATTTTGATTTTACATTATTCTATACACTGGATGCTGTAATGAAGTGTAAATTGTGATATAATATTCTCAATAATCTAAATAAATAAAAAATAACATACAATTACGTCACTAATTTATTTAATTCGTATTAGACGGGCCAGATGGCGCAAATCTCGCTTTGTTTAGAATTCTGCTAGTACTTTTTGTTCATCATTATCTTTTTAGTTTGATGTAATTTAAAACTATATTTTATTATACACTGTTTAGTTCGATTTGTGTTAAATAATATTACCGAGACAAGTACTTAAGCTGGAAATTAGGTAGCCGGTAACGCATGCGCATGCTACGCGGTCTTACTTGCTCTCACACAAAGGAATTTATTTCAGCCTGAGGATCCTGATCAGGTCAATAAGATATTGTATTGGCACCGATTCTTGACGTGTTCAAATTCTCAACTAAATCTGTCCGTCTAAAGTGGGTGAAAATCGACTTCGAATGAGTCGGTATACAAGAATGTATATTTTTATATAAAACATAAATTCGAATGTGCCGTGAGGTACAGGCAGAGTAGAATACTATCTCCATCTGTATCGAGTGTCGTAAGAGGCAACTAAGGTACCAGAACCGACAGAAGGTGGTATATCCATCCGAATGAGTGTAGCTCAAATGCACAGGACGGTGATGGTCAGTGGCATTCCCACCATGAAGGCTGCGCTCTGAATTCCCTCTTACTTGGGGATGCATATGTCCAGCAGTGGACTTTTAAAGGCTAATATAAAAATTTTGTCATAAAAAAGTATTTATTTTATCAATATCCAATACAGCTCCTTATATTCGAGTAGGATGAGGCCACACTATTGGTTCTATCCAATCAATAAAGCTGGATACTCTGGTATTGATAATGATTCCAAGATCTTTATAGCACCCGGAGCCGATGGATGTGATGGCTATCGCATATGTCACCTGGTCTTCCGCCTTTTCGCTGATATTCTTTTTGGTAATAACTGGGCCTCCAGCTACACCCTGCAGCAAGAATAGGTGTAGAAAAGTGATTAGATAGTCATATTAAGAGAAAAAATTAGTCTGAATGTTTAAAACATATTATGTTTAGTTTTTCTATATATTTCGCTAAGTGTAATCAGGTCATTGTATAAAATGTTACTTGTTAAAATGTTAACACCATATGAGATTTTGTACCACAGTACCAAGTGACGTAAGAGGCAACTAAGATACCGGCACAAGCACGTATCTATACAAACCGCATCAAAGTGGTCATCAACAGCATTCCTGTCGTGATGTCACGATTTATATGAGGTAGACCTCAGTCAAATGTCGTCTGCATAGGTACCTCGCTCTTACCCTATTTCTACCGCTAAATAGCGGTGTTCACATTACTGTATTCCGGTTTACAGGGTGCGAGAGGCAGTGAAATTACCGAGTAAAGACCACACAGATGGCAACGTGCAAGTGATATCATTATTTGTTACAAGCGTGTATATACTGCATTGACGCTTGCTATCATGGAGATTTTATGCTTATTTGTCGATTTAGTTAAATTGAAAAAAAACTCTCAACGAGTACAGTTATAAGTAAAATTACCCTTATCTTGGGAAGATCCATATGATGATCATTATAAATAGACCGTCTACGTCTACTTACGTTACACGATATCTCATCTGATGAACGGATGCAGAGGTGAAAGGACTCAAGTTCGTAGAAGAACCGGTTATAGGTATGAGATATTGAGGAGTCACAAGTGGCCATGTCCATTGGCTCCACTTTCGTTGCCTTCAGATTTTCTGGACTTGTACTTTTTTCTGGACAGTATGAATTGGCTGTAAACATAATAAAACAAATCAATTCAGAATAGAAAGTCGGTGCGAGAAATTATATTCATCAAACCAGCCATAAATAGTCTAGCTAGACATAGGCCTTCTCAAGAAGGGGAGAATTGCCCATAATTGCCGCGATGGGCAAGCGTGTTGGTAATCGTAGAACGCAGCTTTCACAACGGAAATGCTGCTGTCCATCCTCGCTCTGTGCACTTGAGTTGCATTGTTTCTAATGGATATAACGCGCCATCTGTCGGTTCTGGTACCTTAGCCGCCTTTTACGACACCTGGTAAAGGTGGAGATACTATTCTACACTGCCGGTACCTCACGCCATATATAGAGATTTCATTGAATTTCTTGAAAATTAAAGGGATTTTGAATTAATGAAATTATGATAAATTCCCACAACATCTCAAATATTGACTCGAAGATAACTCGCGTATAACATTTTTGTTACAGACATTAGACACCAGAGAAATCACAAATATAATACTTGAATACATATACACAGACCAAACACAAATATCATCATATAAATATTTGCCCTAGGTGAAAATCAATCCCACGACCCTTGGCGAACAAGATAGGATCACTACTATCTGTGCCAATGAGCCCGTCATATTTCAATAACATGCAGATTTCTAAATGCATTCTCATAACAAGCAAAGGAATAGCCAATGCCACCCGTATCAGTTTACGGAAACAAAAGCAATGCGTTTATGGAGAAAGTAATAAAAAGTTTACAAAGACATCCATGAATCTATCTTACTATACCTTATAATTTACTAGGGATCGAACCCTGCTTTGCGCGGTTGCAATAAGGATAAGAAGTAATTATTGTGGGTTATCCCTAAGAGATGGACATATACCACCGCGGAATTTTGTGATTTACAATACTGCAGTACATTATTTTAATCTATCTCGTCGGGATCAGCCAGCGTTTGCAATGTAAGCGTAAAAATTCACAATCTTATTTCAGACATCACATTAGAGAAATAATAAAATATCAGCGTTTTATCAATATATTATGCATGTATTATACATATAAACTGTCTTCTTGAATCACTCTATCCATTTAAAAAAAAACTACATCCAAATCTGTTGCGTTATTTAAAGATCTATCATGAATTGACTTTGTTTTATTCTATGTAACCATATTTATTTCAAAATATCAACGTTTAGTATACACTACAAAAAAATCTTTCTCCAAAAATTGTTTATCCGCAAGTGAATGGAGATTACCTGCATATTTATCAAACTCTCCCTAACTTGTATTGTTAGTACTTACATTTGAAATTGACATTCCAACTGGAGTCTTCACTCACATCATTGTGGATCCACAGACACACAGGCTGGATTGACTTAGACCACTGCAGGTTTGACACTAACTCGACCAAACCAACGTCATAATCTTGTTTCGGACGATAGTATTCCGGGTGAGGGTATGTTGTGATGATTTTGGCATCCAGGTGTGGTTTCTACAAATAAATTCATTATCATATTAGCCATCGGAAGTCTACTGCTAGTCATAGATCTCACCAGAAACGGTGGTATTTTGCCCATAATTGCCACTTTTGCGATGGGGATGCTGATGACACTAATTCAGGGCGATATACCGCCACCTGTCAGTTCTGGTACCTTAATTGCCTCTTACAACACCAGATACAGAGCTAGCCGTGAGCTACCAGCTGAGTAGAATAGTACCTTCCGGTGAACAAATAAATGCTTTTGTAATAATAATAAATTCATATGACATACAATCACCTGACTCTGAGATATGTAGCTTAAAGCACTTAGTTACGGATATTAAACAACAGAGGATTTACAAATATAACACATTATATAGAAATAAATAATACCCAGACACAGAACAAATACGGCTCTCGGCGTGCAAGTTAGGATTACTACCATCTACGGCATCAGGCCCGTCAATGTTTTGAAATATATACTGATATTATTAAGTGGTAAATTTTTCATTAGTTAAGATTTATCTCTAAAGGTAATCTAAAATCTAAAATAGAATTCGTATTTAATTTACTTTTCTTTACTTTCATAAAATAGTAGTACACATCGAATTGCCATACCACGTTTTTTTTTGTTTACGTCCGTCCAACGGTTACCAATTGTATTATAATTTATGTTTTTATTTTTCTTTATGTAATTTTCTGTGTGCTATAAAGAGTATAATATCTATTTTATATATGTTAGTCTATTTTTATAACATTAAATGAAATTATTGATTGTTTATTTGTTTTGTAAGATTTAAATCAAAACCTACTTGAGCAATTTTAATGATTTTTTATCTACTATTCTTTCACCATTAACGACACCTTTACCGATCATCATAGACTAAATAATATTGTATTAAATAAAACTATCAACGCCTTAAGGTACCGGCAGAATAGAATAGTGTCTCCCCCTGTACTGGATGTCGTAAGAGGCAACTGAAGTACCGGAATCAACAAATGGCGGTATATCCACTTTAGGCTGTGTAGCTCATATGCAGCAGGACGGGGATGGGCAGTAGCATTCCCGTTGCACAGCTACGTTTTGCGATTGCCACCACATTGGCCCAGCGCCTTTTTTGGGAAGGCTTATGTCAAAATATAACAATTAAAATGGAATATATTGAGTAAGATTTATATAATTGTGCGTTTTTAAAAAATAAATTCAAAACTAATCAATTGATTTTAATTATTCTTTTACTAATTATCATCATCATCATCAACCATAAGACATCCACTGCTGGAATCTCCAGTAGGACCGGTTGTATGCGGCCTGTGTCCAGCGCGATCCTGCGGTTTTAGTCAGATCGTCGGTCTATTTTGTAGGTGAACGCCCTACGCTGCGCTTGCCGGTACGTGGTCTCCATTCCACAACCTTACGACTCCATCGGCCATCGTTTCTGCGTACCAAAAGCACTGCCCACTGCCACTTACTAATCCGCCGGGCAATGTCGGTAACTTTGGTTCTGTTACCAATCTCCTCATTCCTGATTCGATCGCTCATTTTAAATTATTTTATTGATTTATTCATTTCCATTTTACTTATGGAAAGCAACATTTTCTTCAAATAATATAAATTGTATTTTGATGGTAAATAGGAAATACGCGGTGTATAAACGTGAGGCTCTGCTATATCAAATAAACTAAAAAAATCTAGACAGATATCACTAATACAAAGCTAATGATTATACAGCAAGCAACTTAAGTTATATTTTAATTTTCTTTAGATAAAGGGAATTACGCGAGTGAAACCGCAGTGCGAGTCTAGTATAAAACATTTTGTATAACAACGTTCCTAATTGGGTCTATTCGGGAGCGGCAAACTCAATAATTATTATCAGGTATAGGCATTCAGTTTGAAGCGACAAACTCATTGACTACACTTGATAGTTATTGAGTTTGTCGTTCCTTTGTATTTCCATAAATGGCCGCGCCGAGAAGCCTAATAATGAGTTTCCCTATTAACTTCTACTATATTTACTAGAGGTGGACCTTATACCTTACAGAGGTCATCTGCCTTAGTACCTCACTCTCACCTACTTCTGCTCTCAAATCGCAGTGTTCGCATTCCTGGTTTCAGTTTGAAGGGGTCACCCTTCCTATATGCCTCATAGTATTAAAAAAAAAACTTACAATATAGTAATAGTAATTTACATTTGTCTCTTCGATATTTGAGTTTCCAAATCTGAGAACTTCCGGAGGATCGAAAGAAGTACGAGCAAGGCATTGAGCTGCGGTCAAGGCAAATTTTGGACTTATCAAGAACGCAGCGCACAGGAAATGGTAGGCGATTTCTTCAGATTGTGTTGATTTTTTGTAGCCCAACGCTCCCTGGAAATGTAATTAAAAAACATTCAGATGGATATTTTATCCATTTTTTTCCATTCCATCCATTAACCTGACTCCAAGACAAGGACTATGTTACGAAAATCTTATTACACATTAAAATCCTTTAAGTATAGCTACAAAGTAATTTTAATTAGTAAACTAAAGATTTTATTTTAAATGTTTTTTCGTAGTATCGGCAGAGTAGACTAGTACTGTACATATATTAGGTGTCGTAAGAGGCGACTGCAGTACCAGAAACGGATTGTGATATTTCCATTTGAAACAAGGCAATAATTTAAATGCAACAGGATAGGAATGGGCATCAGCATCTACGATCAGCAATTGCCACATCGGATGCCCAGCGCGGTGATTATAGCCGACAATTGGTCAAACAGTGGTTTTTCTACACTCCCCAGACCTCCCCAGGAGAATTTTAGCCCATAATTGTCGCTCTGGGCAGGCATGGTGGCAATCGCAAACTTCAGGATACACCATAGATGGATATACCGCCATCTGTCGGTTCCGGTACCTCAGTCGCCTATTACGACATATACGATGGTACAGAGAGAGGTACTATTTACTCCACCGGTACCCCACGGCTGATACAATAATATATTTTTCACTTACCATGTAAGGATAGTCTGTGAGACCGAGATCTAAAAAAAAAACCAATTTCATTATGGAACATTTTTAGACTGTGAAATGCTAAAGTAACATTTCATGTCCGATTGAATTTTAAATGATATAATATAGCGTAAAAAGAAGAGGTAATTTGCCCATATTAATTTCCCAAACAAACAATAATAACCAAACTTCTTTTATATCATATCCATTCTATCTTTTATTTTCAAACCAACGTGGCAAAAAATATTGTTTATATATCATCAGATAAATATTTGCACTGGGTGGGAATCGAACCCACGTGTGTAAACGTGCGAGAGCTTATTAAAAATTTTAATTATAGGAATTTTTGATAAATTTCCGTGCGATGCCGGGGCGGGCTGTTAGTATAATAGTAGTAGCAGAAGATTTAAAATTTGTATAATACCTTTGTGCAAACCAGGACACTGGTCCGCTAGTTTCCTCTCAAAGTTATATTCTTGGCATTCTGGAATACGACCAATAAATTTATTATTGTTTTAATTTATCATTAAGTACATTTAAATTTCCATATTTACCTTAAAATCATATTAAAATGACAATATCTGATTGAAAGACAATTTTATTAATAACTAGCTGTGCCTGCTACTTTGTCCGCGTGGAATTGCGACTTTGGGCAGCATATTTTTTTTCGAACTGCAAACTTCCATGCCTCATATATAATCAATGCTCCGCTTCTTTCCAGAGTGAAGTAATAAAACCTAAGTTATTACTTATTACGTAAACTATCTGCCAGTGAAAATCCCATCTAAATCGGTGCAGCCGTTCCAGAGATAATCCGGAACAAACAGACAGACAGACAAACATTCTAAAAAATATATATTTTGGTATATGTACAGTATATACATTCATACGCATGCAGTAGAAATAGATTATTTTAATATTACGAACAGGTACCTACTTCAATTTTATTTATTTGTATTAAATTAATAAATAATAGTTTCACACACCATCTCATAGATTGACTTCACCCAGAGATAAGTTGCTTAAAGTGCCTGTACTATGTACATCAGGCAACAGATAAATTACAAATATAATACTTAAACATATGTTTAACATCCAGAGACAGTAAAAACATAAATATTCGTCACATAAATATTTGTCCTGGATGAGGATCAAACCCACAGCGCTTGACCACAGCGGATCCACTCCCGTGATTCTATTTCCCGTAAGGATCATTATTTAAGCCATGTAAGGTCTATAGTTGGGCAAAGGCTTCTCTAACATTGCAGATTGATAATTCATTTGATTTCATTGATGATTCTGCAGCCTATTCCCACCTTGTAACGTCTAAATTGCGCGCTGTTAGAGGGATATACCGCCTCCTGTCGGCTCTAGCAACTTAGTCGCCTCTTACCACACCTGTTGCAGAGGGTAGTATTATTCTATCCCTCCGGTACCCCGAGGCGAAGCGTAAGAATAATAATAGTATAAAAGAAGTCTAAATTATGTCTTATCACATTAGCAATCTGCTAGTGAAAGTTCTGTTAAAATTAGTCCAGCCGTTTCGGTGTTCACCTCAAACAAACATACAGATAGAAAAAACAAAGAAAATAAGAAATTATAACATATCGTATATGCTTACATATATTGTCATAACAAACAAACACTTCAATTTTATTTATATATATAAATATATAGTAGCCATATCAGTTAGTAAGTACTCAGAATTTCTAGTATACCAGCGACGGTAGTAGTAAGTGATTTTTATGGTACCTACATAGATTTTAAAGATACCTGAAACTTACTTTGTTCGCTTATTCTTCTTCCTAGAGCACTAAAATCTGGTATAGGCACTGCGTTTATGCAAGACACCTCCTAAAACATTAATTTCTAAGATTCAACCTTGGAAAAAAGAAAATAATAATATAATTAATATGAACTGACATTATGTTTCTTTTAATATATTTTAAAAAGAAAAATACATTCTTGGATGACAAATTCCTACAACAACATCTGATACATTGACCTGACTCCGTGGTAAGTCACTTAAGCACTTGTGTTACGGACGCCAGATAACAAAGCAATCACAAGTATATTACTTGAATGGATATATTTAACACGCTGACACAGAACAAACAAAAATATCATCATTTAAATATTTGCTTTAAGTGGGAATCGAACGGGAACGGAATCGAGTGGGAATAGGATTACTACCATCTGCACCGTCGGGCGCATACAAACAAAAACATACTTATCATAAATATATACAATGAAGATTAGGTATTATAAATATTAGGGTATAACAGGCCATTATGCTTGGCGTTTGTGGACTATGAGAAAGCCTTCGATTTGTTTAGTACGTGAGCTGTGCTTGAATGGCTTCAGCGGTGCCATATTGACTATTGGTATATCGAAGTATTGAAGTGTTTGTATGACAACGCCACTATGACGGTCCGAGTACAGGAGTAGAATTTGAAGGTTATACCTCTCAAAAGGGGTGTCAAACAGGGAGACGTCATATCTCCAAAACTGTTCAATGCCCCTTTGGAAAACGTCTTCAAGCTCCTGGAATGACAAAGATTTGGCATCAACATTAATGGCGAATATACCACTCACTTTCGATTTGCCGACGATTTTGTAGCCATGGCAGAGTTGATGGTATATTAAAGCACAATGCTTGAAGACCTCAATCGAGTTTTGTAACAGGTGGATCTCAGAATGAATATGGAGAAGACTAAAGTAATGTGTAGGTAAATGTTGTACCAACCCCAGTTTTAGTTGAGAGCTCGCTTCTTGAAGTTGTTGACTCGTATGTATACCTAGGACAAATAGTCCAATTAGGTAAGTCCAGCTTCAAGAAAGAGGTCAATCACCGAATCCAACTCAGCTGGGCAGCATTCGGAAAACTGCGAAACATCTTTTCGTCCGACATATCTCAATGTTACAAGTCGAAAGTTTTCGACCAATGCTCGAATCCAATGACCGTGCTCGGAGTATCTTTGCGCGATCGAATCAGGAATGAGGAGATTCGTGACATAACTAAAGTTACCGACATTGTCCGGCGGATTAGTAATCTAAAGTGGCAGTGGGCAGGGCATTTGGTACGCAGAACCGATGACCGATGAAGTCATAGGGTTCTGGAATGGAGACCACGCACCGGCAAGAGCAGCGTAGGACGTCCACCCGCAAGATGGATAGACGATTTGACTAAAACCGCAGAATTGCGCCGGACACATATAACCGGTCCTATTGGAAATTACTTGGGGAGGCCTATGTCTAGCAGTGGACGTCTTATTGCTGATATGATGATGATTATAGATATTAAAGAGTTAGACCTTTACCAATTCCTCTACTTCAGCTCTACGTGTTTGTGCAGTCTTTCTACTTCCATTCATCCTTTCTATATGTCCAAACTGTTTCTTTCTCGATTGTTGTCACAAGATCATAATATATAAAAGTAAATGGAATTGTTATACAACCTAAATTATGGAATTGTTGTTGGACCCCCGGTAGTCCGACAAACATTTTGCAGGGCAGTGTTGAACTATCGAATTCTTCGGATTACGGAGTACTGCCGACGACCCCCTATAGTCCGAAATTTTTTTACAAAAGAGTACCTTGTAATCCGGTAAATTACAGATCCAATGATAAGGGTTTTTATACATATTATATATACATATGTACATATATGTACTCTGAAGTACAAATCTTACTTGTAGACCATGTCGGATTACAGGGGGCGTCAGATTAGACAGAGGCTGGATTACCGGGGGTCCACTGTAAATTCATACATTGACTCCAAGATGAGTCGCTTAAAGCAGCTTGTGTTACGGACATCAGACAACAGAGAAGTCACAAAGATAATAACTAAGAGCATACTACGCAATATGAATTATGTGTAAACCGCTTTGCGTTCTGAGTTCATAAAAAGAACCAATATGGAAAATTTGGGACTCCAAGCTCTTATAGTTTCTGAGATTAATTGATGAATGAATAAGTCTCACTCACTTATTAACTCATCGTCTTTCGCGTTTATCAGCAGACCAGCCATTCAGCAGTCCACTGCTGGACACAGGCCTCTCCAGCAAAGAAAATTGTTTGCCCATAATTGCTGCGCTGGGCAAGCGTGTTGGCAATCGCAGAGCGCAGCTTTCGTGACCGGAATGTTGCTGCCCATGTCCACCCCGTGCATTTGAGCTGCACTGTTTCGGATGGATATACCGCCATCTGTCGGTTCTGGTACCTTATTCGCCTATTACTATACCTAGTGTAGGTAACTGCCGGTACCTCACGAAAATTCATCGCGTTTATATATTAAGGTTATTACTAATAAATGTGTCTGTAATTTGATTTTGTCTCACCTTATATACATTGCTGAGATGAAACAGTAACACTGAAAAAATAAACGTACAGATAAAAAGTTTGGTTGGATTGGTTCATTTCGTTTTTATTGCTTGTTTGTTACTAATTTATTTGACGGGCCTGACGGCGCAGTTAGTAGTCATCCTATCGTATAAGCCAAGTGTCGTGGATTCGATCCCCACCCAGGGAAAACATTTAAATGATGATATTTGTGATTGTGGTGGGTGTTAAAAATATGCTTTTAAGTTTTATACTTGTGATTACTCTTTGATATGACTACTTCGGAGTCAGGTCGATATATGTTGTGTTGATTACTATTATTGAATTTTTTGTAATTTAAAATTTTATTTATATAAATTAATAAATATTGTTGCACCTCCGAGATTTTTAAACTCCATTTTTGTAATTAAATGATTTAAGGAATTCCTCTTTAAATGAACTTAAATTGCAAACTTTATGTTAACAATATAACTAATCAATATTTTTAAATCAATTACACAAGTTTAGTCGTACAATAAAGTCTCAGTTATTTCATTGTGAAGGATTAGCAACCATTTGCTTACCTTGACTTTAGCCTCCCCAAACGATAATGGATAAAAGTCAGTTTTTTTATTTAATCTGTTGTAAAGATATTTAGAGAAGTATGTATGTATGCTGCCGTTTTGCGAATGCAGTGGAACATTTTCGAAGTTTACATACGATTATAATAGTACGGTATTTTTTTATTATATAGGTTTATTTATTGCTGTTTTATTAGTGTATGGAGGATGTATATTGTCTTACTGTCAGAACTGCACATCTCTCGTAAATCAATCTGTTTGGGTATATGTAAGGCGTTGTAATATACAAAGATAAAATAAAAGTTATAAATATAAATCAAAAATACAACATTCTAATAAATACCTTGTATTAGGGGAGAGAACGCGTGAATGTAAAAAAACATTGTAAGCGTTTCCAGTTGTTGTGCTATCACAAACTGAATATAATTTTCAAGGGAAATGACTTTTTAGTAAACTCCAGGGAATTTCTGGAGTATACAATACACAGCATACAACGAATTTATTTATAAGAGCTAGCTATAGTACCTGTGCAGGTCTGTTACTGAACATGGTTTCTTTGCATACATTGTGACTAGAACGTGTTTGAGTTGAGGCATTGACCTGACTTCGTAATACGGCGCAACAAAGTAATCAAAAATATAATACTTAAATACAACACCTAGACAGCAAACAAACACAGATATCATCATATAAATATTTGCTCTTCGTGGAGATCGAACCCACGACCTTTGGCGCATATGATAGGATCACTACCTACCACTATAATAATGGTTGTAAATATTAGGAGATTATGTACGTCATGGAATTTTGAGTTTATTTTGACACACATAAAAAACCTGGTAAATCATTTAGTTAACTTTTTCTTCAATACGCGTGAACGACCTTTAACGAATGTTTTTAGAAACTTGTTTATCAGCAAATATTAGTGATTTTGTTTATTGAGATAGCCAACATAATAAGGTAGACTCGGGAAGTTATTGTTTACTAGCTACTACTTACATGCGGCCTCGCGTGCACGAGTTTCCCATGAAAACAATAATACTTAAGGATGAAAGATCAAAGATCAGTTGTGTAGAAAAAGAGTGAAGAGGTAACTAACAGACTCACTTTAATATTTATTTTATTAGTTAGTAGAGATCGAAACATTTAAAACAATTTAGAATAGCCTGATTGGATTAGTTTTGACCTGGCAGCGCGTAATAAAATCGTAAAGCGCCATCTATTGGATGTTTGCAGTACTAAAATTCTACGGGAATAGCGCGCTTTTGCAGGGTGGTATGTCGTGTGCGTAAACGGGTAAAAAACAAACTTCCGCATTTATAATAATCATATCAGCTATTGAAAGTCCACAGCTGGAAATAGGCCTACCCGAGAAATGGGAAATTTTGCCCATAATTGCCGTCCTAGGCATGTTTGAAATCACAGAGCGCGGTGCATGCCTGCCCACTTTGATCATGGATATACCGCTATCTGTCGATTCTGGTACTTTCGTCGCCTCTTACGACACCTGGTACAGAGGAAGGTACTATTCTACTCTGCCAGTACCTCTACCTTAAATTACTGAATAGATTTAATTATTTTTGCTTAGAGTGTACATTCCGCACGAACACCATGGCACGTATTTTTTAATTTTAAAGGCAGAATAAGAATAAATGTATTTAATGCTTACTTATAAGAAGCTCCATAATGAATTCCTTGCGCTTCACGTGCCCTCGTGTGTTTACAAAGTCCGGTTTACAATTTTCCTTATATTTACTCACTTAGTATGTTCGAATATATATATATATCTCAACACAGTGCACATATTTGCAGTATATCATTTAAACATACAGAATAAGTTTCCTCCACTTACCTTATCATCCACGGAACGCTTATTGCTGCATATAGGCAAAAAGAGGTCAGAATTAAACAACATTCTGCTCATAATTACTACGCTAGGTAGGCCCAGTGGCAATTACAGAGTGTATATATCGACAGGAATTCTACTGCCTATTCTCACCATGTTGCATTTGATCTACGCTGTTCCGGGAGGATTTACCGCCATCTCGGTTGCGGTATACATGTCATTCATAATTAAAAATAATATTAATAAAATACTCATATTTATAATGAAAATATAATGTATACCTAGGATATGTGTACACGACAGGTGTATTTTTATTTATTTAATTTTTTATCAAACAATATGTAAATAATGATAAACAATACTAACAAAATATATATTTTTATGCTTTTTAGCTTATGCTCTTTCTATGATTATATTTTATGTGGAGACAGGATGATTGTTTAAATATACCTCAATACAATTTTACTGAAGTATCTTACACTATGGCACTCAAACTGGATTCTCCGGTCCCGCATGTCAACGCAACATATGGTGGTGATACAGGACAGGCCATTAACATCACTATCAATATATAAGTATAAAAATAACACGTAAGAAATATCTTAGTTAAACACTGGTGTTGTTAATGTATCGCATATGAGGTGAGGAAAAAAATTATGGAAGTGTAATTGTCATGAAAATATATTGATATTCATAATTCATCCCTACTAATATTATAAATGCGAAAGTAACTCTGTCTGTCTGTCTGTCTGTCTGTCTGTCTGTCTGTCTGTCTGTCTGTCTGTCTGTTACGCTTTCCCGGTTAAACCTCTCAACCGATTTTGATGAAATCTGGCATAGACAATCTTTAGACCTTAAGAAAGGACATAGGCTATTTTTGAACTAAAAATAAGGGTTGTAAGGGGTTGCAAGGGGGGATGAAAAGTTGTTTGCATGGATCGCTATTTTTAGAGCTAGAAACTTAAAACTTATTTTTCAGGCCATTGATTCGATATAAATAAACGTGACATTCAAAGTTTATATAATTTGAAGTAAATAGGTATGGTACCCAAAAAACTATTCCACGCGGACGAAGTCGCGGGCACAGCTAGTAATAAATAAATTCCCATAACATCTAATTTATTGATCTGATTCCGTGGTAAGTCGCTTAAAGCACTTGTGTTACGGACGTCAGGCAACAGAGGAATCACTTCTTAAATACATATAGTAACACTCAGACATAATTATCACCATAAAATTTGTCTTGGGTGGGGATCAAATCCAAGACCTTTGGGGTCCAAGACAAGATCACTACAATCTGCGCCATCGGGCCTTACAATACAATCAAAGTATTTCACATAAGGTTAGGTATTGAGTAATGAAAAGAATCGTGGAAGTATAATATATATATTATTAATATATATTATGTTTTGAACAAAAAGCAATGAGGTGAGGTTAGCTGTATTCTGTTGGTAGGTATTGAGTACTGAAAAAAAGGTGCATAGAAGCATGTTTAACAAGCTTTCACTTATCCCCGAGAAGTGTATGTTAATCTCTGACAGCTAAACTGCTTACATATGTATACTGCAAAATAACGATATTTTTGAAATAATAAAAGCTAGATGTATACAACGGGACCATGTCTTCGGAATGAAAAGCAAAAAGCCCACGTGTAAGATTTAAATCTGTTAAGCCGTTACAGGGTGAAAGTGTAACAAACATCTGTCTGTACATGATATTGCTTCGATCAAATTAATCTAGAAAATTGCTAGGTAAAATGGAATGGTTAGAAACATTATAATAGAGTTATATAGTATGAATATAATATATTAAAAATATAAATATTACATATTAACGTGT
The DNA here is from genome assembly GCA_020976665.1 of Heortia vitessoides. Classification (NCBI taxonomy): domain Eukaryota; kingdom Metazoa; phylum Arthropoda; class Insecta; order Lepidoptera; family Crambidae; genus Heortia; species Heortia vitessoides. The sequence goes on from JACJUM010003129.1 coordinate 3,050,895, forward strand.
CTTATTATCATTTGGGGAGGCCTATGTCCAGCAGAGGACGTCTAATGGCTGACAACATGATGATGGTGATATAGTATGAAAAAGTAACTGAAACGTTATTATCTTAGCGAGCGAACAACTATTTCAATTTTTAAATTTTGACGAGCACGATAGCGCAGATGGTTTTGTTCCTATCTTGTCGCGCCAACGGTCGCGGGTTTGATCCCCATCAGGACAAACATTTTATAAAATACTAGCTATACTTAGATTACTAGTAATGTCCGGCAAACGTGTTATATATAGTATAACTATAGTATAATATAGTATAGTATAGTTTAACGGCAGAGTAGAATAGTATTTTTCTGTTCTAAGTGTAGTAAGAGGCGACTAAGGTACTAGACCCGACAGATCGCAGTATATCCATCAGAAAAGGTGGTGGTAAAATGCACAGGACGGGGGTGGGCAGCAGCATCCCTATCGCGAAAGCTGCGCTCTGCATTACCACCACGGTTACCCAGCGCGACAATTGTGAGCAAAATTATCCCATTCTTAAGGAGGCCTATGGATTATGCTTTTGAAAAAAAAATATTGCGACAATTATCCTATCTTTCAAATTGGATCAAACTGTACACAATATATAAGAAATTATTAAAATCGGTTCAATATTTAAGAAGTGTATCCAAGATAAATACCGTGGCGCCTAATTTATATATATTAAGATGTATTTAAATATATATATATATATTTTTTATGTAAAAGTTATGTGAATTTGCGTGAATTATTTAGTGGAAATATATAAAGGACCAATGAACGAACGGGTCAGCTCAATGTACACCCGAACTTTAAGAACAGAATAGACAACCAGACTCCAGGTGTGGTGTCTCATGGCATGGTGGTGTGCTGGCGATGGGTGGTGGCTAAAACTAGGACCTCTTTGTGATGTTACAGTTCTTGATGAAAATTTCTTCAGTCTGAATGAAAGGTGCGTCCACACTTCCTTACGCGGTTGCGTCCAAAACGGTCCCCTTCATTAAATTAAACAGACTCGGAAAGCATCATCGGGGTCTTGACCTTTACATGAGGTAGACCACATACATAGATCGCATTGGGACCTCACTATCATCTATTCATATCGCCAAATAGCATGGCTTGCATTGATATGTTCCGGTTTAAAGGGTTAGCGAGGCAGTAAAATTACAGGATATATTGACATAATATTTTCAAATAACAAGGTTGGCAACGCGGTAATGATATTCTTGTGATGTTACAAGCGTCTATAGGCTGCTGGGACGCTTGTTATTACGAGTAATGTGTGCTTGTTTGACGACCTGGTCTAATAAAGATGTGTTTGGACTGGATAGGGACTAGAGGGGGCAGGCGGAAGGTAGGTAAGGAAAGCGCAGGGTCAAGATCCTTAAAACATTACCCAGCGGCAAAAAGAGACTATTATTTCCAATTCAAGATTCCAAGGGTATGCGGTGCCCGCTCATGGAATATACGTTCATGTTTTTAGACTAGTTTTTGCTCTTGCAAATCAAAAAGCTGCTGTAGCTGAGATATTTGCAATTATTATATCTAAGGATCAAGTGAAATACGGTCCAAGGCGAATTAGGCATACAATTTGACATGTCCGATGGCGTATTGTACCTATATAGGTGTACCTAGGACAAATATTATTATGTGCCAAGGGGTTTGATCCCCACCCAGAACAAATATTTATATGATGATATTTGTGTTTTTTCTGTGTCTGGGTGTTAAAAATATGTATTGAAGTATTATATTGGTAATTCCTCTATTGTCTAATGTCCAAAACACAAGTGCTTTAAGAGAATTATCACGAAGTCATGTCAATAAATGAGATGTGTGAATTTACTTAAAATTCCTTTAACGATGTTGTTTGCTATTCAATTTTGATAAAAGTTTATTTGAAAGGTGTTGAAGGGCGCGATCCATTCAAAGCGCCGATCTTTTAAGAGAGGATATGGTATCAAAAGGATATAAAAGCAATCGAGGTCTGTTCGACCTCACGTCTATCTATCGGACAAAATAATCTTGTTTCTTTCAAAGAGGTCCCTTTGAACAAAACACTCGCTCTTCTAAGTGCATTTTATTCTCTTAGACCCTTTGGGAAAGGCCTAGCCGAACTACCAGTTTATTTAGATCTGCCGACGCCCGAACAGCTTCGGGTTTACATTCCGCGTCCTCTTCAAGTGAAAGCAGGGAGGTGGGTCAAGTTTTAATGGATAGGGGACACTACATAGCCGTCCAGTAAAATTGGTTAAAATTCAATTATTCCCACCATTATTCTGAGTCCAAGTTTGAGGAGGTACTCGAGAGCAACTCATTCACGCCGAGGACTCACCCTGATTGGGCTTAATCTAACTTCAATACAATCTTCATATTAAATGGCAGAACTAAATAATTTAAAATGGAATTTGGGGAGCTTTGTTCACTTGTAAGACTGTTTGTGTGTTGACTCGGAAATTTTTGAGTGCTCTCAAATAGCGAGTGTGAACGGAGGGCCAAAACGTTTGTTTCTTTAATAGCTTGAAACATTTAGGCGTTTCCCTTCACTCGTGACTGATTTAATAAATAAGTGAATGTTTATTTTGTAAGTGAAATATATAAATATATTTTTTTTTACAACACAATGACCACATATTAGTTTTTTGGTTATTTTAGTGTATCCATCATTTCAGCTGTTGCAGGTCCACTGTTGGACATAGGCTTACGCAAAAAGAAGAGTATTTTGCCCATAATTGCCGCGCTGGGATGTTGGATCAATTGGGAATATGAAAATGGGATTTATACATTCATACTTTTTTGTCATTTCATTATTTAGAATAAAATAAATCATAAAAATTCTGCATCTTTTACAAAAACTCTTTCTGAAACGTTTGTAACGTTCTCTCAACTTATACTTTATCACATAATAGTCCAGTTAAAAGTCTGATGGCGTACCGTAAGATTACAAATTTTCCATTTTCACTGTTTATGTATTTTGTTATTTATTACATACATCATACATCCATACTGAGTGATTATTACCTGTTTATTTTTAATATTAATAATTATGCATGATGTGTTTGTCTGTAATTGTAAGAACAGTTAGTTAATATCTTTTTGAAAACATAATTATTGTTCATTGTTTACTGTTATTTATGTTGGTAATCCAATATTAAATAAATTAATTCATCATTCGCCATTTTTATCTCCATATTCTTATGGGAAGGAGTACTATGGGGGTGGAATCGAAGACCACTACTTGTATACTATGTATTTCTTGCATACCTATTTCTACATTCAACATCACCATCCTCAGCCGCCGAACGTCATCTACGGATCATAGGCCACCTCTAGAAAAAGAGAGCATTGCCCATAATTTCAATTGAAATTATGTGGCAATTAAAATCTAATCGCGAATCTACACTCTGTGATTACCAATCGTAGAGTGTAGATTCGCGAATCTCGGTTGACTGGGGGATACAGCCAACTGGCATGAAGTCCGCCATTTGTAAATTTTGTAATATTTTGTGCAATAAAGTTCAATAAATAAATAAATAAAAGAACGGGCGTAAATGGATGATTTTCGTTAGAAAGGAAATATGTTGCCCAAAGTCATTATTCAACGCAGACAAAGTCGCAGGCACTGCTAGTTATATAAGTAATTCTCACTCCCAGGTTGACTCTCCATGCAAAAAATTCTGCGGGATAAGAGAATCTAGTCAACCAGTGGCCGGCGCAAGTTTCCTCAAAGTCTTACTTAGCCAAGTCTAAGAATGGAGCTTAGCCCGGAGTTGAAGTCTTGACTTCAGATGCACCGCACCCACCGCCGATCCCCGCCAATGAAGGATCAAGGAGCTTTTTCTCTCGGAATTAGTTCCGATGTCAAACAATAAACTATTTATGGAAGTTATGAAGATATCAAGAACAGCGCTTTGTCCACCAAGTTAAATGCCGAATAAAAAGTTATTTAATCACTTCTGCCTATGAGAATGTTGTGAAGATTCCAGCCTTTTACATAATTTGGTATGATTATTCAAATAAATAATATGTATAAAATTATATCATACAGAAAATCGAAATATAATCATACTACTAACTCTACGATGCTGCGATGTGCAGATAGAGTCACATACTTATCTCGAAATCAGAGTAATGTATGAAATGTCATGTAAATTTATTAAATCAAAATATTTTTTATTCAAGTAGGCTCATTACAATCACTTTAGAGTTCTCAAAAATAATAAATAAAACAATTATATTTAAAAAATATTTAGTACTAAATGCTCCAGGAGGTCATAAGAGTCTATCTAATATATAAATTAGGACTACTATCTAGTTTGCCGGCACCAGACGTGTCTTGAAACCAAGTTTAATACAGGTTCATTACACGAGCCACCAGAAAATAACCTACAAGAATAATGGATGGTGATAAGGGTTCCATCAATACTAAATAATTAGTGTTAATGAAATGAAACCCAAAATCAAAATGTATTTTTTTTTCATTCTTTACATTTTTCTGATACCTAGTAGAATTCTATTATGCCGATACTCTACTTAATCGTACACACATATATATTTTTTATTTAAATTATAGATACGAAAGTATGTTTAAATGGATGTGTAGAGGTGTTAATGTACCCTTTCACTCTGAAAAGGCTAAACAGGTCTGAATAAACTTTGGCGTAGTGATTATTGATAATCTAGCGAAACCGTAACAGCCGTGAGGTCCGGTAGGGTAGAAGAGTATACCCCCCTTTATCCAGTGTCGTAAGAAGCGACTGAACTATCAGATCCGAAAGATGGCGATGCGAAACAGTGTAGCTCAAATGCACAGGACGGGGATGGGCAGCAGTTTGCCAATTGCGAAAGCTGCGCTCTACGATTGCCACCACGCTTGCCCAGCGCGGTAATTTTGGAAAAATTATTTTGATTATTAAATTTAACGATTTTTATTTCAATTTGTGCAGATTTAAGCGGTAGTCGGTTGGGCACTTAGCACGCTAAACCAATGAACGATGAAGTCTTACTGTTCAAGAAAGGAGACGTAAACGAAAACGTATCGGCAAATGGAGCATCTATCCACCCATCTATAATGTGGACAGACGATCCGATTATCGCGCTCGACAGAGGCCGCGTACGATCGGTCCCATTAGAAATCACCTATGACCAGCAGTGGACGTTTTGCGGCTGATATCATGATGATAATTAAAATCTGTTATTTTCTACACTAATGTGAATACTTTCATCATCAAATACAAATTTCCCTAGTATATCGTCAAGAGAGGTAATAGCTATTTGTTTATTTAGGAGGTAAACCGGTGTTAAGTAAACATTGAAGGTTCACTACTATCGCGGGTATAAAAACGTTCGGTCGCACCCGATGCGGTGTTCGGTCCAATGAACGACGTACCTCAGTCGGAAAGTTATTTTGTTAAGGGAATCACGAGCGGGTTGACTGTCACACCGCAACCACGACATTTGGGGTCGATCATTAGAAATCCTTGCGTTTGATCATTCGAAATCCTTGGAGACAGTCATTAGACATCCTTAGGGTAAACCATCATAAATCCTTGGGGTCTAACATAAGAACATTATTATATACATAGGCCTCCATAAAAAGAGGCACTTAAGGCTATAATTGCCGTGTTGGCAATAACAGAGCGTAGAGTCTTAATAGGAATTCTGCGGCCCAATCTCATCCTGTTGAAATGAAGTTAAGTCCTTTCGAGCGGATATCATCTGTCAGTTTTAGTACCTCAACTGCCTATCTAAACTATATATATATATATAGTACTACCTTCTATACCAGATAGAAGGTAGTACTATTCTACTCTACCATAATAATCTACTCTACTGATGACCAAATTGGACATGGAAGTCATTTGAACAAAGAGATCATCGAGTAGGCTACTTTAGGGTCATAAAATTTAGCACCAAAAAAGAACCATCAAGAAAAACTGATGCTTTTGAAGGTGGATCGAGTGTAGGTATAGAAATTCATGTTAATGTCCCCGTAAGACGCGGCTGAGTACCAGGATCGACAAATAGCGGTATATTAAAGAAGCTTAGCTCAAATGCAAAAAATAGGGGTTGGGAAGTAGCATTCCCTTCGTGAAACTGCGTTTAGTGACTAATCCTAATGGACATCTCTTAGCGAGACTAGTGCTGGAAAAAATCGTTAGATGGCGGTATATCTAATCAAAACAGCTAAGCTTAAATGTAACCGGTTAAGGATGGGCATTCCCGTCTCGAAGCTGTTATCTGTTCAGCTCTACTATTATAGGCAAAATTACCATCTAATGATGATGATAATGATAAAAACAGTTTCTTTTACATTGGTCCATATTTTTTAAATATTTTTACAGGTGCTGACAGTGGTGATCCTGTTTTGTGTTTGTTATGTGTCTGGGTGTTAAATATATTTATTTAAGTTGTATATTTGTAATACCTCTGATGTCCGTAACACAAGTAGTTTATGCTATTTATCACGGAATCAGGTCAATGTACGAGATGTAGTGGGAATTTATTTGTTATTTCTATTTATTTAATATTCTTGATCTATCTGCAAATTGTCATAAGACTTTTGTTGTATTTTTTAAATATTTTTGACCCACCTGCAACAAATATTTTATGACAATCTGCAGATGGATCAAGAATATTTAATTTTTTTTTTTGTTGATCGTTTGAAATTCGGTGTGCAAACAGGTTTCATATAATGCCACGTTACACAACCTCGTCGAATAACAAGTCAGAGTTTGTTTCAGTAAACAAAAACACGGGACACGTTCGTATGATATCATTTCAACACGTCAATATATTTTCGCTAAATAAAACAGTTAAGAATTGATCGGGCGGAAATTTGAAATGTCACCCACGTCTTGACTAAACTCAGGTGAAATCATTTAAGATTTCATCAATCATTTTTCTTCAAAATAAGGATTCCCAACTTATTCCGGTACTTTAGTAACATCTGTGACTTCTGGTTATAAATGCATATAAAGTTAAAGTGGGAAGACGAGATATCTTGGCATAAATTTTAATCAGATTAAGTTAATTCAAGTTCATTATTATCATAAGAAATATTTAAAGTTAATGGAAGAAGGTTATTATTACAATTATTTTGGTGATTAAGTCTTCATCATCAGCATAGTAGCCACTATTGTTAGTTACTAGTTAAAAGTCCACTGCTAGATATAGGTCTCTCCAAGAAAGGATCGTGACGGGGATGCTGCTGCCCATTACCGCCCTTTACATTTGAACTCAACTGTTTCGGATGGTTAAACCGCAATATGTCGGTTCTGGCACCTTAGTAGCTCTCACGACACGTGGTGCAGTAGGAGATACTATTCTACTCTGCCGGTACGTCACGGCAACGGTAATTAAAAAATGTGGTAATAAATACAAGTTCCTAATCTATATATCACCATACTGACCATTTGTTCGTTAGTCTGACGATGCATTTTACCGAGAATACTAAGAGCTCATTTAAAATTATGATATTAAACTTACGTCAGTGTTCTTTGGAGTTGTTATAATCAAGATTTTAAATTAACGGAATCCAAAGAGTATATCTACTAACAGAAAACTAGAGTTAGACCTAGAGGTAGACTTACAAAGTTTGTTTGTGTTCTCACCTCAGACTCAGTTATTTCTACGGCTGAACATCATTGTTCATATTTCTGTGTTCTGCTTTGAAGGGTGAAAGAGGCAGTGAGATTACTGAATAATGTGACTCAACATCTTTAAGTCACAAAGTTGGCTACGCGCTAGTGACATTATTGTAACTATGCGTGCGGGTTTGGTGTGTTTATGCACCGTGTGCTTGTTTTTCGATTTCAGTTAATTAAAATCATAGATATGCTGAAAGCACTTATGTAATAACATGTGCTAAACATATAATATTGAGTACATGTGTGTTTTTTTGGTTGGAACAGAAAAAACACAATTGTTAATCGTATAAATATCTGTCTGGCAAAGGGATCGAACTCACGACCTTTGGCGCATAAGTTAGGAATACTAAATGCGCCACCAAGTCCGTCATTGATATCAAGAGGTATGTTTGGTATATTATCTGTTTAACCAAACTTATTCCTCCTACAGAATTTAAAATAGAAATAATTATAACTGTGTCTCGTTGAGGATAACTAACAAATATTAGTTACCATAAGCGGAAATGAATTATCTAGGCAGTTTGTTAAATTGAGCAATTTGCCCTAATCAAAGATCATCTTCCAATACCATTAAACTTTGGCATCGAAAATTTAGCACGACCCACGCCAGTTTGTCTTTAAAATAGGACAATAAGTCACAAGAACGGGTATGAAATAAAATAAGACAGGCTCAAGGTGGCCCGTTACACAAAATTGCCCTAATAAAAAACTCTTTCAGCGCTGAGTTGAAATATGCGACGGTTACAAGGGCATGTGGTGCTTCTAACACACCTGCTCCGAAGTTGGTAAAGGCAGATGTGATAGAGGTGAAATATTATGACAAAAGGAAACGTAGTCGAATTAAATGAAATTGCAAGAAATTGACAAATGTAATCGATGTTTCCTTTGTTATTCTTGTTGTTGAACGATAGCGTAGATGGTAGCGATTCTGTCTTGTAAGTTAAAGGGTCGTGGGTTCGATATCCACCCAGGACTAATATTTTTATGACTATATTTGTGTTTGTTCTGTGTCTGGGTGTTAAACATATGTATAGTATGTATAGTGAATATAAGTATTATATTTATAATTCCTCTGTTGTCTGATATCCGCAACACAAGTGTTTTTATTGCTCGGAGTCAATTTAATGTATAAGATGTTGTGTGAATTTATATATTTATAATTTTACATGCGTTAAGTAAAAGTTGTTATATTTATTTCAATAAAATATATCCAGTGTATTTATAAGTCATCCATCATCAGTAAATCAAGTATAAGTCAAGTATGAGCCATTCCCTAAAGATAAGCCAAGAGATTTCTAATAGAATCGTGTGTGGGCTGCTTGCCTCTAACGCGGTCCTGGTAATTTTTTTTATAAGAGATTTTTGCTCATAGTTGGCACGCTGGGCAGGTGTGGTGGTGACCACAAATAGTAGCTTCGCGACAGACACACCGCTGCCTCTGCCGTTCAATTACACTTAAGTAACACAGTTTGGTATACCGCCATCTGTCGGATCATTTCGGAATCTTTCTAAATTGAATTAGAATAAAAGATGACTTGGTAAAGATTAAATCCAAACTTCTTATTGCTTGTTTTGATTTTTTCCAAAATTAATGAAATAACAGTGTCACCAGCAAAGTTTGTAATTCATCAGTTATGTACACACAAGTATCTGAGATGTTGAGGTACAAGTTACAAGATTCAAATATTATATTCATCCGAGGCAGTGTAGCTTAAATGCACAGGGTGGGGATGGGCAGCAGCTTTCACGTCGCAATGTGCTTTGCGATTTCCAATGGGGGGAAGGAGGAACCCTTCCTTGGGGAGGCATATGTCCAGCAGTGGACTTCCAATGATTGTAATGATATTGATGAAAGGACAATGGGTAGGTTTACATTAACAATTTATTCAAAACACAACAATTAATTAATTCATTATAACTTTATTGTTTGAAGACTAATTTTTATATATATTTAAGCTGTTTTTAACAAATATGAATGAAGTTGAATATTGTTTTACCAGAAACTATTAACAAAAGACAGAAATAGGTAAACACAAACATTTTGCCCTGCTGCATATTGTAAAGGTTGAAGATTTAATTATTATTTGTTTCTTTGTTATTGAAGACGATACTTAACTGATTTTAACTATCTTTTCACTTATAAAAAGTGTTATAGTGTTACTATATTTATTATATACTAACGGCCCGCCCAAATTTCTCGCCGGCTTCGTTCATACATACTAAAATTGTGTTCCGTTGATCCCGTTACCCCGAGGAGATTTAATTCCGATCATATGAATCTAGTTTATGGTTGAGCTGCCTGCTTATAAACTTTACTAGCTGTGCCCGCGACTTTATCCGCGTGCAGTAGTTTCTTTGTACACCATACTTTTTTCACTTTAATTTATATAGACTTTGAATGTTATATTTATTTATATATACAAATCCATAGCCTAAATAATAAGTTTTAAGCTTCTTGCTCTAACAATAGCGACACCTTCATACATTTTTTTTCAATACATTTTCTTCCCCCTTTTCAACCCCTTACAACTCTTATGTCGAATGAAAAAGTAGCCTATTTCCTTTATAAGGTTTTAGACTATCTTTATACCAGATTTCATTTAAATTGTTCCCGTAGTTTAGGCGTGATTGCGTAACAGACAGACAGAGTTACTTTGGAATTTATAATTTTAGTAAGGATTCCAGGAATTTTCCTATACAAACTGCCTGATCCAAATAATAATAATAGATTATTAATGTACTGTAAAAATTACAAAAACTCTAAATCTAATTACACGAATAAAAACAAAATAAAATTCACAATAAATTACACTGACAGGCTAAAACGACGGCAGCTGTACTAGTATAAACTGGGTTGCAGCTGCCTGCGTCTTTCACTCTAATATATTCACTATTTAAAATTAACTATATACTAAGCTTACAAACAATAATTACAAAAAAAGAAAGGAACAACAACACATAAATCAAGTAAGGCAAGAATTTAAATAGGGGAGTTAATTATCCTACACTGGTACTAAACGTCAGGCTTTGTACCTGTGTAGGATAAACGAACAAATGGTCCCGAACCAGGTACTATTCTGTACCAGGTGTCATGAGAGGCGACTGAGGTACGAAAGCCAACAGTTGGCCATATATCCATTCGAAATAGTGCAACTCAAATGCATAGGGCGGGTATGGGCAGCAGCATCCCCGTCTCGTAGAGCTTTCGATTGCCATCACACTTCCACAGTGCGGCAATTGTAGGCAAAATTCCCCCTTTCTTGTGAAGGCCATTGGAAGCCCATGAAGGACATGGCCTTCATGAGCTTCCGATGGCTGGAAAGATGATGAGATTATATTTACAAGAAAAAATCAACTTGTCTCAGGTATCAGGCAGGACTCGAACCTGCATCTTCCCCATGCCTGGAGACTATACCACCATTGTGCTACCGATAACTCAGCAGACATGTAGAATTTTTCCTAGTGGTGTTTTAGTTTATGTCTTTTATAAAATTCGACATCCATGCATAAAACCTGAAAAGGAAATCCAATTAAGTTCTTAAATAATGCACCTACAATTAAACACATTTGTATGTTTATTTTTTATGTAAATATGAAAATGTGTCTTTATTTGAAGCCTTTTTGTAGCTTTTTCACGACTAAACTGAGGCTGAAAGGAGTTTTGTAAGTGGATAGTTTGAGCCTGAAGATTTCGAAGAGTCGTTTGATGCCGAGAATGTTTCTGTGGTACGTGATGTAACGTGATTTGTATGCAGATCGTGTCGCGTAAGGGAATCTAGTATGTACCTTTATTATCGCGCTAAAATGTAACTATAGTACTTCCCCCTATACCAAGGGTCTTCTACATATATTACATATTATTATGTATTTAATTTCTTGCATATGTTTGAAAAATAAATGCTATTTTTTTTCTTGACGATTTAAAAGTGTTTGTCATAGGCATAATTGAATCTTTACTGATATTGTCAGCGTAAAAGTTTGTGAGTTGAGAGAAACGTTGGAATGGAATTTGGCAAAATGATTATGATATTTGGCAAAAAGATATAGATAAAGCTAGTTTTTATTTCGAAATCATGTTTCCGTTAGATAGATCTAACTTGTCATTTTTCTCTACATATATTTTTTAAAGGAATCGGCACGACTTTTTGCACAGCTTAGCTGTGCATTTGAACTACTTTGTCTAGGATAGATATACTGCCATCTACCGGTTCTGGTAATTTGGTCGACTCTTGCGACACCTGGTACAGAAGGAGGTACTATTCTGCTCTACCGGTACCTCACGGCTTTTGGAGTCAGATCAAAGTAAGTTAAGTAGTTTTTTTTTTAACTTCTTAACTTAATTTGATCTGACTCCGAAGTAAATCGCTTAAAGCACTTGTGTTTCTACAGACGACAGGGAAATAAAAAGTATACGGCTATAGAACTTAGAACATATTTTTTTATACCCAGACACTGGACAAACACCATCATAGAAATATATATCCTGGGTGGGGAACGACCCTTGGCGCATAAGATAGGATATATACATATATGTATATATATATATATATTGTGCCATCCTAACCCTCCATTTATAATATTAGTCCAATCAGCTTGTGACTCGCACAGTCCTCCCCCCCGCTAGACATACGAAATTAACAAACGCAGGAGAATGGCGTCGACCCTTGTCACCCCTCGGAATCCACCGATATTGCCTCAGATATTTATTTAGATGGACACAGTGGGTCCAGCCCCGTCGCTCACCTTGCCTCTGCGGACTGGGTCGAGGAATTCGCTTATTAGCTTCTGGTGAAAACTGGTGAATTGTACAAATTGTTGTTGTGAACCGATTTTTTACGAGTCATTTTCATACGTGCCTGTTTATAAACGTAAAATTCATATATGACGTGTGAATACATATTCATTTTGATCAATATTTATTTATTGTATTTTTGACATGGACCATGATAGTTCACGTCACCGCAGCCTCTAGACGATCGTAAAATCTCAAGGATATCACTAGCGCTTTGCCAACCTTGTGACGTGAAGATATTATATCGCACTACCTACTTTCAACTGTAAAATGTTCAGTGAGCGTGTATCCACGGCGGTGTTCCGTGAGGTGTTAACAAACTAGTTCCTCACCCTGTACCAGGTATTGTAGAAGGTGACTGAGGTACCATATAAGATGAGGTGAGATTAGACATAGCTCAAATGCAATAGGACGGGATTGGCCTGCAGTATTCCTTTTGTAAACTTTCGTTTATGTTTCACTTTAAATCATCAACATTTGATTAATACCACTCCGTGAACAACATTTAAAATATATAATTTAAGCGATAAATGTATTAGAGTAGAGTATACATTTATATTACAGCTAAAGACACGCCTCGGCATGCGCGGGTGCAATGAGGATAAAAATAGTTATTGTAGGTTATCACTAAGTGATAGACATATTACATCTTAGAAATTTTTGTAGATTTTTTTAAGTTGTATAATACTGTAGTACATTATTTTGTGCTAGATAGATCGGCAATTACATTGCAAAGTAATTGGCTAATCCACACTATCTCGGCAAAGTAAGCAAGCGCACAAAAATCTGATTATTTACGACATCACATTAGAAAACTCAAAAACTAATAATGTTTTTCTACTATAGCATACATGTATTATACAGATAAACATAAAATCATAATTAAATTTTTTTAAAGATCCAAGCATAAATAGGGACAGACAGACAGCGAGAAGTGTCTATATTTTATACTATATAGTAATACTGATTTTTTTCTGAGATTTACTTTCACAAAAATACTGAAATTTTTTTTTCATCAGGGCTTAACCTATGAAATTTGCGGTTTGTTGTTTATCATTAGTATGTCCATTTTGATCTTAAATATATCCTCTTTGGTTAAGAGTTCCAAATTCAAATAAATAAATTCATTTAGCTAGTACATTTGAGTATTGAAAACAGTCATTCATTTGTTTTTCTCCTCATTATTTTTTTCTTTAGCCACGATTATTACTTCACAATAGAAAATATTAAATATCAGTACATTTACGGGTACAAATTCTACACTGCCATCAGTGCTGCTAAAACAACTCAAAATATTAATTATATGTGGCGATGGTGGTAACGAAAGCACGGTACGTTTTTTGGTTTCAACGTTCTCGTTCTGGAAATTACGACCTTGAGAGCCAACATCAAGGACGGACGGAGACCAAGGTGGAAAATGAAGAATTAAAGGCTATTGTGTACTTAATAGATAGCTGCAGGCTTTGGGGTGAGTGACAAAATAATATTAATTTACTTTAAGAAAACCGGGATAGTAAAACAAACTAGCGAATAAAAAAGCTAAACTACTACAAGCAACTTACATTCTTAATACTAGGTGGCGCTAGGAGTAAAACTTTCTTAGTTTTTTTATATAAACTAACAGTTCCCAGTACAAACAGTTCCCAGTACAAACAGAGATGTTATGAAAACATCAATTATTAAGCTTTTTCAATTTTAATAATTTTAAATAAGCAATGTTTCTATGTTTTCATAGCTTAAATACCATATATAGGGTGGGGATGGGCAGCAGCATCCTAATCGCGAAGTTGCGTTCTGATATTACCACCACGCCGGCTCAGCGCGGTAATTACGAGCAAAAACCACCCTATCTTGGGGAGGCTTATGTCCAACAGTGGACTTCTAATGGCTGTTTTGATAATGATGTTGATGATAAATGCTTTCTTAAATTTTTTTATGACAGATGATGATATATTTGTTGGATGTTGCTGAAAAATAATAAAAAAATTCTTAAAACGGAAGCAGCATCTTCCCCGATGTATCTTCTGATAAGAACTTATTTTCTTAGAAATCTCAATAAGCCTTAACATAAGCAATACAGGAAGCCTGCGCCATGAATCATGTCGATACCATCAAACTTATTACGTATGAAGCCTACATCAAAGAGGATACCATCACACTGCGACCCCTCTTAATGTCTCCGCCCTTACAAACGCTTAAGGCGTCTGGCGCAATCGAATCATTAGTGGGGATCATTTTATGTTGGTCGATCTGAAACCACAGTTTTCTCGATTAGTTCCTAATGGCGTGGAATGGGAAGATTAAAACTGCTCTGGGCGTTTTCAGGATAGTATTTTTCGGATATAATAATCTTGTATGTCAAATACTATATTTCTTTTGGTTGTGGGAAGTATCACTTTGAATAATGCTTTTTATAAGCTGTTGGCTGTCTATTCCTGGACCATGGTCGTTCACGCGTTCCCTCAGTTTAGTCTCATCGGCTCTATTCCAGAACCAACCAAGACCTTATACAAAAGATCTCCTGCATTTGCATGTCACTCTCTACCGCCTAATAGGAGTGTTCACATTGATATTTCAGTTTGAAAGGTGAGAGAAGCAGTGTGGCTGGGTAATGTGGCATAATATCTTCAAGTCACAAAGCTGGCAACGCGTTAGTGATATCCATATGATATTACAAGCGTCTATAGGCTGCAGTGACGCTTACTGTCACGCGGAATGTATTCTTGTTTGTCAACCAGGCCTAATAAAAAAAATATATCTTCAAGTCCCAAGGTTAACAACGCACAACGTTGAAATCTTTGTGATACGACAAGCGTCTCTGCGGTGACGCTGTCTATCAAGCGACTGTATGCTTACGTGATCCTGCAGTTTTAGTCTGATCGTCAGTACACTGATCTAGCCGGAGCATGATCTCCATTCCAGAACCACTTCTGGAAATCAGGTGGTAGACTCTAGGACGGTTACGTGTCGAATTCTTGTCGAATCGGAGGGTAACTTTAAAAGCGCGATGCAGGACTGTATGACGGGTGGGGATGAAGTATCGTGCTGTTTGTTATTTTACTACTAGCGTCATCTGTTTGTTGATCGGGGTTACTATGGTTCTAAGATTTTAAAATAAGTCACCACCACCACCAGGAAACCACTAGTGTTACGGATATCAGACAACAAAGTAATCGCAAATATAATAAATACTTGATTAAATATTTAACACCCAGAAAAAGTACCAACATAAAGGTTCATCAAATCTATGTTAAGCCTTGGTTAGCAATCGAACGGGCTGGTCGAAGGCAAATAGTCGTGCTCTTTCCTTTGCCTTTCCTGTCAAAATTTAAGGTTTACTTTGCCTATGAATCTAATTTTGCCAAACAATTGCACGGAATCTTTCCTACACGAGCCCGAGTCGCACTTAGTCAATTTGTTGAAAAATTCCTATACACCATTCACTACTCGACGTAAATATATTTTTAATTTTATTTTCATGTTAACAATTTAGTATTTTATTTCAATAAAGTTAGGTTCTATTTTACAATGAAATATTCTTCAGTTTTATCAAAACCACCATTTACAGGTAAATATTGTTTCTGGGAAACTAATTTTCCACATAATTCAAGCGTTAAAGCATCCTAAAATGTTTCCAACGAGTATATAGTGCTAAACAAAATAGCCTGCACTAAGGAACTCATTATAAAAGCCACTGTCGAGAGTTTTACGTGACAAGTTTCGTATGCAAAGGCTTTTAGGCGATGCGGTAATTCTAGCGAAATATGAAGGCGGACACATCTCCCGTCAGGATGAACAGCGGACTTAGTCCGATATTATTTTAATAAAAGTATAAAGTCATGACGTACCGGTAAAGTAGAATTGTACCTCTCACTGCACTAGGTGTCGTAAAAGGTGTCAACTAAGGTACCAGAACCGACAGATGGCGGTATATCTATCCGAAACAGTGTAGCTCAAATGCACAGGGCGGATATAGGCAGCAACATCCCTGTTGCGAAAGCTGCGCTCTGCAATTGCCAACACGGTTGCCAAGCGCGGCAATTATGGGTAAAAGAACCTCACTCAGAGAGGCATATATAGAGTAGTGAACTTCCAAGAGCTGGCATGATGATGATATAGTCACTTGCGAGTACTACATGAGGTAGACCTCTTACAAAGGTCGTCTGCATCGTGATATCCTTGTGATATTAGGAGCGTCTATAGAATGCGGACTTGCCGTGAGGTACCGGCAAAGTAGAATAGTACCCCCCACTGCACCAGGAGTCTTAAGAGGCGTCTAAGGTACCAGAACCGACAGATGACGGTATTTCCAACCGAAACAATGCAGCTCAAATGCACAGGGCGGGGATGGGCAGCAGTATTCCTGTAGTGAAAGCTACGCTCTGCGATTTCCAACACGAGGCCTATGTCCAGCAGTGGACTCTAATAGCTAATATGATGATGATAGACTGCGGTGACACATAGTACCACGTGATTGTATGTTACAATGTATGTGTTTGACGACTTGGTCTAGGAAAAATAAAACTGCGTAAACGTTAAATTTTTAAATAAATTTGTAGCGCTAAATGTAACAAAAATAAATAATTTACTCTGAAAGTAAGTATTCTTGATGACAGTATGCCCCATCTCCAAGGTGCGCTTCTTTATATATGAAGAGAGCAAAGTTTAGGTCGCATAGCTGCATATTATAACCAGTACCACACCCCCCTTCCCCCCAATGCGCGTTCTGTTGTCCTAGTACATATTATGATAAATCTAATAAGTTTTTGTATCAACACTAATATTAAAAAACTAGCTGTTACTCGCGACTTCGTCCGCGTGTATGTCGGTTTGATAAAAAGTATTTCAAAGCTCGCCATTCAGGCGCGATAAGTTTGACGTTTTATTTAGAAAATATGATCTCTCAAGGTGTGGATTCTTTAAAAGGTAAAAAATCTAATTATCCGTCTTAATGGATAGTTGTTTCCATTATATTTCATCATAATCATAGCAGTCGTAAAACGTCCACTGTTGGACATAGATCTTCCAAAAAGGGGGACTTAGCCCAAGCGTGGTAACATTCGGCGGAAATACTGCTGCTTATTTACACTGTTTCGGATGGGTATAACCCAATCCGGTTTCTCATTCGCTGCTTACTACACCTGTTACAAGGGGTGGTACTATTCTACTCTGCCGGTACCACACGGCCATTCTTTTTAAAAATGCAATATATCAGTTCCGTTGTTGTGAGTTAACCGAAAGGTGGCACTTAACTAATTTGGATGAACTGCATTTTAATTATATTTTTGTAAGTCAGTTATTTATTAATTCACTGATTCTGCCTATCACGCCTTCACAGCTTGTGAAGGCGTGATAAATAGACAGACAGACTTTCATGATATCAAATTCCAGGTCAGGCAAAAAAAACTAGGTTAAAGAAATTTAGTCATAGGCAGTTTATTATTGATATAATGTTAAGACTATAATATAGTTTAGAAATCAGCTTACTCTATACGTAATTTTTCAAATTTGTTAATCAGTAAGCCTGGTATTTTATTGTAAAATCTTATGCAGTTGCCGTTGAAATAATAATTTATTTAATGGAGCTATGTAGTGGGCACTGCGAGCTTATAGTTATCTCTTGAGACATTATGTATGTCACATGTCATACACATGTTTTTCTTAAACATGCACATGTTTAAGAAAACACACATAATCTTTTTATATACATACTGATTGTCGACAGTCAGTATATTAATTTCTTTAATTATTTCTTGCAGTGACTACTATTGAGTCACTTTTTAAAATGCAGAAATAGCCCTCTTCTGCAGCACACATATTAAATTTACTTCAGCCACGCTACTCTACAGTAATATACATAAGAATTTCAGTGTTAATAAATAGCTATAATAAAGTAGGCGAGCTTTGTCTGCGTCCGTTAATGGACGAATTTTGAACATGCAATGTTCAAAAGTATGAAAAGAATGTAAGACAGAAGCTGCAGAACTATGTCTATTAGTAGTAGCTTGCTGTCCAGAGTAAGACTTTAGAACATTGTAGTGTTGACCATATCATGTTCCTCATTTTTTATAACTATGCATGAATGTGTTTATTTAACATTTTTGGAGTAACAAATTTAATATATTTTGTCATTTTTTTTATCAAGAGACAAATCATTCGTGTCATCATCATACCAGATATTATAATAATAATAATAATAAATTCCCACAACATCTCATACATTGACCTAACTCCGTGGTAAGTCGCTTAAAGCACTTGTGTTACGGACGCCAGACAACAGAGGAATCACAAATATACTACTTAAATACATATATTTTACATCCATACACAGAGCAAACACAAATATCATCATATAAATATTTGCTCTGGGTGGGAATCGAACCCACGACCCTGGTGCACAAGACAGGATCACTACCATCTGCGCCATCGGGCCCTTGGAATTGGAAGTCTATTGCTGTACATAGGCCTAAAAAACGGTGAATTTTGCCCATAATTGCTGCGACAGGGATGCTGCTGCCTATCGCCACCCTATGCAACTAAGCTACAAGAGACAGACTTTAAAATATGATTTATAAAATTTTACACTTTTTTATCGACATCTTGGTTACCTTGCAGCTACCGTTTTGACAAAAGATGTTTTGTTAGGAGTTGAAAGATACAAATTAGTTTTTAATTTTATACGTTTGCGTTTGCAATCACGCTGTAGGTTGTGATAATTTTTTTTTTATTAGACCAGGTTGACAAACTCGCATATGTATGCATGCAGTCTGTATCTACCGCTTGGCAGTAAAGCGTCCCTGCAGCCTATAGACGCTTGTAATATCACATAGATATCACTAGCGGCAACGCGCTACTTCTGATTTGTAGACATTATGCCACATCACCCAGTAATTTCACTGCCTCTTAGGCAAACCTCACGTAGGTAGACCTCATACAAAAGGTCGTCTGCATACGTCACGTATTTCTAATACCAAATAGCACTTTTCGCATTGCTCTTTATCTATCTTATCTCTTTCTATCTTTATATTTTTTAATCAAGCAAAGATCTTTTCGTAAGTTCTTGGGCAAATATATACATAATAGGATCCCTAGCTGGTGGCATTTTAGCCATTCCTATGGTGCAGTGGGACCCTCTAGTACGTCAACGGTCGTGAGTTCTCTACCCCGAACATATATTTAAATGATGAATATTTATGTTTTTTCCATGTCTAGGTGTCGTATATATTTATTTAAGTATTTCGTTTGTGATTTCTATCGTCTAATGTCATTTTTTGATAGCCGAATTTTTATAGCCATTGGAAGTCCACTGCTGGACATGGGCCCCCAGAAGAAATGGGAAAGTTTGCCCATAATTGCCGCGCTAGGCAAGCGTGTTAGGCTACCCTGTCTCGGATGGATAAACCGCTATCCGTCGGTTCTGGTACCTTAGACGCCTCTCACGACACCTGTTAAAGAGGGTGTACTATTCTAATATGCCGGTACCTCATGGCAAATTGTTTATTTACAATTATAAAATAAAGCATTATTATGATATTATTTTAATTCTTAAGTTTTCCTCATGGCATCACCTGAATCGGTCGTAACATGATTTGACATTAACGCGTCAAAATAAAAACCACCTTTGTATGTTAATTTCAAACTGGTTTGGCTTTAAACAAATTGTTTCCAAACCTGTTGTCCACATATTGCTCTCTGTTTTGTTTTTATTTGTATATTTAATTACATAGAATTTTTACAAATACAAGCATTGCAAAATTTGACAGATCTGTAATGTAAATTGACGGGCCCGATAGCGCAGATGGTAGTGATCCTGTCTTGTGCACCAGGGGTCGTGGGTTCGATTCCCACCCAGAGCAAATATTTATATGATGATATTTGTGTTTGCTCTGTGTATGGGTGTAAAATATATGTATTTAAGTAGTATATTTGTGATTCCTCTGTTGTCTGGCATTCGTAACACAAGTGCTTTAAGCGACTTACCTCGGAGTCAGGTCAATGTATGAGATGTTGTGGGAATTTATTATTATTATAAAAAAAAAATCGTTTTTGGGTTACTAAAGTAGCTGTAGTAAAGTGTATCACTAAAAAATCTATTCAAGCATAATGAAAAGACTTACAGATAAATATATTAAAATGGTTACCTACATACGCTTAATCATTTTTATCTTCATATATATAAAATACATTTTTATAAAAAGAAACACACATAATCGAATACCTTGACTTAACTCAAAGATAAGTGGCTTGAAGCACTTGCGTTATGAGTATCTGACTAAAGAGTAATCACGAATACAACACTTTAAATAAATACTTTTGTATTTTCACATGCTTGTTAATAAAACAAATGTTGGGGAATGGACCCGCACAAAAGATGGATCAATAACGAATGCGCCATCAGACAAACACATCAGCATATAAAAATTACTGTTACACATAGGCCTCCCTAAGATATGGGGATATTTGCCCGTAATTGCCGCGCTTGGCAGGCGCGGTGGGAATCGCAGATCAGAACTTCGCGACAAGAATACTGCTGCCCATACCCACCATTTAGTATTTAAGTCGTGCTGTCGGTTCCGGTACTTTAGTCACATATTACGAGACCTGGTCCAGAGAGAGGTACTATACTACTCTGCTGGTACTCCAATGCTATGGATCGATAGACAGGCTGAGCATGGCTCATTATCCGTCTAGTGTCATTAATAAGACATGGTCGGCTAAGCATCTTTTACATCCAAGAACTCGTGGTCAATGAGGCTGACCCCACAACCCCCAGGACGGGCATCAAACCCAAGACAGGGCCATCAAACCCCAGAAACAGGGCCACGATATAGACTCCCAAAATTCAAGGCGGACACCATTAAGAAAATATAGACCCATTCACCGAAGCCACCGGTCACCACCGTTCGACTCACCACTCCAACGCCGCGGCCATATTCATGGTCGACGATCGACTCCGCGACCAGAGCGCATCACGCGCTAATGTCGCTTCCGCGCAGCCTTGCAGCTGCGCGTAAACAACTCTAGTTCGTCCAATGCTAAAAGTATGCTTAGTAACGTTTTATGCCGTTGATCCCGTTACCGTGAAGTTTGAATCCCGTTCCTTTATCCTTTTTAAATGTATTATGAAATCTGGAACAAAGCATATGACCCGCTTGACGCTAAAGGTGACCGCAACCTTGAACACTAGGTCATCACAAAGATATCACTAGCGTGTCGCCAACTTTGTGAACTGAAAATACTATGCTACATTTAGCCAGTATCCAGTAATGTCGCACTTTAATAGAGTTATCTCGGTGCCAGATCATTGCATGAGATATGTGAATGTATCATTGTTAATATTATAGTACAATATGTAGTGATGTATTTAATGAATGAGAATCTTTTTATTATAAACATGATTTATAATATTATTTTGGCACCACTACGCGAGCAATACGACCGATAAAAAAAAGATATGAGCTTTTTTTATGCTCAAATGTATATAACGCAGGTAATAAAGATGGACTCGCATCATTCGTAGAAGAGTGTCGGCCGAAGGTGCAGCGCTCACGATGTGCCGCAAAATATTGATTCCCGCTTTATTCCTAGGTACGTAGAGTTTACTTTTCCTTTGCTGTATACATAACATTTTTTACACATTTATATTTACAAAAATGATCAGTTTGTGAAATTCCCATTATTCCCATTCCACGTAGGGCACAGGCTCCCAAAGAGATTTTATTTTGAGGATTTTCTACCTTTAATTGCCTCGCGGTCGCTGCAGGGCAGACGTGGTGTTAATCGTAGAGTGAGGTTGCAACAAGGACGCCGGTGTCAATGTTGGTTTTGAGCTTCGTTATATCAGATAATCGAGCTAATTTGAGCGTCATAATCCATATATATATTTTCTATAGATATCTATTTTGGCTAGTATTTAAACATAAACAAATAGTGTTATGTCGCGATAATCGTCAGGATTCCCTTGATAATGGATATCTGTCATGTCATTAATTATTATTAGCATTATTATTTCTACATAAATAAAGAAATGTGATGTAATAACTCCCCTGTGATTTCAATTCGAAAGTATATATACTCCGACAATTGTATTATCGATGGCTTTAAGACGTGGCGTGGATTATTGAATATTTCTTGTTTAACGGCATAAATAATACAGGCGAGCCGTCTTTATTGCTATAAGAGTTTTTAATCCGAAAATATATTTTTATCTTATTTTATTAATGGTATATTCGGTAGTGCAAGGAGAAATATTGATTTGACAAACATCTGTGTTTATTCTGTGTCAGGGTTTTTTTGTATTATAATTGATTTTCCTCTGTTACTTATTTCTGAGTCTGGTCAATGTTTATGACGAATAACTAAGATTAAAATGGCTATCAGTCTATGGCTACTTATTGGCGAACATATCAGCGGGGAATAAAGCGGCAGTTCAACCTTTTTTCAAAATTTACAAATGGATATTTAACTGTAACTGTAAGTTCTTGAGTTAAAAATTATACAAATATATAAAAGATAACAAAACTGAAAAGTGCAGTATATACGATGCATAGATAACGGATGAGAAAATAATTAATTTGATTTCAAACCAATTTGAGATTCGCACATGATGATTAACGAGTCTTTTTATATAAAATCGTGTTATATGAAGTAACAGCTGCGGGCGGACTGAGAATTAATTGAGGAAAAATTATAAACAATAATAATGTTACTTAGCACCTGACCATGGTGAAGTACTGGCTTGCCGTGAAATACCGGTAGAGTAGAATAGTACCTCCCACTGTACCAGTAACAGTGTAGCTCAAATGCACAGAGCGGTGATGGGCAGTTGCATCCCCATCGCGAAAGCAACGCTCTGCGATTTCCACCATGTATGCCCGGCGCGAAAATAATGGAGAAATTACTTTTTTCTTGAGGAGGTTTATGTCCTGCAGTGGACGTTATATGGCAGTTACGATGATGATGGGAACGTAGGATTGTGTAATCATTTGATTAAATTTACTGTTTTTTTTTCAGTGGCATTAATTCACCTGAGCGAAGGTCATAGGGTAAGCTAACACGAGTATGTAACATTTTTAATTTTTTTAACCTCGGTATTGAAGCTGTATCACAGACGAATGCCGTTTACAGATACTTCTCTTTTGCATAAACAATTAATGCATAGTATGTGCTTATTTGTAAACATGTTACATCTTGTAAGAGGTGTGGAGACCTGATAATATCAACTTCAATATAGTACTTTCTATTATTATTTTAAAGATTTCCAACATGACAACAAATGTATTTAAATTTTTAATACTCAATTGCTGAATGACTTCGATTAAAACTTTCTCATTTAGAAAAAAATATATCGTATGGCCAAGTATGAGACAACATCCCTTGTTCTGAATATACAATGTGGGAATTACACCAGAAACAGCTAAATACCGCCGGTTAATTGCTAATAGTCATTAATGTGTATTTGTCAGAATGTCGCTTGCGTTAAAGCCCCGACCCCGGACTTGAGCGCGCCCAAACGAAGGATCAGTGATCAAAGTTAGTACTCATAAATTTATTAATTATATATATATATATATATATGAATTGTATACCCCGTTAACCGAAATTGCGTTGCATTTTCAGACTGTTATTATTTTGCCTTTTAACCAATTTTGCAAACCAGCTGCAAGATTTTTATGTATACATTAATTTTTTAGATTCTAGATTCGGCTGGGTTTTCTCATTCTGTTAGTTTCAATCTTAATCTGAATTTTAGGGAGTCCTCATCCAGTATACGTAATGGAACGACGAGAAGACGGAATATATATTAGTCTGTCCATCTGATTGTCTACAGTATATTAGTAGTACCCTGAATCTATTTGCATGTGTGACGTGTGACGGGATCGTATAGTTTATTTGTATATTTATATTGAATACTTATTGCGTATTGCCTTTTGTGACATTCAAATAAAAGAAACCCATTGAGAAGCATCATGTCACAATTATAAATAAAATCTTGTAATAATTGCAAATACTGCTCCTTAAATACAGTTTCATTGCCATAAATTACAAGACATCAATTACACTAGTACAGAATATTTTAGGACCTGTAATAATGTGATTTTAATATTTTTTCAGAATGCCGCGAGTACAATTTTGAAAGGACACAAGTGGAGAAGTGCTCGCGACCACCCGACGGTATATATATTGTTTCACTAATGCGCGCTCCATAGAACACAGTATAGTTTTGTTTCACTGAAGCGTTCTCCGTGAAACACAGTATGCATTTTGTTTCACAAATGCGTTCTCCATGGAACACAGTATGCGTTTTGTTTTACATACGCGCGCTCCATAGAACAGAGTATGCATTTTATTTCACTAAAGCGATTGCCATGGAACACAGTATGCATTTCGTTTTACTAACGTCCGTGATTTTCGATTACTATATGAACGTGTTAAAAGAAAACCTAATTTTCACAATTTCACAGAATTTTTTTTTTCTCTTGTAGATATTTTTATAGTTGTAACATTATAGTAATACTTATTGTAGTTAAGAGAAAACCAATTCTTTTTGATTTTTCAGATCCAACTGGCACTGAATACCCTTTTATGGTATGTATAAAAGTTTTGTAGATATTTTCTTGGAATAAACAGAATGCGTGGTTGCAGATTTGAAGATTGACTTACATCGCTATACAAGACTGCGAGATGCACACAAACATTGGCTTCATTTTAAGAATTTCTGTAGTGAAAGCGTTTTAATCTTCTAAAATAATTTGCTTTGACATCTATACCAGCGCTTTCAAATTATCGCATCATAATTTATTTCAAATTTCAGAGATCACATTGAGTAGATAAAATTGTAATATATTTGGATATGTTGATCTAAATTATAATTTATTTATATGAGATAAATTTTAAAATAGTTACAAATATGAATGATTGTAATATTCATATCTAGAATGGAAGCTATAACAGAATTTAAATTTATAAATAACTATAACTTGATAGATTGGCCTATATAAGATAAGATAGGCCAATCTATCAAATTGTAGCTATGGCTATGGCAGCCGGCAGACAGAACTCACAGGTGTTCTGCTGGCTCATTAAGAAAACTGGTGCCTGGTATATACGAAACTACTAACATAGTTGTAATAACGTTAAAAAAATTAAAAGTATGTTTTAAACATTTAAAATCGATTTTTTACGTCAAATCTATAGTTTTATATAAAACTGAAGAGCTTGTTTGTCTGAAAAATTATTTTAGGGTTCAATTCAAGAACCATAAACTACATTTTATTTCAGGGAGCGGTCGGTTATAAGTATTCTGACGAAACCAAAAGCAAGGACTACTCATTTTTATGCGCTGCGTTCTTAATCAGTCCTAATTTCGCTGTGACAACAGCTCACTGCCTGAGAACCCCTCTAAATGATTTTGAACCGCCTGAAATCGTGAGGTTTGGACACTCGAACATTAGAGCAGACGTACGTATTTTACTTTTTATAACAACTTCTATCTTCTATCGCACCGAAAAAGCGGTGCAGGCACTACTTTGTGAAAGAAATCGCTAAAAGCAGTATGACCATACACAATTGCACACGCCTATATAGAAATTCCGTCTCTCTTTCAAGTTATCTTTTATTTATTGTATTTGTTTTTTTTGCCTTGGTGCCAGAGGTGAAAATGGCAGGTTAAATGTATTGTCTAGTACTGTTGGTATGTAAGAGATTTTTATATATTACATAGAAAGAATATTGTATGTTATATACAATCTTCTCCTTAGCAATAACAGAACTGTCAACTCATTACTGCTTAGGTTAAATCAATTCTTTTTCCTAAGACATGATGCTACAGAGTGAAATCTTGATAATTATAAAATGTATTCACGTATTAAAAATATAACTTTAAAACAAGTTAACGAAATGCTATTTTAGCCAATTTTGGTATATGTTTATTAGTATTAATTATGCAATTACGGTCCGTAAGTCAATTAAAATTGGCAAGTGTAATTAATTTAACTAAAATACATATTATGATATTTACTATAAAAATGATTAACGTGTCATAGGTGTCAGCCGGGACTTGAACCCGCATCTTACCTATACCGGGGGTTTGCACTACTATTGTGCTACCGAGACAAGTCGTATTTTCTTAGTAAATATCATCTTCAATATAACTCAGCATTTTGTATGCAGAAAATCTCTCAAAGTTATATCCATAATCCAACAGCGATGATTTGTACTATACATACACATTATACAATTTATTGATATGTAATGTAATAATTTATTCCTTAATCAGTTTATACTGTGATATTATTAATTTTATGCAGGTGCCACGGACTGATGCTAAAATCGTCCAGTTGATTACTCACCCCCAATATCAGCCTTCGAACAATTATTTTGACATAGGTTTGATCAAGCTGGAGTCGAACCTTGAGTGGTCTAGGTATATCCAACCGGCCTGCTTATGGGCCCAAGACGATGTGCTCACCGGGCTGAAGGACGTGCCTAGTTGGGGTAAAGCTGCCAATGGTGGGTTGAAACCAGTGATTGTCAGTAAATAACGAGTATGTTTTCTATTTAGAGGAAGTTTATGCAATATTATTTTGAGTAAACTCTGCTTATCATGAAATTTAACGGCAGTCTGACAAATGATTTATCTGTTGAAAAGGCGACGAAGAAGCAAAGATAATAGTTGGGTAGGAAGGAGTGCAATATTTGAATGTTTTTGGCAGTCACTGTAGAATCCTTGTCAATGATTTTTTGTGTCAAATCTACATACCAGCTATTGAGAGTCCAATGCTGAACATAGGCCTTTCCAAGGAAGGTAATTTTTTACCCATAATTGACTGCGCTAGGCAAGCGTGTTGGCTATTGCAGAGCGCAGATTTCACGACGGAGACGCTGCTGCCCATTCCCACCCTGTGCATTTGAACTGCACTGTTTCGGATGGATATACCGCCATCTCTCGGTTCTGGACCTTAGTCACCTTTTACGACACCTTGTACGAGATATCGTCACAAAAATGTATAGTATCCCTACTGTATGGGTCTATTATCTTTCTATTTTATGATATGTCTGTTTTCTTATACTTTAAGATTTTTGGTAGTCCTTTTTTTCCAATACTGATAACGACAGAATTCAAAGTAATGATCACATAAGTAATTAGTTTCTTTTGATAAGGTCATCCTTATTATAAGGCTCTGGACATAGATTCTGGCTTGTAAGAAGAGCTCCTGTTAGGTTTGATTTGGTAATAATGCATAGGGGCTAGTTTATGAAGCGATTCTTAAACAAATAACATATAATGCAGATCCCGGAGACAAGATATCCGACATTCTCAGAGTCATGAAAGTAGAGCTTATGGATTCAGCCGATTGCGCAAGCGCTTTGTCAGGAAAACTCAACCGTCGTTTTCCCAAGCTCCAGGATCACCACCTTTGTGCTAACGAATCCGGCTCAGAGATTATTTTGTGCCAAGTAAGTATAGATTGTAACATCATTTGAATATACTTAACTACTAAATTATGTCAGCCTCTCCTACTCACTCTTCATGTCAAATCTTGTAGCTATTTTTTGTCTAATCTCCCATACAGGTGTTGGTTGGTTGGTTTTGTTCTATTAATTACGTAGAAAATAATAAAATATTTATATTACCAAATCAGGCTGAGTATTGACTCTGTTGTATATTTCCTCACTCAATAAAGTAGTCAATAATATTTACTAGTCGCTTGGGGCTAGCATACAGCTCGATTCTTCGTCCCTTGACCCTAGATAGATTAGACCTGGATGTAAAACGTCAAAATTATGATTGTGGTTCAATGAGAAATTAAAAAATGTTACGCATTTTTATTTGAAAGCTGATAGGTTGAGGAATTTAATATCACACTTTCATAGAAAATAAAAATTATGATGCGTTTTTATCAGCGATATCATATCATCGATATTAAAATGTGGTCTCTCATGATGAGACTTTAAAACATGAAAAAGCCCAACGAGCAATGGAAAGGGTCTTTAAAAAAATCAAAGTTTGAAAACACATTGACAGCAAATTATCAAGTTGAAGTGGGTAAGATTCTGAATTGGAGACAATTAGCAAACGCAGCGTAGGATGTCCATCCACAAGAAAGACATACAATCAGCCTACGATCATAAGATTACGGTGGTTGCAGCCCGAATAACAGGTTCTATTGGAATTCTCATGCTCTCTTGGATCTTCCACGTCTAGGAGTGGACGTCCTTCGATGTAACGAGAAATATTTTTACCAATAATTCTATAATTACTGCAGGGTAGCGCCGGCGCTCCTATCATAAGCAAAGTGAAACTTGATGGAAGCTCTGAAGACCGCATGCCATACGCGTTGGGCATCACATCCTTCGGCTTCGGATGCTCACATAAAGGCACTGGCATAGGCATCTACACCAGGGTGTCCAGCTTTGTAAGCTGGATTGAAGAGACAGTGTGGCCTCAATGATGGTGAATTATTTTAATAAAAACAGACAATAAAATAAATTTGTCATTATACAAACGGCTATTTCATTCGATCCTACTCTATGTGTAGAACAGCAAGTTTGAAAAGAGCTAAATATGACGATGCGACTAAAGAAATACCCTCAAAATGTATCATTAAAATTATTTTATTTACCGTTTTGTTTATACAATTGTGCCAGTACTCCTTCTTCCATTTTTATTTCTTTTGTCTTGTAGTAAAACCTATACGGATTTTTAAGTTAATACAAAAACAAGTTTCTTACTCTTTTCACTATTAGAAAGAACTCTTAAAAATGTTATAGGATACGTCGATAGCATAATGCGTTAAAGCGCCAGTAGCAACTTTTTCTAAATAGTACAAAATTCTTTCGAGCTTTCTAAATTACCATGATTTTCTCCAAAAAAATGTTAGACTAGACGTAGAATATGTGGCATCAAAGTCATCTGTATAGATAAAGATAATGGAATACAGGCCATAAATGTTAGAATTAAATTAATTTCTGGTTGTTTAAATTATTTTATTGTTAGCTAATACATAAATGAACACTAGCCATTTAGTATATACTACAGGCGATCCAACGACAATAAGGATGTCAATGTCAATACGTCCCTCGGGAACACACAAGGTAAATTGATTGTCAATACACTCCCGCGTGTTGGCCGAACAAACAGATGTCCTGTTTATATGTCAACCGTCACTAATGTGCGTCGGTGACATCTTAATTAGGTCTAAACAAGAACGAAATACTAGTGCAGATATTATTTTTAATGATCGTCTGCAAAAGTACCCCACTCTTATATATATCTACCGCCAGACAGTACTTTTTGCATTCTTGTGTACCTGTTTGAATGGTGAGAGAGGCAGTGATATTACCGGGTAATGTGGTATCTTTAAGTAATCTCATCGTCTGCATCATCAAGAGTGGTGTGCCAAGATCGTAACAAGTGGAGATCTGTAGTCTCTGCCTAACCCCCTTGGCGAGATGTGTGTACGTAAGTACAACCTAGAATTTGATACTCATTTTGCACGGGTGCAATAAGGATACAAAACGATTATTTTATACCTTTTTAATATATACAACACTGTATTACATTACTTTGATCTGTCTCGTTGGGTTCAGCCAGCGTTTGCAATGTAAGCGCAAAAAATTTATTTATTAACAACATTACATTAGAAAACTCTAAAATTATTAGTGTTTTTCTTTTACTTTATTATGCGTGTTTTATTCACATAAACCTTCCTCTTGAATCACGTTGTCTACTTAACCACATTAAAATCCTCTGCGTTGTTTTAAAGGTGTTAGCATACATAGGCACAGAGAGATATTAAGATGCAACTTTGTTTTATAATATTTAGTGTATATATATACCAATTACTATATATTTAATATATAGTGTTTGGCAGTCGACTGTGTGATGTAAAAGCGAATCGATTCTGATCCACAGAAACAAAGGTGTAACAAGAATCGAATAGAGCGGTCCTTCGAAGGTCGACTCATGAACTTGGAATAAGGATAAACAGTTCGAGATGAAACGTCCTGTTGTGCTGTCTTTTTCGTTATTGGGTACGAGTTATCTTTTTTATTATTTAAATACTCAAAATTATATTATTATTAAATAATTTATCCCGACTCAGTGCTTTTGAGGAGTGATAAATAGTATCGGTCGTTTGTTTAATAAATAACTAATTTATTACGTGATAAAAATATTTTATCGGAATTGTCTTTATTGTAATTATATTCGGTATCTTTCGGTAGAATTATCTATGCGTCATTATGTCAAAATACACAAAATTTTCCATGTTTAATTAAAAAATTTAACTTTCCTCAGAATGCGATTTCTTCCTCTTTTTGCTCGACCTTGATGCTTTGAAAATGTTGCAGTTAGTTTTTGAAAACGGTAACACAGCGTTGCTTCTGAAATTGTTAATGTTACAATGCCAGATGTAATCATAATTTTGTTATTTTTTAACATTACAAAGGTTTCACATATGAAGCATATTGAATAAAAAAATTAAATTCAAATACTTTAAATAAATGTTGGTTGGATAGATGTCATGCTAATCATGTTTAAAGGACTTATACTCGTATGTGAGAGTGTAGTAAAAATGCAAAATCCATCTTCGTCATCTACATAGCAGACGTTGAACGTTCGCTCCTGGACATAAGACTCCGCAAGAAAGGGGGAATTTTTCCTATATTTACCGCGCTGAGGAGGCGTGACGGCAATCGAAGAGTGCAGCAAAGTATCTCGACGCAAATGCTGCTGCCTATCCCCGCTCTGTTGCATTTGCTTAAGCTTATCTTGATTCACTCTATATCCATATCAACGTTAGTTTTTTCTGCTTCGTAAAATTGTGATCTACAAGACTTTAGTGTCTTTAACTGTGACATAAAAGGAAGTATTGTAAATATAACACTTTGTATTATTTTCAAGATTTTTGGTGTACTTTAATTTTTTATGTTTTATCCGCTAAGATTTATTTTCCTAGGTTATTTTTATTGTTTGTAATCAGCTACATCAATCGTCTAGAAGCCAAGTTTGACCAAAATTGTATTTTTTTAAGTTTAAAATTTTTATTGGCTTTCTTTTGTCAAAGACCAAACATATGTAATGATTAATGATTTCGTTTTATGATTGATAAAAAATAAATACTTTATTAGAAAATAATAGATAAATACAATTTGCATATATCTAAAAGATGATTCTTATTTATTAGATACAGAAAGATGGAACTAATAATATACCCATACTTAATGTTTACAAGTTACCCGCCACAATCTCTCTGACGATATCAGGAAAGCCAATATATGAAATATATAAATATGATAAACATTGAAATGTAATCACTTACATAAAAACCAAAAACAGAGAATTTGTTTCACCTTTATCACAGTCTTAAATACTGACATATAATGAGCGTTGTTGAATTACAAATTCAAAGACATTCTTATTATATCTCATATCATATGACCTGACTCCGAGAAAAGTCACATAAAATCACTTGACAACAGATGAATTACAAATACATTGTTTAAATATACAATAAAATATTAAAATGTTATATAAAACAATGTCGGAATATAAAACAATATACAAACAAAATACGTTATCACAGTAACCATAAAACATATAAGACATTTTTGAATTTTCCTTATTGAACTTGGAGCCTTGGGATTGAAGGATTTCGACGACCAAATTAAAACGAGATATTGTGACATTTAATTTGATAAAACACGTTTCTTTTGTTTACAGTGTTGATAGTGAAGCTGTGCAATGGTTTTGAGGTAAATATATATAAAGTTGTATATCTCATCTCAATTAATCACAACTATATTATTATTATTATTTGTATAGAATATTTGGACACTTATAAAAAAATAGCAAGTTGGGTACACGCTTGGCTTTAAAACACAGTTTATTTAGCTTTTTTCGACTTTGTTAATTAAACTGCGTTTTGGAGCCGTAAACG
>JACJUM010003129.1:3101860-3161453 GCA_020976665.1 Heortia vitessoides
ACCCGCCTATGAGAATCCAGAACATCTCAAGGTTATGATAGTGGACCCTTCAGAACCTGCTCAATGTCAAAAATCCGTCTCTGTTTTGTCTCCCACATTCTTTATGTCCTATAAAGATCACCATATTTGCGCTGAGTCTGATTTTGAAACATTGCTATGCCACGTAAGTGAGACATTTCAAATAATATATATTTGACTAAAATTACAGTTAATAATACTAATGTTACATTCACGCAACACAACATCACATATATTGACCTGATATCGAGATAACTCACTTAAAGCACTTGTGTTACGGACATCAGTTTATAGAGGAGTTACAAAACATATATTTTTGTAAAATGGCTCAAGTTCATAGCGGTAAGTGGCAAAGTAAAATAATAAAAAGTGTAAGTTCTTCACACATTTATTACTTCGTTGACTGTATTAAATTTTGCTTAATATTTAAATTATGCCGTGTGCTACCAGTAGAATGGAATAGTACCTCCCCCTGTACTAGGTGTTGTAAGAGGCGACTGAGGTACTAGAACCAACTGATGGCGGTATATCCATTCGTAATAGTGTAGCTAAAATTCACAGTGCGGGATGGGCAGTAGAGCGTAGTTTCGCAACGGGGATGTGGCGAAGCTACGCTCTGCACTTGTCTAGCGTGGTAATTATGGCCGAATTTCCCTTTTCTTGGGGAGGCCTATGTTCAATAGTGGACACCTAATGATTACATTATGCAAATTTGGAATATTCCATTTGTTTTTTTTTATTTTTTTTTTATTTTTTTATAATAATAAATTCCCGCAACCTGACCTGACTCCGTGGTAAGTCGCTTAAAGCACTTGTGTTACGGACGCCAGACAACAGAGGAATCACAAATATACTACTTAAATACATATATTTTACACCCATACACTGAGCAAACACAAATATTATCATATAAATATTTGCTCTGGGTGGGAATCGAACCCACGACCCCTGGTGCACAAGACAGGATCACTACCATCTGCGCCATCGGGCCCGTCAATCGTGAAAGGATAACATATTTACCCACTGTGTCCATTGTTCAATGTTTTGGATACCAATTCGTATACCGAATCAAAACAATCAACTACTATTTACGATGGAATATAGTAAATATTAACATAAAACTTTAACACAAATATAGTTTATACTGTCTATTGTACAGGATGGCTTAGGGAATGAGACTTAAATAAAGCTCTTCGATACGAAATTATAAATGGAGCTTATTTATCTCAGTGGGTCAAACTATCAGGATACAAATATGAATATCATCAGAGCAAGTATTTATATGATGATTTTGAGTTTGTTCTGAGTCTGGGTGTTAAATGTATTTCAGTAGTAAATTTGAGATTCTTCTGTTGTCTGACATCTGTATCACAAGTGCTTTAAGCGACTTACCACAGAGTCAGGTCAATGTATGAGATGTTGTGGGAATTTATTTATTTAGGTATTATTACATACATATAACTCCCAGATGTAGAATAATCACAAATACTCATGTTGTTTTATGATGATGTTTATTTAGTGTATGGATTGATAGGTAATACATATGTAACACTTAATTACAAAACAAACGCAGATATTTATCAGGAAAATTTTTGTAGGATGGAACTCACGGCCCTTGGCACACAAGATAGAATCACTACCACCTACGCCATCGAGCTTGTCAAATCGACCTTTTTTGTAGCAATTCTCTGTATACAAAATAGTGTTTTTTTTCTATAAACTGATGAACTGATTAATCTGATGTCCTAATAAAGCACAAATTAGTAATTGAGTGGCCTACTTCCAATTAGATTGATGGCACCACACGGAATATTTAAAAAAAACTATAATTACCCGTGTGGTGCCAGGTTTTACATGAGTAAACATCTAGAGTTCGACCACATACAAAGGTCGTCTGAAATGGTACCTCACTCTCACTGATTTCGACCGCCAAATAGCAGTGTTCACATGATACGTTGACGTAATATCTTCAAAACACAAGGTGGACAATGCTTCAGTGATATCCGTTGGATATTATGAGCGTATATAAGCTGCAGTGACGTTTTCTATTACGCGGACCGTAAGCTTGTTTATCGACCTGGTCTAATAAAAAAAAGATAGAAGAAATTTACTACAGGTTCATCACGCGAGCAACCAGACAATAATCTGTGGGGATATTCTGGTTTAAGTGAAGGTTGCACTAAAACCTGGTTGCTGGTGTTAATAAAACTATACCAGTGATATCGTATGACTGATCCATTTACTTTTCCAGGGGGTGAACTTCGGGGCTCCGATTATCAGCAAGGTTTTCCTAGATAATAATACGGAAGATGAAATGCCATACGCTATCGGCATCTCGAGTTTTGGCCCTGTGTGCTTAAACGAACCTAGAATTGGTATCTACACCAGAATATCAAGTTTCATCGATTGGATTGAGAAAATCGTTTGGCCTTAGAAGCGGTTAGATTAGTAAGCCATGCGCTTGTTTGCATATTTTTTTCTCTTATCTATCTTAGTCTGTATTATTGTTTTTTATCGTATGTACGGCATCATATTGAAATATATTGTTGACGATAAATGAATGTTATAATCAAAACATGTAGTGCACTTTATGTAAAACAAGGCAGTTCTGATGGCTTTACACACCATTTATATTATACACAACATTTATATTATACATATATATTTGACAGAACATTTTGTATTCTTCATTCAATCTTAAGAACGGTTGTAGCAAGGTAATCAAAACTACGAACATAAATTAAAAGTTAAATAAACCGCTTTTTTAAGCCGTTGAAAGGTAGTTTTATTGTGAAGTAATAAATGCGTAAATGTAAGAAAATATTGTATTGCAGTACGACCTGTAAATTGTCAAAATAAATAAAAATCATTAAAATACATTTTGGAAAGGACATCAAGTTTTATTTCGCATATCCTTTATATTTACTTGAATAAGATAGTAGACCGCAATGCAAGAGTAAAATAACTTCGGATGTAATTTCTGGAACTCCCATCACATTAATCCACTTTATAAAGTCTCCAACGAAAAGTTAAGCGATAATTTTAAACTTTTCCCTACATATCTTTTGCTGAATTGTTTTAAAATGATTTTAAGATTAATTTGCGCATTGGATATTACATGCGAGCGTAAAGTTAGGAAATTTATTGGAGTTAGTTTTAACACTTTCAATTGATTGAATTCTCTTTAATTCCATGAAACTAAAAATGCTGTACCGACAAACCTCTCAATTGGTACAGGTGCTCTAGAGTTAGCCCTGTCCAAGTGACTTCTAATTGGACTGGTTTTGTGCGATCCTGCAGGTCTAGTTAGATGGTCTGCTCACCTTGTAACCGACGCGGTGCTTGCTGGTGC
Organism: Heortia vitessoides; assembly: GCA_020976665.1. Lineage (NCBI taxonomy): Eukaryota > Metazoa > Arthropoda > Insecta > Lepidoptera > Crambidae > Heortia > Heortia vitessoides. The sequence continues at coordinate 3,105,231 of JACJUM010003129.1, forward strand.
ATGTTCTCTATTCCAGAACCTTACTTATAAATACCTCGAACTACCTTTTATTATAGTTTATTTTATTCACCAACATTTTAATAGATCATTTCTAATAGATCATTTTAATCCTTGGATACTAATAAAATAAGGATTGCAATTATAAGTAGAAAATTATATGCTGTATAAATGTATTTTATATAATATATTTATTTTATTTATGGAATAAACTGTACACCATTATTAAAAAGAATTTCTTTTTTAGAAAAATAATCGAGTAATATAAGTAACATAGAACTAAACTATGATTTTTATTTATTGTGACATACGTCTTATTTATTATAATATATAAAAAGTGGGAGGGTATAGATTTTATAACCATTCTTAATTTTTACAAGTTACCCGCCACAATCTCTCCCGACGATATAATAATCCTAGAAACATTTATATGATAAGTACTTGTGTTTGTTCTGTGTTAGGGTGTAGAATGTGTCATCATCATCATCATTACAGCCATTTGAAGTCCACTGCTGGATCTATATCCAGCCTGTTAAGGGCCCCCCCAAGCCTCCCCCCAAGTTAAGGGTAGTTTTCCACATAATTGCCGCGCTGGGCAAGCGTGTTGGCAACCGCAGGTCACAGCTGGACTTTCCATGGCTGATATGATGATAATGCTGATTTTACATTAATAATAATTTAAACACGACGGAACAATATACAGCGAAGTAACTAGCAGGTAGCAGAAGGATAGGGTATGGAAGATATTTTCTACGTCACGTGTAAATGAAGGCCGTTGACTTATTCATATTTATATTTAGTGCCATAAGACGTCCACTGCTGGACATAGGCTTCCCCAAGTAATCACCAATAGGGACAGTTGTATGTGACCTGTGTCCAGCGCAATCCTGCGGTTTTAGTCAGATCGTCTGTCCATCTTGCGGATGAACGTCCTACGCTGCGCTTGCCGGTACGTGGTCTTCATTCCAGAACCTTACGGCTCCATCGGCCATCGGTCCTGCGTACTTAATGCTCTGCCCACTTCAACTTCATCCGCCGGGCAATGTAACTTTGGTTCTGTTACGAATCACTTCATTCCTGATTCAATCGCGCAAAAAAACTCCGAGCATTTCCCTCTCCATAGCTAGTTGAGCTACTTTCAGTTGGCCAATAAGGCCAATGTTAAGAGACCGTGTTTCGCTGCCATAGGTCATCGTTGGTAATAGACATTGGTCGAAAACTTTCGACTTGAGGCACTAAAGTATGTCGGACGATGATGTTTTGCAGTTTTCTGAATGCTGCCCAGCCGAGTAGGATTCGATGACTTAAGGGACAAGGACTAATTCAAGGAGGAGATTATAATTTTTTTCATTCCACTTGGGCGTCAGTATGAATATTAAAAACGACATCGAAAAAGAAGACGGGATTTTAAATAATAACCTATTAAAGTTTTTAAGGTCATTTCCTTTGTCCAAGTTTGTGATCGGATTCCAATGGCTCGATGGATGCATGGCGACGTGTCTTTCAGTCTTGGTCATTTCCAAAGACATGAACAATTGGAAAGTAAAACGATTGAGACTACTATGTCCAATTCAATGAAATAGTTCGCGCTGTCGTTGAAATTTGACTATGATTTAATGTAATTTCAATTTCGAATTGTATTTCATTTCTATATAATGATTCTACTAAAGATAATAAATATAATTGATAAAGCCTATAGATAATTGGTGTATACTTCATTAAGTATCGATATCGTAATGTGAGTCATGTTTTATCTTACGGTATTTGTAAAACATTTTGTGTATTAAAATTAAAATAAAGCATGCCTTTTAGATTAATGCGATAAGGCCGCCAATTGTATTGAGTAAATGAAGGTTGTATATTTAAGGTGTTTGCTTGTTATTTAACGTTGCAACCGCACGTTGGCTTGTTATTTAACTACATTTATGGGCCCCAGCAAGTAAAATGCAAATTTTGCAAACACTGATTTTGCAAATAGGTGAGTGTGAGGTAGATCTACGTCAAGTAAGTTAAAAATAGTCAATATAATTTTTCGATTCGCACCCAGGGAAAATATTTCTATATTGATATTTGTGTTTGTTCTGTGTCTAGGTGTTAAATATATATATTTAAGTAGTATACTTTTGATTCCTCTGTTGTCTGATGTCCGTGACACAAGTGCTTTAAGCGACTTATCATGGAATCAGGTCAATGCATGAGATATTGTGAGAAATATTTATTAAAATCAGATTATTGTGGTGGCTTTTGGGGGTAACACCTGGCGCAGAAAGGATAACGGGCACAATATATACTTTATGATATATTCTTGCAATTTTTTCTGTTTATTCTGTATACTTACTTATTTTGTCTGCTATTGTTTTTTTGTTTGTTGTGTGTTGAGACCTGTAATATCAATGATGTAAGTTGTTGTGTTATTTTTGTATTGTAGCGTAAGATCCAATCTATTATAATGAATGGTATTATATCAGTGAGGATAGCGTGGTCATTTTATAATTTGTGCGTACTGTTCTGGAGAATAGTTTGGGATGTGTACTTGAAGTAGGGTGTTTGTATTAGGTATTCAGTTATGTTTATCTGTTAGCTTATTATTATTATTTTTTTAATTTCAATTTCTCAAAAACCTGACGGTATCTCGGTATATAACTGAAATTCACGGGCTTAGGCCAAGTAAACTTCAGGGTTATGATAGGAGAAAGGAGTATCATCTTGTAAGAACTTTCGGAGAATACGGCAGGTGTTAAGAATTGCCGCTTTCTGCATAGTGATGTAAGTGCTTTCAGATAATTCAAGGTTTCGTAAGGCATCAAGTAGGTTCTTAGGAATGTCACCAATGCTTAAAAACACCAGCGGTAAAATGTACAGTTTATTCGCATTCCATATTTTCACTATTTCTTCCTTTTATTCTGTGATAGTTTTATGTAGCTTGTGCGTGTTAGGGCTAGCTATGTCTATCAGATATACTTTAATATTCTTATTGTTATTGTTATTATTATTTTTTACATTAATTTTACCCAGCCAATTTTCACATTCATAAATTTACGCAATTTCCTTTTACTTGAAAACAAATTTTTCGCTTAACGTATGAATATATAGATAGTATAACGATTCCTCACACTCTTTGCTACGATCAGTGCAGTTTCGACAACCTCCAGGTAATAATCTTATTTAACGCATAAATTAAGGCATAGTTTAATGTTGACATTAACGCATGTGAAACAGTTGTGCTAAAACACACAATGTATGAAAGTTATGTCAGTTGGAAATCTGACTAAGGCGTGTACACACAACAAACACCGATTGCTTACGCCAGTGCTCCATACAATTACTTCTCGGGCGCTAGCTGATTCCCAACATGGACACAATGACACTGGATTGGATATAAATATATAAACTTCCCGTGTGGTACCGGGAGAGGAGAAAAGTACACCTCCTGTACCAGGTGTCGTTAGAGGTGACTAAGGTACCAAAACCGATGGCGGTATATCCATCCAAAACGGAGCGCAGTTCAAATGGCCAACACGCTTACCCAGCGTTGCAATTATAGGTAATGTTCCCCCTTTCTTGGGGAGACCCATGTCTAGCAGTGGACTTTCTATGAGTGTGATGAAAGTCTCATTTCTAGACATATTTGTGTATATGAATATATAATGCAGTATATTTGTTAGGTTATTTGAATTAATAATTAGGTTTTTACGTAAGTATTTATTATTAGTAAGTTCATAATATATAACTCTGTTGTATATAAAAATATATAAATAGAACAAATTTTTTTTTCATACGTCCATACAAATGATTTTAAGATTAACTAATAAAACAAAAGTTCGTTTGAAAAATTGTAAGCACAAAAATAATAGTGTTAGTAATAATAAATTCACACAACATGTCATACATTAAGTTGATTTTGAAATAATTAACTTAAATCATTTATGTTACGGACATTTGATAACAGGGGAATCACAAATATAGTACTTATAAACATATTTAGCATCCAGACTCAGAACAAACACTCAATAATAATTAAAATTATACTTTAAGGGGATTGCTGTGCAATCAATTCCATGCATTTTACATATTCACTTTAATATATTTTATGTTTTGTTACCAGACTGAACAGATCTAAAATACTAACAAAGTTGATCGACTTTTTGAACCAGTTCAACTTGATATATATCTTTGGTACAAAGAATGGCATGTGCTCCTAGCGACATGTCGGATTGTTTCTGCGAATACCCCCAGGTTGTCAGTTAAGGGTAGAGCTATTGCGTAGGTAGATCGTTCTACCGAAATAAATATCTAAATTAATCAAAGAAGAAATGAAGAATAGAGGAATTCGCAAATATTTTTTTTTTCTATTGGACCAGGTCAACACACAAGCATACAGTCCAAGCGATAGTAAGCGAGACAATAGCCAATAGACGCTCGTAATATCACAAAGATATCACGAGGAAACCAATCTTGAAAGTTAAAAATACCATGTTACATTACCCAGTAATTTCACTGCCTCTCTCACCCTTCTACCAGAACGCAGCAATGCGAATACTGCTATTTGGCGATAGAATACGGTGATATAGAAAATATATTAAAATTACATTTATTATGTAATCCATGTTTTTTTTAATAATAATAATAATAACACTTTTCGTTCTATTATTATCTTTCGGTTATAAATTAGAGTTAATGTTGATAGATCCAATGGCGCAAATGTTAGTGATCCTGTCTTTTACGCCCATGATCGTAAAAATACCATGTTACATTACCCAGTAATTTCACTGCCTCTCTCACCCTTCTAACCAGAACGCAGCAATGCGAAAACTGCTATTTAGCGATAGAATACGGTGAGATTAAGATATCAATGCCGATGACCGTAGTATAAGATCTACCTCAAGTGACCATAATGACACGAAATACATCCGATGCTGCTAGGTACTATAATAGTAGCAAAAGGTATCTGAGGAACAAAAACCGATAGATAGAGACCAAAACGGTATCCAGTATGGCTTAATGCAGAATAATGCCTGGTTGGGCAGCAGTATCTAGCTCTACATGTCCAGTGGCAGAGTTAGAAATTAACTTTATAGGCGGGCCTGATGGCGTAGACCCTTGTGATCTTATTTTGTCGCCAAAGATCGTGGGGTTGATCCAGGATTCAATCGTCAGTCCAGGATTGTATTTCTTTTGAGTCTGGTTATTATTTAGATGTAAGTTTAGATATAAGTGCTAAATGTTTAATTCTTCTGTTTTCTGATACCTAAACACAAGTGCTTTAATGTACTTATCTTAGAATTAAGTTACCGTGTAAGATATTTTTTGGAATGATTATTATATTATATTATGTTGTAATGGGCTTGACCCACCCAGGACAAATATTAATATAATGATATTTATATTTGTTTTGTGCCTGGGTGTTAAATATATGCATGTAAGTAGTATATTTGTGATGTGAAAATATATTCCCGAGGAGGCCTTTATCGATCATTGAATTTTTCATCGGTTATATATTTATAATGATACTATAAGGTACAGTACCATAAAGTATCATCATAAATAACACAAATTTTATTTCAATATTGACTATGCCTTAAATGATGTGACGCAACAGTTCTGCGAACAAACGTTGGAATTGAAGCTGTGCACGAGACGACTCTGATTTCTAATTGCATTTACTTAATTTTAACTGCACTACCATTTCCTTAATAACTTCACAGCCAGCCAGCAGCTGCGAGCTTGGTGACCACGGTGCGAGTTTATAGCAAGCTAACTTTTTAAGTGAGATCTTTATTACATGCTTTTATTAACTTTACCTGCATGTATGTTTGTTTGTAACCGACTGCACTATGTTCCCTAACTGTTTGTGTATGCATAAATAATTATAAATTAATTTTACACATTATACCTGAGTCCAAGATAAGAAACTTAAACCAATAATTTTAACAGTTGATTCCATTAAAGGTTTTATGCATAGAAGAATGCCGAATTATATTTAAAATAATATTAAGTAGCAAGAACTTATCTTGTTTGTAGGCTATATTTATTTCAGGTTGTGTTACTAACAACATTGAAGAAATAGTGATTATTTATCAGCAAAAATAATTAAACTAGGAAAATATCGGCAAATCTGCTGAAGCTTCGGTAGCGCAACAGAAGTGCAGTCCACCGGCATGGTAAAGGTACAGGATCGAGTCCTGATTCCAAATTATTTTTTTTTCTTGTAAACAAATCTTACATAGTTGAAGTATTAAGTAACAAAAAGCAAACAGAACCGTAGGCTAATTCCTTTAATTAATTGTCAAACACAATGTTACAGATAAATATGCTGCAATAAAAAAATACCATATTAAAATATAGACACAATAAGATTAATACGAAATTGTAAATCAAAAGTAAAACATGTGAGACGTATTCAAAGGCAAAACATAAGTGATAAATTTAAATTTTCTAACTATATATAATTCCCAGACTTTCGTATCATAATCATATCAGGCATAAGACGCCCACTGCTGGACATAGGCCGCCCCAAGTAATTTCCAATAGGACCGGTTGTATGCGGCCTGTGTCCAGCGCGATCCTGCGGTGATCCGACATAGGTATCCAGCGAATAAGTAAGTTGAAATGGCAGTAGGGAGGGCATTTGATATGCAGAACCGATGACCGATTGAGTAGAAGAGCCCTAAGGTTTTGGAATTGAGACCACGCACCGGCTAGTGCAGCGTAGGACTTCCACCCGCAAGATGGGCAGACGATCTGACTTTCGTATAATCTAATCTAAAAACTTTCAATACCAAACAAAATTAAGTTTCTTCTTTTAAAATTAAAAGAAAACACAAACCTTTTGGCAATGTAAGCAAAAACTTGCAAACGTTTTATAACAATAAGAAACATACTTTACTTAATGATAATTCTTTTCAAATAATAATACAGTGGACCCGCGGTAATCCGGCCTCTCTAATCCGACGCCTCTTGTAATCCGACATGGTCTATTATTATTTATTATTGAATACATATTTTGTATTCGCTAATGCATGATTGAACAAGTTACAACTTGTACGCGCCATCACTCGCCGCGTAGGGTATTGTTTTGATTACCATTGCTTGGTTTGCAATGGGCTGAAGAAAATGGTGCATCCTACAACGAACTTCTACTTTTGAGAAAACTGAGCGTTAATCTCGCGTTTCAACAATGTTAAATAAAAAAAAAATGATGAATATTTGCATGCTTCTTAAATTAATTGATTCATAGTTTTTGATTATTTTAATATGTACATTTGTTTGTACACAATTATTTCCTAACATAAAGTTATTGCATGTTTTTTGTAAGTTCTATAGCATTAATGATGTTAATTTTATATTAAATCGTAAGCTCTCTACTGTTGTTTTATTTACTAAACTTGACATACAAGTATGATTTGTACTTCAGAGTACATATATGTACATATGTATATACAATATGTATAATGAATCTTATCATTAGGTCTGTAATTTGTCGGATTACACGGTTCTTTTATGTAAAAAATTCCGGACTATAGGGGGTCTTAGGCAGTGCTCTATAATCCGGAGAATTCAATAGTTCGACACTGAAATCACAAGATTTGGGGTATATATATGTAATGAAATGGCATTTAATTATTTTAAATTTATTAATTTTTATACTAAAAGGTGTTTGTATGTAAAATATTGTAAAATATATAATTAATAAGTACTCGTGTTCTATAAATCAAAGCAACCGAACAATTCTACCTTATCTTATATACCGGTTTTATATTCTATATGCATCACTCGTCATATACATTCGACAATCATGTCAAATGAATCTGACCTTTCTGATTTCGAATGACTTTATGCGTAATTATAAATTGCAATCGCACAAACCATACTGCAACTTGTCATGTTCAGGATAACGGCGCTCAAGTGCTTATTTGTTTATCAAACTACAAGTATACAGTCGGTGTATTTGCATACGTGTTGCCAACCTTATGTCTTAGAGATGTTAGACATAACATCTTTAGGATACGAGGTTGAGGTAAGAGGCAGCGAAATTACTGAGTTATTTTTTTTTTAGTTTTTATGCGACAGCATTACTTAGTAATTTCGCTGCCTCTCTCACTCTTTAAACCAGAACAAAACAATGCGAACACTGCTATTTTGGTAATAGAAATGAGTGAGAGTGAGATACCAATACAGATGATCATTGTATGTCTACTTCATGTTATTATCATCATTATTCCACCCATTAGAAGTCCACTGTTGAAAATAGACCTTTCCAAGAAAGGGGGAATCGCTGAGTGCTTCTCTCGCGACGGTGATGCTTCTGCCCATACCGCCCATTTGAGCTGCACTGTTTCGGACGCATATACCGCCATCCTTCGGCTTGGTTACCTAAGTCGCCGCTAACGACAAGTTGTAAGGGGGAGGTACTATTCTACTCCTTAACAAATAAGGCATGTAGAGTACGTGATTATTGAATTTTCCTAGAGAATTATTAGTTGTCGTAACCCAATCACTTATCGCTCTATGTGATACATATACAGAAATGTAAGTACAGACAGTTGACAAAAGAAATATTAATTTTGATTGTAAATAAATTAAAGCCAAATGCAAAGTTTAACTCGACGCTAATTATAAGTTTATCGTTTATATAAACATAAATAACTCTTAACATATCGGCTTGCCAAAGTATCTTCATAAATCAAGCTACCAGGAGCCCATAAAGCATGCAGGAGTAAAACAACACTGCGCCAAGGACATGCTCTCAATAATGCAAGGCACTTGTTGCGCCGAGCCGCGGTCCGATCTAAGTGTGCAAGTTAGTTGGTAAAGCCTCCATAATGCAATCGACGGTCAGAGTTAACTCGGCAAAGTTATGCTATGCTGGTGGTTGCTATCCTTAATAATTCAATACTTGTGACTGAGGTTGTTTTATTTATTTACACTTGTCGACGACGTACCTACTTACAGGTAAACTATTCTAGTTTTAATTGACTATTACATCGGTATAATAAAATAATTTTTGCTAAGTGCGGTGGGGTACCGGTGGAGTAGACTAGTACCTTTTTATACTAGATCTCGTAAGAGGCAACTGGATACTTTAACCGACAGGTGACAATATATCCACCCAGGAAAGTGTACTCATATGTAATCGGATGGGTATGGGCAGCATCATTCCCATTGCAATGCTACTCTATGATTGCCACCACGCTTGCCTTGGGGGGTAATTATTTCCAAATTTCCCCTTTCTTGGGAAGGCCCATGTCCTACAGTGGATTATTAAACAGTTGTTACGATCCATATAATAGAACAGAAAATATCTCACTGATGTTTCGAGTATAATTCTGTTAAGACCTTTGCATATTTGTGGTACAGAAAACTGGTTGGGTCAGTCGAGATTTATGACTTGGTTTGGTGTACGTCAGTAAAATTAATGATGACATTTAAGTAGTGATGTAAATTAATTTATGAAGTAATTTTATTTTCTCTAGACATATTTTTAATGTGACTTACGTATTTTCTATGTTATTTGATTATTAGAAGTGTTATATTATATACCTAAGTATGGATTTTGTATTGATTTTTCAATTAAAATAGCCTATAGTATTTTTGTAGCCGGTATGTTTTTCTAATAATATAAATTTTTTAATAAATTTTGCGGTAACTCAGAATGTACAATTTGATAGGCTTGATGGCAGCAGACATTTTTGTCCATAATTACTGCGCTGGGCAGGCCTGGTGGCAAGCGTAGAGCAAAGCTTTGCAGACAAAGCAATTTCGATACCTCAGGCGCCTCTTGCGATACTTGGTACAGAAGTACTATTCTACTCCGCCGGTACTCCACGGCACATGGCAATTATAAAGGGCGGAAAATTCATCGTAAGCATAGAAGTACAGAGACTTCTATGTAGGTGTCAATACAACAGTAAAAATTCTACGGGATAATGAATGCATGCAATGAATCAGACTCATTGCCTAATTGTAAAATAAGTTTATCTTAAACTTTCCTAGGTCTACATTTTACTGATAGACAACACCAGACTTTTTGTTGCTCTGCATCTGTCAATAAGTGATTTTCACGTGTAACATATTTCCCATCGATAAATCAATTTCAAAGGACAGCGAAAAATACAATTAAAAACGACTCGTATATAATGTAAAATAGCTAAATTAAAACCCACATGTGTTCACTTGGCCAATTTGTATATAGTATGGAAACAAATGCCTAATGAATATCTCTGATACCCGAATAATTGATAATGGTTTCAAACAAAAAACAATGAAAAATACTTGTAATACTTACTCTTATACAACTTTAAAACATGTTTTTTTATTTTTTTGTTTGAGGTTTCAGTTACCTTCCGGCAACCGTTTTCAAGATTGACAGAAGATGTTGTATCATAAACAATTGCTTGCTTTTGCAACCACTTACCATAATATTTTTAAACATATAAGTGTTTTACTATTCATAATACAGTTATTTTTCGGGGGTTTACTGGGTAATGTGACATAACCTTCAAAATGATAAGGTTGGCAACGCACTAGTGATATCATTGTGATATTACAAACGACTATAGGCTACAGTGATGCTTTTTATAAAACGGTCTGTATGCTTGTTTGACGACGTGGCTAAAGTTTCCACTGCCGACTCGTTCTACACAACAAAAAATAAATAAGAAAACTATCTGCAGTCGGATGCAATAAATACACAGATTAAATCTGTACTCGTGTTTTAATTTTTGCTACGCTTGGAAATGACAAAGTGGTGGAAACTTGCCAAAAATAAAATCGGACCTGCTCCAATCTCATTTAAAATTTGAAATACGTGGAAATAATAATGTGTACACACAACTTTATGTTTTAAGGTCAACAAGCTGACCCAAAAGACGTTGTCCTGTATGGACTATGTACGAGTACCTATGTTTGTCATGGATAAAAGAAACATTTCGATTAAAAAATGAAATATCATCATACCAGCCATTAGGAGTCCATTGTTGGCCAAACTACTGGAGATGGGCCTCACCAATAATTAATTAAGATGTAAATAATACTATCTCATAAGTTGAGTCTACACTATTTCTAAAGGTGACTAAAGAACCGGAACCGACAGATGGCAATGCAGGGACACCAAATTTAACAATTAACTGAATTGTGATGTTTTGATGAATTTAAACTTAGCATAGTTTGCGGACTGGTACCGGTAGAGTATAATAGTACCTCCCCCTGTACCAGATGTCGTAATAGGTGATTCAAGTACCAGAATTGACAGATGGCGTTATATCTATTCGGAACAGTGTAGCTCAAATGCACTGAGTGGGGATGGACATCCTTGCCGCGAAAGTTGCGCTGCGAAATTGCCAACACGTTTGCCCAGCGCGGCAGTTATGGGCAAGATTCGTCTTGCCTATAAATCGAAGCGTGAGTAAAGGACATGGGTCTAAGAGTGAACTTCCGATGGCTGACATAATGATGATGATGATAGTTTAAGTAGAGCTGGTGATGTAAAGCGAGTACTATCAAGCATTAGTCGATCCCCGTTTCGCTTCACTTAAAGCTATTACCTTGTTTGCCTTTACTTATATTGTATTTGTTGAATCGTATTGTGGGCAACAAGGCGGGAATGGGCAGCATTCCCGTCGCAAAGATACACTTTCAAGTAGCCTTCACACCTATTATCTAGTGCAGCAATTTCGGGTAAAATGTTCCTATCTTGGGAAAGCCTATGTCCAGAAGTGGATATTTTATGGCCGATTATTATAGTATTATAGTATATATTTAAAGATAGAGTAACAAAGTTCATATTTAAAACTTATTATTTAACCAGCACTAATTACTACTAAGTTAGTGAGGTACCGGCAAAATAGAATAATACCTCCCCCATTACTAGGTATGATAAGAGGTACCAGTACCGACAGATGGTGGTATATCTACCCGAAACAGTGCACATATCATATGCAGAAAGCGGGGATGGGCAGCAGCAACCCCGTTATCAAAAGTTACGCTCTGCGATTGCCAATAAATACATTTGCCCAGCGCTGCAATTATAGGCAAAATTATTCCTGTCTTGGGGGAGCCTATGTCCAGCTGTGGGCTTCCGAGTGGAATGATGAATTAATACGTGCACATAAACTATAAATAAAATAAATTAAATTCCAATTATAAATTTGATAAAATAATAAAATGAAACGTTTATTAGCCGCCTCATAATTGCAGACTTCAGCAATTAAATATCTGTGAAAACATTCTAATCGAACAATTTAATCAGCCCATCCGGCGGACTTTCCCCGAACACCTTTAAAATTTTACGAGACTATTTGCAACTTTATGTATTAGGTGATTCAGTTTAATATGGTTTGACGCAAGGAAATGTTCTTTTATGTCGCACCACCAGTTATAAAGTTCTGGTAACGAGGTTCGTGAACGAGTTCACTTCGATTAAGCGTAAGTAAAAAATTACCTCAATACTTTTTGATCATATTTTCTGATACTTGTTCAAAATTATACTCTCAGGGGTTCTCTTTTTGTGTTTGCTTGTGTAGGAACATTTATAGTGTAATTTTTCACTAAAAACAGTGAACCTGGTCATTGTAGCACTCGGCAACTACTGGAGTCAATGCAAAACTTATAGTGGTTTTGCCACTGCTGGTATTTCTCTTTATTGGAGGTGATAATTATATAATATATAAATTAGTAAACCCCTGTAACATCTCATATACTGACCTAACTCCCAGATAAGTCGCTTAAAGCACCTGTGTTACGGACATCAGACAAGAGAGGAATCGCAAATTTAATATTTACATATATGTATATAAGTATTATATTTATATATATATATAAATTCTATGGTTGATTTTTTCGACAAATTGCAATTTCACGCGTAGTTTATGGCATTTTTGTATCTGAGTTCCATAACACTGAATTTAATAATCTGCAACGATCGATCGAGAATTCTTTCTCATCGAATTTTATGAAACCATTATATTTTAAACGTACCATGAAAGGATATTCGGTGCCACTTGGATCTGAAAAGAAATAACATATAAGTTTTCATGTGTCTTCCCAATAACTATAATATTTATGTTAATACTAGCTAATCCGTCAGATGCTGCGCTGAATTTACTAAAATAATATGTTTATTATGAAAAAAAATTGCAACAACAAATTGAGATATAAACTAGCCCCTATTTCAAGTTAAATTAAACTGTACAGAGTGAGCAAAAAAGGATAAAAATTCGTGCTTTAGTTTAAAGTTCGTCTCGGGCAAACACCTTTTGCCCGCGGCTTTACTCGCGTTAAATTTTGAGTAATACGGTTAATAAACTTTCATCTCCAAAATTAGGGGCTTGGAAAAGATAAAAAAAAAATAGGTAGGTATTTTTCGTAACTAAGTATGTTTTTTCTCCCCCTCTAAGGGGTTGGGGGCAGATTACTAAAAATAAATGACGCACAATCAATTTGATAGTCACAAATACTCCACCTGTCAACTTTTTGGTTTCTACCTTAAAATTGCGAAATGCTTCATACAAAGTTCTACCTCTCATTTAAGGAAAGGGGGAATTTAGGAAGAGACAAAAAGTATGTATGTTACCTTCCATCTCTTCTACTACCTCTATTTAATACTTGTGTCATAGAGCGCGCATTAGTAAACCAAAACGCATACCATCGGAAGGTCGCGAGCGTTTCTCCAGTTGTTTCCTTCCAAAATTGTATTCGCGGCATTCTGAAATGATGACGCCACTTTATTATAAATTCTTGAACCTTCTGTATTTCTCTAAAGACCTGCGTTTCTCTAAAAAATATTTTTATGAAAATTTATGTGCATCTTTAGTAGTTCTGAGAATCGGCTAACATTTATTTTTCCCCTCAGTGATACGAGTTGAACACCCCACACTGTTTGTGTTTTTATGACGAACTAATATTTTTTAATTTATTACAATGATTGACATTAAAATACACACAATCCATAATTTTCACCCATTTAATCACCTCTATTTTTTTTATAGCAACGCAATTTAACCTTTATTTAATTTATATAGCCAAACCACGTTTGCCGGGATACTTAGTTTTATTTTATGTCAATAGTGTGTCTTGTTTTCTACAAATATATATAATCTTATTATTATACCTCTTTTTGACAAAATATTTTAAACAATTTATTTGAATATTATAAAAGTTGCAAACTGACATGTCATTTCTGTTACATGTCAGACGTGTAATGTAGATTTATTTACAATTATCTGTGACAATTGGACATACGAGTGATCATTTATATAAATACAGACCATTTCTATATGAAACTTTTATTAGTTACTGAAAGAGGATAAAGATAAAAACCGCAAGTTAATATTATGTTCATTTAAAATTACCACCAAATTGTTTTTAATAACAGTTAAGAAATAGAACTTGATAATACTTAATATAAATAAATAATAAAAATATATATTTGATTTCTTACTTTGATCACTGATACTTCGATTGGGCGCGCTGAAGTCCGGGGTTGGCGGTTTAACGCTAGCGATATCCCAACAAATACATATTTGTGTCAATTAGGCATTAGCCAGCGTTACTTAACTGTTTCTAGTGTCCATTTAATAAAAAGAATCACACGACCTGTCAAACGTTGACCTGACACTGAAATAAGTCTGCAATATCTGCAAGATATCAGAAGCAACGTTCTGCAATTGCCACCATGCCGTCTCAGCGCGGTAGTTTTGAGCAAAACTCCCTCTTCCTTGGGGAGAGGTGTGTCCACTAATGGACGTTCTGCAGCCACTACGATGATGAATTACTTGTGCAAACATAGGATAAGTAAAGAGTGTATTTAATGTATGATAAAATATCGGGCTCTATGGTCAACACCTGCCCGGCTTTGAAATTATTGGGAAACAGTTTACAAATTGCCGTGGGGTACTGGCGGAGTCGAAAAGTACATTCCTTTGTACTAGGTGTCGTAAGAAGCGACTGAGGTATCAGAACCTACAGATGGCGGTATGCCCATCTGAAACAGTGTAGCTCAAATGCACAAGGCGGGAATGGGCGGCAGCATTTCTGTTGCGAAAGCTATGCTCTACGCTTGACAAAACGCTTGCCCAGCCTTATGGGTAAAAGTCTCCCTATCTTGGATAGGCAGGAGGATCTTAATACTGTTTTCTTGAGGCAGTGCAAACATTGACCATTTTGCGCCGAGTGAGATTTAATAGAAAGTGTTTCATAGATTATAGAAGAAAGAAATTACTATAACAGACATACCCAGGTATAAAGCCGGTATCAATACTTTAAGGCACATCGTGAGCGCTTAACCGCCGGCTGCCTCTACTCTACTAATGATGGGATGCCATCTTAGTCACTAACTTTATATATATTTAGAAGTTTTATAAACTTCTATTTTGTTTTGATTGCAGTGCACGCTGCAGCGGTACTACGCCGATTTTACAAATTTTGTTTATTATTATATATATTACATTTATAGTATTATAAAGTGTCTTAATTTATTTGACAGACTAATTAAATTGCGAAATTTGGACAGTGTTGTTGTTTCGTTGTCTAGTCAAGCAATATCAAAACTAAAAATAAATAATCAATAGTCTAATCATCTAATATCTCGTGTTATGGATATTCGACAATAATATCACTAATAGAAAACTTAAATACATAAATAACACCCACACTTAGAACAAACACAAATTTGTTTTCCTGGGTGGCGATCGAACCCGCACACGAGCGTGTAAGTAGGGCTTTGGATAATTAAAGAGTTCTCAGTACTAAAAAAGAACTAAAATGTAATTATGTACAAGAAAATACTGAGCATTGTCGGCAGAAGTTACGAATTTTCAAAATTATTTGAAATTTTAACGAGCCCTTAATAATACCCTATTTATAGCTACACTGTGTCATCCAAACTGGAACTTGCATTAGGTCAATTACCCTCATTCAACACACTATCAAAACAATACCAGGAATCTCACAAATTTAGCAAATACATCTGATTAAGTTTACCTGCACAACATCTTACAACATGGTGTCTCAAGTAGGTGTTTTGCTGGCCAATCAAGTCGGCTTATTATTTTAATCGGGTCTTATTGATTGAACAAGTTGACGGGCCCGATGGTGCAGGTAGTAGTGATCCTGACTTGTGCGCTATGGCTTGTGGGGTTGATTTCCACCCAGAGCAAATATTTATATGATGATATTTATGTTTGTTCTGTGTCTGGGCGTTAAATATATATATTTAATCAGTATATTTGTGATTCCTTTGTGGCATTCGTAACATAAGTCTAAGCGACTTAGCACGGAGTCTGGTCAATGTATGAGATGTTGTGGGAATATTTGTGATCGGCAAGATGGGCCTATAATTCTTCAATAAGGTATCACGACAGCTGCCTTTCATAAAGAATAGTGCTACCTTTCTATTCTATTGCATCTGTTGATATGCCCTCGGTACGACAGTATTGTAGAGCATTTGTAAGACAGGCAAGTACCAGAGTTCCGTCCACTTTTTGAAGCATGGACGTGACACCGATAACTCTACCTTGGTAAACGCCATAGGCCCATCTTTTCTTTTCAGCTTTGACATTCGGCTTTACTGAACAGACATATTTTGGAGCGAACACTTTTAAGTCGTAGGTGCGGCAAAGAGAAGAATAAATAAATAGTAATAGAATAGAATGGTAATTGATTTTCCATCACACAAGTTTACAAAAGGTTTATAATAATAATAAATTACAAGATATAGTACGGAGATGGGCAACAGCAGTCTCGTCGTGAGGTTGCGCTCTGAGATTACCTGAATGCCTACGCGGCAACCATGGAATACGTTCTACAGACAATATGGTGGTGATGATGATAACGACCGTGATATTATTCCGATCTATTGTCTCGGTGGGATTTTGGAATAATTCTGTTGATTTGCCTATCAAAATTTAGGCTACTAGATAAATGGAATCTCAACTGCCATAAGGTCAAAACACTTTTTGACCGGACACATTTGTCCGGTTTCTAAATTCTATTTGAGCGGATATATCTAAGGCTCTAATAGACCACACATCGAAAAGTCTATGGAGCCTGTTATTGATATCGTCCACCGATACAAGCATGCAAAGCGGTTTGAGAGCTATAACTAACGGCTTCCAGGATCGTAAACATTAAGCACCTTGGGATGCAGACTGTGGGAATTCAGGGAAGAAAAATAATAATAGAAATAGTAGTTTATGTCACCTATATACTTTTTTTTTATTTGACCAGGTTGACAAATAAACGGTACAGTCCGCATGATTGTAAGCTATACTGTAGCCTATAAACGCTCGTAATATCATAAGGATATCACTAACGCGTTGCCAGCTTTGTGCCTTGAAGATATGGTGTCACGATACCCAGCAATTATATTGCTTCCGTCACTCTTCAAATCGAAACACAGAAATGTAAAAATTACTGTTTATTAGTATGCAATATATCTTTCTTGTGTGTGACATTGATTCAAACAATTTTGTTCCTTTATCCATAGTGATAATTACTTATATATGATTTATTAAAAAAAAAAATTTAAATTAATTAAAAAAAATTGTATCGGAAATGAATTTCATTTTTACAAAGTTTGTAAGTGAATAAAGTATTCATACAGTTTCAGAAGGCCACACGGTTTGCTCAATCCAGTCGAGGCAACTGGACACCCTTAAGAATATGGTAATGTTGGTATTTGTATTGCAATCGAAGGTTCTAGCACGGAGGCCAATAACGTGTGGCATGTTATCTTTCACGTGTCCATACAGCTCTTTGTGTTCTATAACGGGAGCACCAACATATCCAAGATTTACCTTCATGCCGACATCCTAGAACACAAATAAAGAAAGATGTGAGCGGTGAGCTTTTATTCTGCCTATTGAGTCGATCATTGAACAAAAAAATAAAATAACATCGTCATGTCAGCCATAAAAAGTCCACGGTAGGGGGATTTTTGGCTATAATTCCCGCGCTGGGCAGGCGTAGTGGCAATTGCAGAGCGTAACTTCGCGACGAGGATGCTGCTGCCCATCCACGGATGGATATACCGCCATCTGTCGGTTCCGGTACCTTAGTCGCCTCTTACGACACCTGGTACAGAGAGGGGCACCATTCTACTCTGCCGGTACCCCACTGCTAAATGACATAACACGTTTGTTAACTTAAATAATAAATTTACACATCTCATACACGTGTTACTGACATCGGACAACAGAGGAATCACATATTTAAAACTTAAATTCATATATTCAGCACATAAACACAAAAAAACAAATATCATCATATAGATATTAGTCTTGGGTGGGATCGAACCCACAACCTCTGGCGAATAAGCAAGATCACTACCATCTGCGCCATTGGGCCTGACAATAAAAAATCAACACAAATGTATATCTACAGTGGGTATTTTAACTACCTAATATAAAAATGAACGGTTGGTGAAATGAAAAACGCCAACAAATATCGATAAAAAATATTTTTATCAATAATTCTTTGGTTGATTGGAGTTATCGAAAAATTCGAGTGCAAAAGTTATTAGTGCATTCTGTTAACAAAATCGATTAATTTATGATTCGATCGATTATAATCGATTAATTGGTAAGCGCTCTGGTGATTCGAATATATTAAACTTACGTTGCACTGAATATCAGATGTGTCTTCAACACACAAGTATTGGTGCGGAATCATTCGCAAGCCTGGTGTAAAAGCTGAGATTTTTTTTCGACAACTGACTGAATCTATCGGTTTCACTTCCTTGATCTTCAGTTTATCATACTCGCCCCCTAAAATTCAAAAATAAGATTAAGACGTATATCATATTCTCAAAGAAACTTACACAAGTTTTCATAACAGATACTAAAGTCTTTCTTGAAACTGTTATGAAGGTGATATCGTTAGAGATCATGGTTTACTTGCGTGATATTTCATCACACTTATAACAAAGTTTATCATTACGGGAGCTACTCTTCTTAACATCCAGACACAGATGATCAAACAGAAAAACAATGAACAAGCCGAAGTACTAAACCTATTTCTGTCATCGTAATTTGTTAAACGAAAGAAAAATAATAATAAATTCATATCACTACAACTCATTGATTGACCTGTCTGCAAAATAAGTCACTTAAAGCACTTACTTTGCTACGGAGATTAGACAACAAAGGAATCACAAATATAATATTTAAACAAACATTAAACACACAGACACAGAACAAACACAAATATTATCATATAAATATTTGTCATAGGTGGAGATCGAACCCGTGACCTTCGGCGCGCAAGATAGGTTTACTACCATCTGTGCAATCGGGCCCAGCCGAATACTTTACAGAAAAAAATTAATTTTACCTTCGCCGATAGATGTGACACCCCAAGTAGGCAAATGTTTGGGGTTGGTGTCGACATGATTTTCAGTCCACAGGCAGGCGGGTTGAACTGATTTAGACAACGGCAATTCCAACTCCAGCTCAACCAATCCAATGTCATACACAGCTTTATTGAAGTAATAGTTTGGATGAAACAAACGTCTTACAATGTTAACCACTATGCTATCCAACTGTAAATAACATTTCACAACAATTTTACACATATGTGGCGAGCCGGATGCCATGTAAAACGGAAATAGTAAACTTTGGTTAAATAAAGATGATGTACCGGCAGAGTAGAATAGTACTCCCTATATTAGATGTTCAATTATGGGTGAAATACCCCCTTTCTTTGGGAGGCCTATGTCCAGCTGTGGACTTCCAATGGTTAGTATGATGATGATGATAACGATGATGATGAAATACCATATCAAAATAAAGAAATTATGAATATTTAAAATTAGTTCAAGGTAAGTAATAACAACATACGTCTCTTATATTCTTTTTTCCAAGTACAAATATTTGAGGAACGCCCAAGAACTCGCCGTTATTCCTTGTTATTGGGTTGAAGCACTGCGCAGTCGTTAAGGCAAACTTTGGACTGATCAGAACGGCGTTGCAAGCAGTGTAATACTTAGAAGCGTTTAAAGTGTGGTTGTATTCATTCGTGGCAATTACACCCTGAAATACATAAAATGTTAATAAAATATAATATCTTATACTTTCTATTGAAATGTGACTATAAATTAAAGGGTGATAAAACAACACTGGAAATAAGGCTAGTATCCGAGTGACCGAAATTTGGTAGATAATTGTCATCAGCTGTAGGAAGTCACTGTTGGACGGACAGATTTAATTGAAACTCTGTACACATATCAAGAATCGGTACCAATATATATCTCTATAAAATTATTTTATCATCCTAATCAGAATCCTCAGGATAAAAAGAAATAACTTTGTGTAAGAACAAATAAGATCACGCAGCTTGTCTGTGCGTACCGTCTACCAATTTCCAGTTTAAGTACTCTTCTAGTTGATATTATTATCTCACAATAAAGCTAACTTAAAATTAAATAATAAAATAAAGTGTAAAAGAACTAAAACAACATGATTTCGAAATACATCACACTAAAAAGTTTGAAAATATTTTTTTTATAACTAAGTGATAATAATGATGAACTAAAAAAGACTTATCCATCCCGGATGTTTTATGCCATCCAACGACAATATTGCTACAGGAAGGCCGAGGAGAAGCCGGTGGCAGTTACAAAAATGGGATCATATGTGAGAGCTTGACTTAAGACTTAACATTCACTTACCATAAAAGGATACTCGGTGTTATCAGAATCTGAAATCCAACCAAGATTTGTGTTAGAATTATTTTCTTAAGAATTTGTTACAAATAAATTAAAAATATACTAATGTGTAAAAAAAACATAAACAAGGAAAATTGTTGAGCTTTCTATAATCTTCTATTTTATCATCGGTTCTTGTATTGTACTCTATTAGAATAAGATTTACCTGGACCTAACCGTAACCATGTCAGTTTACAAGTCTTTAGCTATAAATCATTAGTACAACATTTATTGTAAGCCTTAAAACTTTCATAATTAATCTGAATTTCACATTGAAATCTACGTTCCTTTACTAGCATTTCACAGAAATATCATTCCATACGAATAAAATATATATAAAAATTTCATGTCACATTGTTTGTCTGAGATGAACTTCTTTACTACAGGTTTTTTTAGATGATTAACAAATGTAGTCAAGACATGAAAATATATCTAGCTCTTAGCTAGCTTATAATAAAAATTGTAATTTTCTGAGAGCTTTTAATATTTATGATAAATTTTTTAAATATGTTATTGTGTACACGCAACTGTAACAACCAACACGAAAATAGAAACAAACGGAAATTATGCATCAATACCTTCACTATATACATTGCCGTAAGGAGTACTTAAGTAGGTAGGTAGGCAGAGTAGAATAGTACCTTCCACTGCACCAGGTGCTGAAAGAAGGGACTAAGGTACCAGAACCGACAGATGGCGGTATATCCATCCGAAAGAGTAAAGCTCAAATGCACAGAGCGAGGATGGGCAGCAGCATCCTTATTTTCTTGGAGAAACTTTTGTCCAGCAGTGGACTTTCAATGGCTGGTACGATAACGATAAAGATTTTCACGATACCAATCTATTCACTGTTGTGAACAGAAGCTTAAATTTGTTATTTTGTGGTCGTTAAATAAAACTGAGAATTAAGAACATAAGTGCCAAACAACTAAAGATTCCATCTACACGTTGATTGCTGTATAGAAATATACAATAATATACTAGTTCTTAGTTATAAAAGGCATAAAAATCGTATACCGTCTGAGTGGATCTGGCACTTGTTCAGTTTTTGCCTTTCGAAGTTGTATTCCAGGCATTCTGAAAATATAAAAAGTTAGATACATACAATTTATTTTCAAAAATTATTAAACATTATTTTTTTTGTCTAAAGATTTAAAAAAATCACTTAATGAACCAATGGCGGATGATTATGAGGCGGTTATATAATATTTATATATGGGGCATAGAACTTTTATGCTTCGAAAACTATGAGGTGTGTAACTATGATCGATGGGAAGGTGCAATCGTAGTATTCTACATTCGAAGTTAAATATATCTTCATTTAAGTAGGCCTTATTATAGGCACTTCCAAATCATCAAAAATAACAAAAATATCTATGAACATAGATTTGCTAATTGCATTGTTACACAAATGACAGATGACCCTGACAAACTTACATTGTTATAAGAGTCGTTTAAGCAAATAGGTCATTGAGTATCCTACTTTAATACTAGTCTGCCGGCACCAAAGTAGTCTTATAACTAAGTTTATAGCAGGTTCGTTACGCGAGCCACCAGAAAAGAACCTGCAAGAAAAACTGATAGTGATATGGGTTCCAATCACACCTGATAGTATGTATTATTGGAACCCATACCGGCGTTGGCGCTATAAAAACCGTTGTCAGCAGTTTCACCATGAATATAATTTTTAGACAGTAATGAGTCTTAGCAATAGGTTTATCTTTTACGCAATTTTTGATTTTATTTAATGGCATATTTGTAATTTTACTCAGGATTTTATTAAAAAATCTTACAACGCCCTTGAACGGGATAGCTATTTTTTGGTGATGACAGACAAATGGATACATACTTTTCTCGCTTATTCGTAAACCAAGCCCACTGTAGTCCGGTGGGTCACCACGGCCGCACAGTGTCTGTAAAACACTTTAATTAAAATGTGAACGATTGTAAATAACCAGTTTGACATCTGTCAACTTATCACAGAACTTATTTGTAACACGTTACATAATGTATATCTTCAACAAACTATATAAGAATCAACAATTAATATAATCGTTAAAACCAGACAAGTGAAAAAAATAATTATTATATGTTCGGTCACCCATCCAATTTATGATCGCGCGTAGGCTTTCTTAACCTCGTTGAATAATTTCGAATTATTTTTTGAAGATGATTTTTTATGATTGCATTGCAAATAATTTTAAATAGTTGCCCTACATTCAATTTATATATTATCTAGTCCGTTTCTAGTTGAAGCCAACGTCCCGCAATGGACTCTCAATGGTACTGAAATGAACTGTGATGATGATGATATAATGAATAATTAGTCTTTAGATTTGTATCTACGGTATAAAACGATGAGACTTGACCAATATCATAAGTTCTAGGCAAAAGAAAAGTACCAAATGAATTATGATTCCTTTGAAAATGTCGAAACATAATTTCAAATTATAGATACTATATATTTGAGTATATGGTATTATTTCCAAATTGATACTACACCACGTTCATTAGATAAAGGGTCTTGATAGACGAACAACAAAGTGATCCTAAAAGACCTTTATTTTTCCTTTTGAGGCAAGGCATCCTAAAAATGGACGTACCGGGTTTGCTCCGCACAGTTGGACAAGGAGCACTGAAAATAAAAACAATCAATCAATGTTGTACGTTACTAAACTGACACTTTTTTACAACTGAAACGGTATATTGAAGACATTATGATGCGTTAATTGCTATATTCTGAAGTTCATTATCACATAAGAGTATATCGGCATATAGGCTGCATCATTGTTTATGCTTTTCCTACCAGGTCAACAACGTACTCTATTTACCATATTTTAGGCTATTATTATCATAATTATTATTATACAGCCTTTGGAAGTCCATTGCTGGACATAGGCCAAGGGTGTTTGCAATCACCAACCGCAGCTTTTGTGCTATAGTATTGTTTCTTTTTTTATAAATGAGCCGTGACGTACCGGCAGAGTAAAATAGTACCTCCCTTGTACCAGGTATCGTAAGAGGCGATTATGGGTTAATAAAGTGCAGCTCAAATGCACAGGTCGAGGATTGGCAGCAGCACGGCAAGCAGTCACAAAAGCTGCGCTCTGCGATTGACAACACGCTTGACCAGCGCAGCAAAGAAGCGAAGTCCCCCCTTTCTTGAGGAGGCCTGGGTACAGCAGAGTGGACTTCCAGTAAATGGTACGATAAAATGAGATACAAGGCGAAGAAGAAACGCCTGCATTGGTAATTTACTTTCACTTATTTCTACTTCCAAACAGCAATGTTTTCATTGCTAAGTTCCGGATTGAAGGTTGAAATAGGTGGTGAATTTACTAGGTAATTTTATATAATAATTTTATATAATAACTTAAAATCACTATGTTGTCATCATGTTAAATATATATTAGGCGTAGAGTAGGGGATTCCCTTATGGGAATATAAGCGAACATGGGCTGCAGTGATGCTTGATAAACTTTTAGAGTACTGAACCGATTTGAATGCAATTTTGTAGCAAGCATAATTTGAAGATCAAACTGTACAAAAGTTTTACTTACTAAAGAGATAGAAAATTTTATATTTCATTGGGTTAGTTAATAAATAAACATAAATTAATTAGCTAACTTTATATAATATATCATTACCTATCATTAGTAGTCCACTGCTGGACATAGGCATGCTGCTGCTGCCTATTCCTACCTTATATATTATTGATAAATTCGACAGACGTAGTCCTATCTCATCTATATAATTATGATAAATGGAATACATATATTACGATAGTATAATATAAATACTATATACAAATTATAATATTTATATATGTATAATATATAGATTATTTATAATTCATATAAAATTTACATCCTAATTTCTACTTAGGATTTTCTAAATATAAAAAGTAAACGAGACTTAACTCAAAATTTTATATCGTTATTTTAAAAATAAGAATTAAATTGTATCTATCGTACAACAACAATTTTGACGCATTTCCTTTTTTTGACTGGTCTATAGACCTGCTGGTAGTAGGGTTTTAGAATGCCAGAGACAACTTGATATTTTAGTATTTATTAAAATAATATACTCACCGAACGGAACAACACACAACTGAATAGGAATTTTCATGGCGGTTGATGATCAGGCAGCGGTCGTTTACTACTGCTGGTCGGTAAAGTAGTCGCTTTCTAGACTTATCACATTATTATGTGATATATATATATAGCACTGTCTTTGATTATTACAACTCACAGTGTAAGCGCAGGCAGTAAACAAGATCCTAGAATATCATATATCTAGTATAAAATACTCTTAATATTTTGTCGCCGGCGGCTTGTAAACTTCATCACTATATAATTTTGGTGGTAAACTTTATCATAAAATACAAATGTATTGTTTATTTACGTTATATTTGTAAAGTGGCTGGAATATAAGTGCTACATACGTACATACCAACCTTTTTGAATTAACTGATAAACTACTAAACCGATTACAAAGATTCTTTCAACATTAGAACGCTTCATTATACCTCGTTGACATCAAGAGGCGAGGATTGGCAGCAGCATTCTCGTCACAAAGTCAAGTCATGTGATTGCCACCACGCCTGCCCAGAGTGGCAATTATAGGGCAAAACCCCCCAATGAATATTAACAATGTTACCAGGTCCCAGTCCCCGGCTGCTCCGTTATCCCAAGTTACGGTAGCAGTTATGGTAATGATGGAGCCGGGGGTACTAATAATCTCCAGCATTCGCACGGCGACAACTCCAACCAAAAACTGGCCCTAGTAACACACAAATTTCGCACATTGAGGACTGACGAGAAGATTGTTGAGTTTGAAAAAGAATTGAAAAGGATGCGATGAGATATTCTGGGGTTGTTTAAAGTTCAAAGAGAAGGTAAGGACACAAAAACCCTAAGGTCTGGCAACCTGTTCTACTATCGCAAGGGATATCAAAGGTCCTAAGGTGGTGTCGGATTTCTCGTCCACAGGTCTCTCATTAACAATATAATTACCATCAAAAGTGTGTCGAGTAAGGTTGTATAGCTAATACTAAGAATATCTGAGAGATATTTGCTAAAGGTCATTCAGGTATACGCACCGACCTCATCACATCCAAATGATGAAGTGGAAATGTTTGGGCCATACATTTGTCCAAAACCCACTTCACTGTTGTTATGGGAGATTTTAATGCAGGGTTGGGCAATAAAGACTGTAATGAGCTGAGAGTGCGACAATTTGGATACGGGTTACAGAACCCCAGGGTTGAGAGGCTGGCTACCTTTCTGGGGAAAGAGGGACTCTTTATGATTAACTCTTTTTTCCAGATGCCGCCTCATAAGAAATGGACCTAGATGAGCCTCGAAGGATCCACGAGAAATGAGATAGACTTCTTCTTGACCAACAAAAACAAATATTCAGTGATGCCTCCGTGATCTACAGAGTCTCAACCGGTAGCAATACCGAAGGCATGGGACAGGAGCGCGGTGGTGCTGTTCTTTAAGAAAGGTAACAATATTTTGTTAAAGAATTACCGCCCTATCTCGCTCCTGAGCCATGTTTATAAGTTGTTTTCTAGGGTTAATACAAACCATTTCCGAAAAGGTTACAGTACCATAGACCATATATTTACTCTGCGGTAAATTATTCAGAAGACAGAAGAGTATAATACGCCATAATGCTTGGCGTTTGTGGACTATGAGAAAGCCTTCGATTCAGTTGAGACGTGGGCTGTGCTTGAATGTCTTCAGCGGTGCCATATTGACTATTGGTATATCGAAGTGTTGAAATGTTTTTATGACAATGCCATTATTTTGGTCCGAGTACAGGAGCAGAGTTCGAAAGCTATCCCTCTTAAAAGAGGTGTTAGACAGAGAGACGTCATATCTCCGAAACTGTTTAATGCCACTTTGGAAAACGCCTTCAAGCTCCTGGAATGACAAGGATTTGACATCAACATTAACGGCGAATATACCACTCACTTTCGATTTGCCGACGATTTTGTAGTCATGGCAGAGTTGATGGAATATTAAAGCACGATGCTTGAAGACCTCAATCGAGTTTCGTAACAGGTGGGTCTCAGAATGAATATGAAGAAGACTAAAGTAATGTGTAGGTAAATGTTGTACACACCCCAGTTTTAGTTGAGAGCTCGCTTCTTGAAGTTGTTAACTCGTATGTATACCTAGGACAAATAGTCTAATTAGGTAAGTCCAGCTTCAAGTAAGAGGTCAATCACCGAATCCAACTCGGCTGGGCAGCATTTGGAAAACTGCGAAACATCTTCTCGTCCGTCTCAATGTCTCAAGTCAAAAGTTTTCGACCAATGTGTGTTAGCGATGACCTATAGCATCGAAAGTGGTCTCTTCACTTTGGCCTTATTGGCCAACTGTAAGTAACTCAACGAGCTATGGAGTGGGCTATGCTTGGAGTCTCTTTGCGTGATCGAATCAGGAATTAAAAGATTCGTAACAGAAATAAAGTTACCGACATTGCCCGGCGGATTAGTAAGTTGAAGTGGCATTCGATACGCAGAACCGATGAGCGATGGGCGATGGAGAGCACGCCCTAGCAAGCACAGTGTAGGTCGTCCACTCGCAAGATGGATGGACGATCTGACTAAAACCGCAGAATCGCGCTGGACACAGGCCGCATACAACTGGTCCTATTGGAAATTACTTGGGGAGGCCTTTGTCTAGCAGTATGATTTCGTAAATGATGTAAAAATAATAATATTACAAACATTACAAATATCTACCCAAATTAAATTCTTTTATTGCGATAAATTTACAAACATGAAAATACAACCTTTGAAACCTGATTTGCCTGTAAAACCTGTAAAACCTGTATAACTAAATATTTTTGCAGATCGGAAAATTTACTATTGGACCGACGAAATGTAACGGTATAACTTTATAAACATAATTTTATTAGTAGCTTCCGTATTGAAAACATTATTTCGATTAAGTTGAGATAACTAGTTGCGGGTTTATACAAGGTGAGTCACCGAGGTAGCCGTGAGGTACTGGCAGGGTAGAATAGTACCTCCTGTATTAGGTGTAGCAAGAGGCGACAAAGATACAAAAACTGACAATTGCCGGTATATCCATCCGATACAGAGCTACACTGTAGCTCAAATGCACAGGGCAAGGACGGGCAGCAGCATCCTCATCGTGAAAGCTGCGATCTGCTATTACCTCTTGCCCAGCGCGGCAATAATTGATAAAATCGTTCCTTTCTTAGAGAGCCCTATATTCAGTAGTGGACATTTTTAAGGCTGCCACTATATATTTAAGTAGAAGGAGATGACAGACTGATAGAAATCAACGCCTAAAAAAATTTGGCCCCCCTCCCCATGAAAGAGGGTATTTGCTCATAGTCGCCGGGCAGCTGCTTCTATCTATTTGTAATTGGACAGTCTTTATCAATATAGGTTTTCCAATTCATTCGAGTGTTAACTTTCAACTGATTTTAATTCTTGCAGTAGCCGCTGCCAATTGTCATTATGTTTTAATCTATACTAATATTATGTCTATATTATTATATCTATAATAATGTTGTTTAAACGCGCTAATTTCAAGAACCGCTGATCCGATTTAAAAGATTCGGTGGCACGGACCTGATGGCGCAAATGACAGTGATCCTATCTTGTGTGCCAAGAGTCGTGTGTTCAATCCCCAATACTTATAATCAAATTATTAAAAGTATATTTGTAAATGTGTTGGCAATCGCAGAGCGTAGCTATCGCAACGGTGATGCTGCTGCCCATCTCCACCCTGTACATTTGAGCTGCACAGTTTCGGATGGATATACCGCCATCTAGCGGTTCTAGTATCTTAGTCGCTTCTTATGACACCAGGTGCAGTGGGAGGTACTATTTTATTCTGCCGGTACCGCACGGCACGTATATACAATGCTGTCGTACATTATTTTAATCTAACTCGTCGGGATCAGTCGGCGTTTGCAATGTAATCGCAAAACAAACTAAGTTTATTAATAATATCAGATATGAAGTTTCTGAAATGATGAGTATTTCTCTACTATATTACGCATGTTGTAATAGATATAAACAAACAGACAGAGCGACTTTATACAGAGATAACGGTGACATTTTAACATTTACTCACAATCTGTTATTCCTAATAATATATGTTAATTGTGTCTAATGTTGCAGATATCACTTGACCTGCGGAGTGGGCAAAACCAGAGAACGACAACACAGTTTATAAGTGATAAACTCACCAAATGTACCTACACGAGGTACACGTCACACAAAAGTTCTGCATTGATACCTAACTCTAACCTATTTTTACGTGGACAGTATGCTTGTTTGTCCATCTTGTCTAATAATATATGTGTGTATATATATATATACGAATATTATATTAGATGAGTATCAATTTTCTTATATTCGAAACTAGTTACTTACTTACTAGAGAAAGTACTTGTACATAAATAAATCTAGAGCTAATGTTAGGAAAATATTACTATTTATGATTGTTTTCGTTTGATACTGTTGCTGTAATCACCGCGCTGTTTCAACTCCTGGGTTAAATATGTTAAAACCATTTGACTCACATACAACGATATGGCATCTACTCGCTCGCAACAGTAATACATTCTGTTGACGGTTGGTCGCGGTTGATAAAAGAGGAATAAGGATATTAAGGATATATATATATATATATGTATATAATATTTTTCGATCTACGCACTACATCTGGTGTGCGGTCTGTCAACAAGTCTTGAAAACAAATTCTAACATGCACCAGTAGAAAACATGTTTTGACTATAAATTTAGCAATCAGTCTCTGCATCATTAAAATAAAATAAAATATTTGGGTATTATATTCGAAAAAAAGCTAACCTTTAGAACATTCTATAATTTAATTAATGACAAGTTGACTTAACTGCAGCAACTTATTTATACAAATAATAAATTCATACGACATCTCATACATTGTTCTGACACCGAGATAAGTATCTTAAAGCATTTGTACTACAGATATCAAACTATTTTGATGGAATTACAAACATAATACTTAGATATATATAAATAACACCCAGTCACAGAAAAAATAGTAATGTGTTGGGATCGAACCCACAACGTGTGGCGCAAAAGATAGGTAACTGCCATCTGCGCTATCAAGTCCGTCAGTACAACACATTTGTTAGAAATGTCATTTTGTCCCTCTCTAAGCCGTGACTACAGTCTCAGTTAATAAACAAAGAATATTTTAGAATATTCCTTTGACAAAATGATTTCACAAGTTCTGCACATACAGCGAAAGACTCGATACATTCAGTACGACTACACTTGACGTAAGATAGAAGGAGACAGAACTTTTGTGTCAAATAATATATACCACTCTATATACTCCACCCTAACTCACACAGAACAAAGCTCGTAATTCTTAAATATTATCGCTTCACGTTTATCGCAACAATACCTATATTGCAATCTAGCAGTGCGCATGCACCGTTTCTCAACGCGAATCGTGATAAATTCAAGACGAGCTTCAAGGCAATTTTTGATTCATTTAATTTAGATTATTTGATCACTAGCAACTTCTTCGAGTTGGTTTTTAACGAATAATATTTGTATGGCCTATGTTACTTCCAGAATTGTACCTTTCAATTGATAATCAACATACCCGCCATTTATAGTCCAAAGCTGGACATAGGCCTCCCGAAGAAACGAAAATTTGCCCATAATTGCCGCGCTGGGCAGGCGTGTTGGTAATCGCAGAGTACAGCTTTCGCGACAGGAACACTGCTGCCCATTCCCATCCTGTGCATTTGAGCTACACCGTTTTGAATGGATATACCGCCATCTGTCGGTTCCGGTTCTTCAGTCACCTCTTACGGTACCTGGTACAGATGGGAGGTACTATTCTAGTCTGCCAGTAATTCACTGCTCTGCAATCGTCACGGAAATTGATAAGGAATGTAAAAAAAAATAGATTTTAGAATAGGCTTCTCCAAGTGATTTCCAATAGGACCAGATGTATGCAACCTTGGTTGCGGTTTTAGTAATTTCGTCTATCCATCTTCTGGATGGGCGTCCTTTGCTGCGTTGGCCACCAACCTTACTACATCGCCTATAGGTTACAACTATGGTTCTTTTACGGATCTTTTCATTCTCGACTCGATCACGCCAAAATACTCAGAACATTGCCCTTTCCAAAATAACCCCAAATAAGCCATATGGTTAGTATTATTCATTAATCCATACCGGCTTCAATGCTAACGGATCTTTGTCTAGATAGTGATAACGTTGCGTTTTTCACTAATACTTCGCTGCGCTTGCTAGTTCGAAAACAAAATAAATTGATTTCAGGATAGGCCTCTCCAAGTGAAGTCGAATAGGACCGGTTGTATGCGGCCTGCGTCCAGCGAGATCCTGCGGTTTTAATTTCATCTGTCCATCTTGTCCTTACTTAATTGGACATTGGTTGCAATTTTAGGTGTTTTACTAATCTCCTCATACCTGATTCGATCTCGAAAAAGGACTTCGAATATTGCCCTCTCTAAAATAACCTGGAAGAAAAACTGTTTTTAGTTGTTGCAGTCATAATCTACGAGTGCGATTTATTCTCCGACAAAATCTAATATTTGATTAATTATTCTACTTAATTAGCAATTGGATATCTGGGAATTCGTCTTTATCAACAATTAAATAAACCCAACCAGCAGAGTCATCTTATTCAGCTTAAAATTTTACTATTTGCAACTTTATTTGTAAGGCGATTCAGTTTAATACGGCATAACTCCAGTATTAAAGTTGTGATAACGAGGTTCCTAAACGAGACCTCTCCGATTAATTGCGAGTAAAAATTACCTACACACTTTCCAATCACAAATAGTTTAGTTATGTACTCTTTCTTTGCAATTTGTAGGTTTCCGTAACTCGAAATGATAAACCGACACAAGGCTATTTTCTCTTGGCTCGACTACGCGTGGAGGTATACAGTTTAAGACTTATGTTTTCGATTTATTGAAGCTAATCCAGGGATTGTCATGTGGTATGCCTGGATTAGCTTCGGTATTGGCGGAGACAAATAGCAGGTACTTCTGTACTAGGTGTCGTGAGAGGCAAGTAAGGTACCAGAACCGACAGATGGCGGTATATCCACATAAAACAGATTAGCCCAAATGCAACATGAATATTATAGGCATAATTCCCCCTTTTTCGGGGAGGCTTTTAGCCTTCAGTAGACGTTCCTTGGCTGCTATGTTGAATATAAAGATACGGTTCAATTATCTAACATTTGGAAGAGCAATAAATTCTGCAGGCTACTTGTATAAATACTTTTTTTATGACAAAAAATGCAAACTTTTATAGAAGTGTATACGGAAGTCTCACTTGACCGAGTTTTTATCAAGTAAGACTACTTACACTTATGACCTAACTAATGTCCTTAATCATGGAGTGTTTTTAGATATCACCAGCCCTCGCAGGTTTATGCTGCTAACTAGGACCATAAACATATACCATGAGAGCTATTCCATATATTGTGTCCTGTTATCAATGTCAGAAGAAAAATCTACTATTTCTCAGATTTCTATTAAAAATTAAATTACACTTTGACTGATTATTATATTTTATTTTTTCTCTATTGCGACAGATGATAAGCTATGAAAAGTATCTCATTTAAATTTTCTTTGAAACTGTCTTATTCAGGATATAGATATTCTTTTTAAAGCCAATAGATTTTATTAGCAGATTATAGGCAGAGCAAGTCAGCGTAGGGCTTCCTATTATGGTCAGATTGTTCGCTATATTCCTATATAGTGAACAAAATGACCAGAACTGCAGGATGGCGCTCGGTGCATACTGCATGTACTTATGTTACAAACATCAGACATTTGAGGTATTGCAAATATAATACTTAAATATATGTATACAACCAGACACAGAACAAACACATTCATGATATAATGTTTGTCCTGAGTGTAGATTGAACCCACTCACCCTTGGCGCAGAAGATAAGAACACCACCAAAAGTGCCATTGACTGATTTATAAATAAAATCATTCTGATGTAGAAATAATATTAACTTCGGTGTGCGATATGCGTTGATCGCGCGGCGACGAAGCAATTGGTAACCTTCAAGATACACTCAAACTTTAAGAAAACAGTTTAACAACGAATCGCTGTTAAGTAAGGAGTATTTTTTCATATTTACAAAGGCTGTTAGCGAATATAAAGCAGGAAGGGTTAGGTGTGCCGATATATATTGATTGAGGAACCAAACGTGAGGTATTTGCTTTTCCAATCGCACTTGAGATGCTAACATAACTTCGTTCTATTATAAATAAATTTAGAACAGATATTTTGTATAATTCGCTGTGAGGTACTGGCCGAGCAGAATAGTACCTCCCCCGCACGACGACGCAGTGCAATGCATAGACGGGGATGGGCAGCAGAATCCCTATCGCGAAATCTGCACCCTGCTATTGCCAACACGCGGCAATTATGGGGAAATTCCCCCTTCTTAGGGGAGGTCTATGTCCAGCACTGGACTTCTAATGGCTGGTATGATGATAGAGATTATTTTGTACGTAAATATAAAATATTCTATTAAAATTCAAATGCTTGACTCACCAAAGAAGTTTTACTATGTTCGAAGAAAAATAATGCTGTAAAACTGTTTCCGTTCGATACACAAGAAACGCTGTTGTAATTACAAGAAGTTTTCGAAGATCACTTTATTTTTACTGGATTTGGAGCTGCTTGTTGCCGCGATTGGATTGGAAGAGTTAATTTAAAATCAATTTAATTTTAATATTAAAGTCGATAAAAATATGAACTATTTCCTTTTTGGTAATTGTGACATTTACGTGTTTATTAATCTTTATTTGTTTTTTACTAGCGGCCCACCCTGTCTGCGTCCAGATATTCTCCTATTGAGTCCGTTACATTGCTAGTTTTGAATTATTTTGTGTAAATTGACGTTTACAATTTTATTTATGTCAACTGTTTGACAGAAGCAAAAGTGTTTTTGTCAAGAAAAGTAAAAACATAAAATATCCAAGAACAGCCACGGACAGAATAAATAATTTTGCATACACTATCCCCATTTTTCGCTCCATTTAAACTTTATGTGTGCCTTACAAAAAATACGATAAAATAAATTTGCCGGATTGATCAAGTCGTTCTCGAGTTTTGCGTTTAGTAACATTCATTTTTATTTATTTAGAACTAGCTGATGCCCGCGGCTTCGTCTGCGTATGATTAGTACTTCGAAAAGTCTATTTTCTTATCGAATCGCAATCATCTTTCTTTATACATACCAAAATGAAAAAAACTGGTTTTGCGGTTAATAGAAGAGACTTTAATAACACAAACTGTTATTATATCTAAATGAAGTTGCAGAAATTTGGTGTTATAGGGTGAGAGTCCACAAAATGAGTGATCTTATACAAAGACAAAAGTTCGTTCCTGTCTGCTTATCGAACACAACACGATTAAAAGCAGATTTGCGGACAAAAGTTGGCAGCCGTTTGCGGTGCAAACGGCATTTATCTTTATATATGAGTCATAGCGTAAAGTTATGTAGCTTATATATTTCATGGCCTTTCTCGATAAATGGACTATCGGACACTGAACGAATTTTCAAATCGGTTTAGCGATTCCTAAGATTACCGCGTTAAAACAAACAATCAAACAGAAAAACTCTTCAACTTTATAATATTAGTATAGATTGTAAGCTAATCCGACTGATATTGTCATGTCTTAACTATTCTGATATGTTTATCATGTAAATATTATGGCTCTAACATGAACTATATGGTTATACTCTAGCTTAAGTTGGATCAAACTGTATCATCTTTACAAGCATTAGAAGTCCTCTGCTGTACATTGAGCTACACTGTCTTGGCTAGATATACCGCCATATGTTGGTTTTGGTACCTTAGACGACGCTTACGACACCTGGTACAGGGGGAGGTATTATTCTACTCTGCCGGTACCTTACGGCACAAACTGTAAACAGTAAGCAAATATTGATTAAAACCGGTTCAGTTGTTTAATAGTTCATCCTTGAAAAACAACGTGACACAATTTTTTTTGTATAAAGATTTGACAGTCCTTGATATATATCCGGTCACAATAAAAATACCCAAAATTTGTTTAAAACCACTGTTGCAAATAATCAAATGTTAATCAGCTACCCCTTCCGCAACTTTTATACTCATATATTTTATTAATACCTAGCCGTATTTCAGGTTTGAATAGATTCCTTATGTTTCGTGCTTTATTTCGTGAAAAATAAAGCCGGCTATAAACCGGGTGACACGTGCCGGACGACCGGGCTCTTCCATCCCGAGGCAAATTGCCGCGAAACGTGACCACCGACTAACTGAACGCGTGATCTGCGACATGGATTATGCATTATGGACTCGCCGCGAACGGAATGGCTTGTGTCGACGGTCCGAACTTTTGCAAAATTACCAATTTTGTTTTACATTACCCAAAAATCTAGTCCTCTTGGTAAATATTTACTGTTCGATCATATCCTGTAGTGGCTCAGATAACCGATGCATGACCGAAGAAATTTAGTGATTTAAAAAATATAAGCAAATAAAGATGCCGTGGGAAATCAGCTGAGTAGAATAGCTACTACATAATTCTGTACTAGGTGCCGCGTAGAAGCGGCTCAGATACTGGACCGATAGATAGTAGGTATATACACTAGCAACTAATTCAAAAGCAACAGCGATGGGCTGCGCACCCGCACGCGCCGCTACGCTCTGTGATAGCGTCTGTCCCGTGCTGTAGTTAAATACAAAATTCCCTTTTTCTTGATGATAATGATTATAAGCAATAATGGCCATACTACCGTATAGGTGGAGAACAATAGTACCAACTTCTATACAGGTGTTGTGAGTAGCGACTACGGTACCGAAACCAATGGAATGGCGGTATATCTATCCGAAACAGTGCAACCTGAATACTACCAATCACCCAGTAGTTTTTAGTTCTCCTCATGTATCTTTGCGAAGTTACGCTCTGCGATTGCCACTATGAGCAGCAATTATGGCCATAAATGCAGCTATCTTGAGGCCTGTGTCCAACAGTGGATTTTCTATGGCGGATATAAAATTTAATGATGGCTAGTAAAATGAATTATTTATATTGCCGAGGATTTTGAGTATCACTGACACGGCTAATAGTCAATTTAGAGTGAAATCAGACATTTTATAATAAAACAATTGATGACATTTCTACTATTTTTATATATCGTTCAACAGTTCGATTATTTAACAGCAAGTGTTCTCGTGATTGATAAAAGATATTGAATTACAAAATGTTTATTGCACATTTTTTTATAATGCTAGTAAGTTGCCTTCTAACCTAATGACATCACACTGGAGGGTGTTTGTTACTATTCAAGTTGATATGAATGTAAAATATATTTTTTTTAGTTTAAACTTTTCCGCAAAGTCGCGCGTCTAATGTAATCAATTTTATCTGTGGTAAAATAATTATAACCTAAAAACGTCACATTGTCATAATCTGAGAAATTACTTGTTTAAATAAAATACCACTAAAATAGTTGTGATTTGGAACTGACATTGTAAATAATAACATTAAATGCCGTTTCTTTTCTTACAGTTATGTAAGGTATTATTAACACTTGTTTAATTATTTGTTAGGTACCGTACATTTAAAATAACGAAATAAATATTTTCTTACAGAAAAACTTAATTGTGTTTGATTGACTGTGTCGTCCAGATTACACATTGGATAACATAATATTATCTTATATGAATATCGATATATTTTCCTGTTCATTGATTGCCACAATAAATCTTGTGACACTGCGTGTTGTGACTAAAGAAAGCTGTCCATAAAAAGATGACACTGTATAGGCGATTGGGCTTAGATTATTGACTACATCGAACGAGGCATGTGCGGTTAGCTTTATTTTTAAGGATAAATATACAGTACTCGAAACCTACTTTAAATATATAGGCTGATTAAAAAAAATCACCAGGAATTTTTTTTAGGTATCTGATTAGATTCAATACTTAAAAGGTTCCTAGACCAGTCAAGTCCAGCTAGTTCTTTATTTGAGTTAGTAAATAAAGCATTTAGCATTTCAACGAGTTTAGAAAAATATTTCCTCTTTTAAATCTATTATTTTAATTATATCTAATTTAAAGAAACAATCATTACGCTAGGTACAATCGTTAACTTCCTAAGATAACCTGACAGAAGACTACGTCACAATACATTGTAACTTACACGCTTCAACTTCTTGGAATTTAATTAATTATTTGCCTAGTGACTATTTTCTCACATGTTTTATCAAATTTGAAAGTCTGTCGTCATTTTATAAAATTAGGTTACGCGATCCACGCATGAAATTTCATTTCATTTCATTTCAATTTCATTTCATTTTAGAATTTGAGCCCATTGATCTACAATCAATTCAAGGTGGTTCCTCGTAAATTGAAGTCTGGCTTGTCGATGAGCTGTGGTGAGATGTGGTCCTGTTGCTGGCTTATGTGGTCTTCAATTCTGTTTACGCAATCGTCTTCTCACTGTACTGTCACTTTTAGCTTTACTCTTCACTTCACGCAGACGTCGCTGAAGATCAACGCCAGATAGGTTGCGATTTCTTAAAGCCGAGGTTAAAAACGAAACAGGGCTAAACTGAATACTGCCGTGAGCAATAAACTCGGCTCTGAGAAGTGTTAACTTAAAAAAATGGACCAAGACCCTTTAAGTGCATTAAAATTTATGGCACTGATAATGTCAAACATCTTATCAGACCATACATATTAGCAATACTGGTTTTAAAATATTTAAGTTTGAAATAATAAACAGAAACATTGCACTTACAGGGTGGATACCAATTTTTGTGATGACCAGTTTATTATTTATACGTGAACAATTTTTACCAAGGACAAACTGAAAATTATACTAAGAAACTAAAAATAAATAGTTTTTTTATTCCTCTTTTTCTATTATTTTATTTTAATCCCTGCTTCTTCTACTAACATCCAACAAGGTTTTTTCATAGATTAAATCGTTCTTTTTACCAAAACAGCAACTTAGTTAAGGTTTTTAGAAGAATATAAAACCTAGGTTTTAATTTTCATTTATGATATCCTCAAAAATGTTGCGTTCTCAATATATTGTTTGTTTTTGCTCGACAGATTTATAACTCTTTCTTTTCAGTTGTATTTTGTTAATTAATTATTTAAATAAGTATATTGTTTTTTTATATGGCCTCTATCTATCTTCATGAGAAAATCGTAATCGTTATCACTTTAAGACACAGCCAGTATTAGCTATCAAACAGACAAAGTTATTTATCATTGTTTGTTATAACTTTATTATATGAGTATAATATAGTTATAAGATAAAAATATATCCAAGATATATATCAAGGAAACACTGTTAATTTCATTTTGGCGCTCAAAATTGAGGCTTTTTTTATTTATTTCTACATCATTAATATCCAATTTATCGAAATAACACTTTATCCTTTAATTACCACTGAAATAAGATATCTGCACCAAATTATGGCCATTAGAATAAAAGTTTCAAAAGAGCAAGAGACGTCATTAATGGTTTCCTTAAGAAACCCTCTTTCATTCCCTTTTAAAAACATCTCAAAGAAAACAAGTTCCTAATGATATCCCCTATTAAAATTAAAAAATGTAAAACCTTATTGGTAATCCTTCGGATTGGTTTTTGTACTTTTCGTTAATTTTCCCAGTATTAAACTCTTTGGTTCGCATATAACAAATAAAGTTACTATCTGTTTTTAATGTAAATTTATTAAGAACATCGAAACCTAAAAATAGATGAGTTATTACGTATTATCGGTAAGGTATATAATTTATTATGTAATCCTCAGTTGAGTCTTCCAAACAAGCCTCGTTATTCTCTTCTGGCCAGACGATTTTCTCGATCCAGCAAATAAAATTGGTTACATTTGTGTACAACCCCGGTAATTGAGGAGCACCACACCCTATTCCGAAACTTGTAATGCCGACCACGTAGTTCATGAACACTTCTCCATCCATTGGCAAAGGGCGTTTTATCTCAATGGGGCCTCCAGAGTCACCCTGTAATATTAATCACTACATAATATAAAACAAAGTCACTTCTCGATGTCTGTCTGTCCCTATGCATGCGTAGATCTTTAAAACAACGCAACGGACTGATTGATGCAGTTTTTTGATAAAAATTAATTGAAGGGGAAGGTTCATTAGTGTATAGTTAAAAAGACACTGATAATTTTAGAGGTTTGCAATGTGATGTCGTATGTAAACACATTTTATTCGCTTACATTGCAAACGCTGCATGAACCTAAAGTGATAGATCACTACAGTAGACTACACTATTAAAAACTTAAAAAGGCCTACAAAAAAGCTGATGGCATATGTCTATCTCTTAAGGATAACACACAATAACCATTTTTTATTCTCGTTGCACTTGTGCGAAGCCGGGGCGGGTCGCTGCTTGACAATAATGCTATGTTTGCTTTGATAGCATACATATTGAGATGAAAAATAATAAATAATTTCTTATTTTTACGGTTTGACTACATATATATAGGGTTTAATGCAAGATATACGTTTAGTTTATAGTATTGAGGGGTACCAATAGAGAAGAATAGTAGGTATCGGAAGAGACAAGTGATGCACCAAAATATACTAACAAAAAAGCGTGTCCAACAAAATATGATTATCACATTACCCGATGTGATAAACTTGTCGCTGGTAAGTGTTCGTAGGCTGAAATCATTAAGTCGAATAAAATCAAGATAAATTCTTTATTCAAGTAGACTAAGAACAAGCACTTTTACATCGTCAAAAAAAAATAGGAACTTTACTTCGAACTTTTTATGGTGTAGAGTGCACAGACCATCTCGTGAGGTATAGCCAGAGTAGAATAGTACCTCCCTCTCAACCAGGTATTGTAAAAGGTGACTAAGATACCAGAACCAACAGATAGTTTACGATATCTAAAAATTAGTGTAGATCAAATGCACAGAGCTAGGATGGGCAGCAGAATCTCCGTCGTGAAAATTGCACTCTGCGATTGCCCTTTTTGTAAGTGCCTCTTTTTCCAATGGCTCATATGATAATAATGTGCACAGATATTTACGCTACATATTACACAGTATAAATAGGTAATTAAAGAAAAGAGAAGTATTAGCAAGCCGGTTCAAATTTTTCCAATGTATTAATAATATATTGGCAAACACAAAATTACTTGAACATACCTTTGCTTTTTGCAATTACGACATATTGGTTTAAATCGTGAATATTGCAATGCAAATTATAACGCACAAAGTCCCCATTTTTATAAACTTAACAAACTTAAAAAATAATTAGCTAAATTTAAACAATTATAACTAACTATCTGCCAGTGAATGTCCCGTTAAAATCAGTCCAGTCGTTTCAGAGATTGGCCGGAAAAAACAGACAGACTTATTTTCTTCATGTAAGTACTGTTATTACTTTCATATGCAAATAGTGAGGACCTGTTCATTTGGACTTACAAACAGATGCTTAACTTTTATTGTTGATAAAATATTGTAATTAAAATTACTTAATTCAATCAACATTAATTTAATTTAAAATTTTCGGTTAAGGTTTAAGGTGTGGAAAATGCATTAAATGGAATACGTGATAGAAATTTGTTGTATAAAAATTATAAGAAAATTTTATCAAAATGGGTAACGAACCCATTTTCATGTATTCTAATTTAGGTCACTTTTGTTTTGACAGTGCAAGAGATATTCATTATTGTTAGTGGTTGTCCGATAGATAAATTTCAATAAATTTTGAAAGAAGCTTTTTCATCATTTGTTTGATATTCAATATACTATTGATGTTTCGTCATTATCTGTATCATCATCATCAAATCAGCCATATTGAAATTCCACTGCTGGACATAGGCCTCCCCGAGATAGGGGGAATTTTGCCCATAATTGCCGCGCTGGGCAAGCGTGTTGGCAATCAGAGAGCGCAGCTTTCGCGACGAGGATACTGCTGTCCACCCACGCTCTGTGCATTTGAGCTACGTGGTTTCAGGTGGATATACCGCCAACTGTCCGTGCTGGTACGTCAGCTGCCTCTTACGACACCTGGTACAGGGGGAGGTAGGAGGTACTCTGCCGGAACCGCGCGGAAATTGACGTTTAATCCATATGAATATCTATTTGTCATTCAACAACAGTGTGTGGAATAGTTAATTTAATTAAAATAATATATTTCTAGTGCACATCGTACAAACATTCAGCTGTATCAAATAACATTTTCGACCCTTTTTCTTGCTGCAAATTTTACACCAAATTAATCTTACCTGACATGCATCCACTGTTCCATCTAGTCTTCCTGCACAAAACTGGCTCTTTCTTAAGCCATCAGGCCAATTTCGGTTTCGTTTGTTATTGAGTAAATAAGCACACTGGTTCCATTCGAAAAAGTTAACAGTTCCCGAAAGTAGGGTTGGAGATATATCTAAAAAAGAAATGATATCGCACGTTTACTAAACTAATAAGCACATATAATTCACAAGACTTATTACAACCATTCAAAATGTACCTACATAGTGAGAAACGAGTCAACGCAATAACTGAGGCTCCCAAACTAAGCAGAACCCGTTTCTTTGAAAACTTATACAATGTAATCGTAAATAGTTACTCAATGTTTTGTATCTCATATTCTTAATACCTACACAGACAATTAAAAAAGCAAGAAACTTAAGGATAAAAAAAAGTACCTAAACAGAATATATCAAAATTATTATTAATTTTGAATCAAAAAGAAATGAGAGCTATTATAAAATAAGAGAAATTGAAAAAATCCAATAAAAATCATTAGCAAAGAGCGTCTGAATTAGAAATTCTTTGTGGAGGACATTTGTGGCAAATTCTTTAAGTTTTTACTAATAGCTGTTGTATTTGTTTAAGTTGAATTGTTCACAAGAGTCGGAGTCAACGCATAATTTTTTGGCAAAGTATCAATTTAGGGATGTAATAAATATTTATTTCATATATTTTACATATATATGTAAAGCCGCTATTTACAAATGTTTTGAAGTTATCCGAACTTATAAGTCATCCTGAACACCCACAGAAGACTAGTCGAAGAGAAAACTTAATAGCATGAGCAAATTTTTCTAACGAGTGAGTTTATATGGTTTAGAAATGAATTATATTATGTATAATTAGATTTTTCTAGATTTTTCTTTCTTTCTTCAATATCGAGCAGTGGATCTTGCGCAATACATTTTCCAAACATCTAATATATAATATAGATCATCAGCATCATCATTACTGCCATTGGAAGTTTACTCCTGGACTACCCAACATTTAGGGAATTTTGCCCATATACAATAAATATATAAACAATAATTCCTAAAATATATCATTTTTTGAGCTCATACCGTAATAAATCATTTCAAGCACTTGTGTTTCGGATGTCAGGCAATAGAAAAATAACAAATATGCTATTTAAATACATATATTTAACACCCAGGCACAGAACAAGCACAAATAAACCCACGACCGTCGAAACTACCAGAGTTTAAAAATTGGTTTCTGTTGTTATAACATACTACATATTCGTTTATAATAATAATGCGTGGGGCAATAAGTTACCGGAACCATATGAAGTGGATCTCTCCAATGAACTGAGTTCAGCAGCTTTTGCAATATATAAAATCAGCTTTTTTAGTTTATTTTAGTCACTTTCATAGCATGTGTTGTATGGTATACTACTGTAGGGTAATGCAGCTGATGTTAACACAATATTTGTTTTGCAGATGAGGGTTATAGGTGCGATCTACAAAATGTCACCGAAAGATTTGCTCAGAGATAAATTTACAGAAATTAATGCAATAACTATATACTGCCAATATATTTACAAAACTATTGTGTATGTCTAGAAAATTTGAGGAAAAGTGAATAGAAGTGAAAAGCATATGTAATGTGAATATAAAAAATAAATATAAGCTCGCAGCGCCAACAACTCGGGTCTATAAATTAATAACTCATATATGGGTAATTGAGTAAGATTTAACAATAAAATCCTAAGGATGATAGAATCCCGGCCCTTGAGTAAATTCCAGAAATATCTTTAAAATAAGCTTATCTCCAAAGCTTACTATTGCGTTAAAGATTATGTCGACGATAAAACTGCTTGGTATTTAACTGCTTTAACCACTAGATTTAAAGAGATGGCTTGCAAGCGCCAACGCGGGTAGGGGTTTTATTAGCGAGGTGGTGTTAGTGGAACTTTAATCACCACCAGTTCTTCTCACCTATTCCTCTCTGGTAGGTTGCGTAATAAACTTGCAGTAAATTTAA
Source organism: Heortia vitessoides (assembly GCA_020976665.1). NCBI lineage: Eukaryota > Metazoa > Arthropoda > Insecta > Lepidoptera > Crambidae > Heortia > Heortia vitessoides. Next base: position 3,148,269 of record JACJUM010003129.1, read on the forward strand.
GACTTAGTTTTAAGATTCGTCTAGTGCGGGCTTGTTTCAGGTGGGCCTAATTAAATTATCTATATGTTAGATGACTTTTGTGACCTCTTGGATTATGAAGGTCGTCTGTATTACTGGGAAAATTAATGTTACTATTATTGCTTACTTTATTGACGATTTAAAAATGCTTGTAATAGGCCTACTTGAATGAGGCAATGGGCAGCAGCATCCTCGTCGTGGAGTTATGCTATGCTATTGTTACCACACCTGTAAAAAATCCCCCTATCTTGGAGAGGCTTATGCCCATTCCTCTGTTGGTCACATAGGTTTCTTCAAAATAGGGTATTTAGGATATGGCTAATATGATGATGATGAGTTTAGCTTCAATATTGTGTGTCAAAATCTTTAATGTCACATTCAAGTGCAATGCCTTTGCCCAGGACAATCATTTATGTGGTAAACATTTGTGTATGTTCTGTGTCTGGATGTGAGCAAATATATATATTTTGCATGTGGCTTATTTGTATTCAGCTACTTATCACCAAGTGAGCGTGTAAATGAAGATTTTTGTTATTATGATATTTAGTACAAACATCGTTGCGTTACATTTTTTTACGCAGATCAGTATATAAGTATAATAGATCATTATATAGTATAGATAGATCAGTATATAGCAATAAGTACTTTACCACTTTTTTCCGTTTTTCCCCAGCCGGTAATATTGCCGACAGTTTGCCCTTCTAGGGAACCAACAAATAGGCAGGCAGGTCTTATGTATTTAGAGAAGTTGATAGCTTCATCTAACTTAAACAAAGCTATGTCATTGTATCTCATACTTCTTTTCTTGTAATACTGATTCAACACATGTCGTTCTATTATACTCCTGTCTACACAGTCGGCTTCCTAAAATTATTAACATATTATTAAATACTATAGACACATACACACACATATATAAGAGTATAGGTTGAAAAGACATCGATGTGGTATACAAATTGATGTTGTAATACAAAAATCAATAGTTGCAATATAATAGAGATAAGAATGTTGAGATGGTTTGGAAATGTATATGATGACAAGAATGCATGAAAGTAGAATGACGGCAAAAATATACAGAACAGAAGTAGATGGAAGAGTAAACCAGGAAGAAGAGGTTTTAAAGAAGGGCCGGGTCAGAAGTACCAAGAATGAACGAGCGGGTACGAAAATACGACTATTGCGAGTAAGGGAAGCAAAAGAGGTATGCCAAGATGATTTGTATTTATATATATATATATATATATATATATATATATACAATAATATATCCTTACAATAATATATCCTTAAAATACGTAAAGTATTGGCCAGTAAGAATACTAGTTAGAATCGAAGTAATTATAATACTCCTTAACTCTCTTCTTAAATATCGGCAAAGTCTGCGCGCATCGTATTGTTGAGGGGCCTGGGAGGGGAGGCCACAAAGGAAACAGCATAAACCATAAAAGATTTATTGTAGAATGTTGTAAAATTTAAACTTTTTCATGCCACACGAACCTTTTTGATATTTTTTACTTTAATTAGTGATTGTATGAAAAAATAAACAGTTAAAAAAAATTGCTAGCCGAGGATTTTATTCTATTAAATAATTTAAAATATTATGAAAAAATACAGATCTCGTAAATCAAACGTTTATTTTTTTTTATAAATTAGTTAATAATTTAAGATTTTCTTGAATGATTAGCTTCTGGTTGTTCCCTTTTAATTGTGCGGCAGTAATCCGCTAACATATTTGGGCTCCATTTGCCCTGGTACCGCTTTTCCATACTAGAAATGATCTGGTGGAACCTCTCGCCGTGCTCGTTACTGACAGCCCCTAAATTGTCAGGAAAAAAATCCAGGTGCGAGTCTAAAAAATGGATCTTGAGTGACATGTTGCAACCCAATGCTTGATATGACAATAAGAGCTCGCTAACCAACTCTCTGTAGCTGTCACTCTTGTGGTTGCCCAACAAATTTCCAACAACATTTTTAAATGCGTTTCATGCACATTTTTCTAATCCGCTTAATTTTTCTTTAAATGTTGAATCTTTTATTAACTCCCTGATTTGAGGGCCAACAAAAATCCTTTTCAATTCCTTCAATCTCAAAGTCATCATCCTCGTCAACATATAGACTTGAAGTAGACGGTTGTGAATGGTCGTTCTCAACAGACGTTGTTGCAACTGGTATTAGTTCTGGCATTTTTTTACAATGAGAGACTGGTCTTATAGCAGAAGATACGTTAGGGTAGATAACTGTGTTTTTTTTCTTGTAATTTATACCCTTTATGTCAGTGACACAAAAATAGCAATCCGAAATGTGATCTTGCTGTTCAGTCCATATCACGGGTACAGCAAACGGCATAGCTTGTGCACCTTTCTTCCAGTCGGTTAAATTTTTCACACACGTTATGCAACAGAGATGAGGGGCCTAGAATTTGTCTTGATGGGCGACAGAAAAACCAAAACATTGGTGATAACACTCCAGCACAAGATTCGTAAAATTTCGTCGTCGTCGATTAATAAATCACAAAAAATATTTAAATTCAACTAAAAATGTTTTTATGACGATTTACTTGTGAGCGTTTCTGTTAATTTACCGCCGTAGTACTAGTTATGAGTATTACCGTATCACAACAAATATGAGGCTAACTGACAGATGACAACTGTGATTTAATGATGAGGGTAGATTGATAAAACAAAATTAGCTATCAAAGTTCGTGTGGCAAAATCAGTGTTGACCAGTGTAATTAGCACCCACGTCCTTCTCAAACTTTAATAAGTCTAAATACAATGCAAAAATCTGCCAAGAAATCGGAGAGTAAGCAAAAATTTTTTTGGAAAAAACACACTAGCTGTATCAGAATATAGAACTTAATGTAATACTCTACAACATTAACGCGTTTACTGCCACTACTTGTTAACGGCTTTAAAATGTGGTTTATTCACTTGTTCCATTGTTTACTTTATGTTTTGGTTATCTTGTGGTAACCTTGAACTCGGTTTTATTTCTTAATCTAGACTTTAAATTATATTTACCATAAGTGAAACACAACCAAAGCGTACGATGCTGGGTGTGAGATCCAATAAAAAATCTGATATAGATTTATTATATAAAGCGCAGTGAGCAGAAGAGATGACAAAATATTCACTGATAAGGGAACTCCCGCATAAAAAGTGTGGTACTTTGGATTTATCAAAAAATCCTACAGCACCCTGTAAATAAAAATTAATCATATATATCAATCACATTTAAGCAATAATTTTATTCTTATTGAATAAAAAAAACCACCTATCTAAAGTTTAATTAAGAATAATAATAATAGTTTTCTCTTAAAATATTTTTGTATGCCTACCTAATATGATTGTAAATCATATTTAAAAAAAACAATTAAAAAAATATAAAAACGTATTGAACAAAAACATGTACCATGTGCGGTGAATCACCTTGTTCCGTTACAGTCCCTCCGAAGATACCAGATTGAGCTTTACCTGTTAAATTAAGATACAGATAAAACACCAAGTTTCGAGTAACACGTTTTCCTAAGCTAACCTCTAATAAATTCCAATTTCAAGCCTGCTGCATTTGTGCTACAGTGCAGTCTCACGCTAAAAACATGGATAGAGGATTATTTTTTGAAGGTAATTATTAGCAGCCTTTTATAATACCCCCACTTTGGGTCTACCCCCTCTGCAAACTTAGTTCCACCAGCTCAATACTAATTGACTTGGAAGTCGCTAGGTTTCAATAAGCGCTGGACACATTTACCTCTGCATTAGCTCCATATATATATATATATTGGCTGTAAGCGCATTTTGGTCCACGTGAAATAGTTTTTGAGTACAATACCTTATAATCTGAACTTATATAAATCTTGAATGCCATATCTACTTATATCGAATCAATAGCCTAAAAATATGTTTTAGTTTCTAGCTTTAAAACTGACTATACTTCAATGCAACGTTTAATCCCCTCTTTCGAACCCTTATGTATTTCATTAACTTTATTACAGCCATTCGAGGTTCACTGCTGGACTGAACTAGGCCTTTCCAAGAAAAACGGAATTTTGCACATAATTGCCGCGCAGGTCAAGCGTGTTGACATTGCAGAGTGCAGCTTTTGCGATACGAATGCTGCTACCCATCTCCACTCTTTGCATATGAGCTACACTGTTACGAATGGATATACCGCCATCTGTCGGTTCCAGTACTTTAGTCACCTCTTACGACATCTGGTACAAAGGGAGGTACTACTCTACGCTGCCGGTACCTTACGGCTTTGCTCTCTCTTGTTTTGAACTAAAAACTAGCGTATGTCTTTCTCAACCTCTAGGCTGTGCACCTGTGTTTCGTTTAAATTGGATTAGTAGTATTCATATAACATCTCATACATTGAGGTACAGGTCTCTGTGTCTATAACTCAAGTGCTTATCAATAAATAATTAATCAGTTCATACGAAATTGAACTTATTAATTTTATATTTATTCAATGGAGCCTTTGTTGATTGTTTACTTACACTGTTCACTCATTAGGATTTCTTCCGTGTCAAAAATATTTTTTGTATTCCATTGGTTTAATTGGCAATCTGAAAACAATTTGAAATATTATCTACGGCTTTACGATTACATCAGTCTTAAATATCAGTTCATTATCTGGATCCACGAATGGTGTACTGCAATAAAATTAAAATTTAAAAAATTGTCAAGAAAAAAAATTGCTAGTGTCACTCAATCAAAAATTGCCAGTGTCACTCTTTTAAAAATTGCTACTGTCATTCTGTCGAATGTCAATGTCAAAAATATCTAGTGTCACTCTGTCAAAAATTGCTGGTATCACTCTATCAAAAATATCTAGTGTCACTCTGTCAAAAATTGCTAATGTCACTATGTCAAAAATTGCTACATCACTCTGTCAAAAATATCTAGTGTCACTCTGTCAAAAATTGCTAGTGTCACTCAATCAAAAATTGCCAGTGTCACTCTGTTAAAAATTGCTACTGTCATTCTGTCAAAAATTGCTGGTGTTACTATGTCAAAAATATCTAGTGTCACTCTGTCAAAAATTGCTACTGTCATTCTGTCAAAAATTGCTGGTGTCACTCTATCAAAATATCTAGTGTCACTCTGTCAAAAATTGCTAGTGTCACTATATCAAAAATAGCTACTGTCACTCTGTCAAAAGTTGCTGGTATCACTCTATCAAAAATATCTAGTGTTACTCTGTCAAAAATTGCTAGTCTCACTATGTCAAAAATAGCTACTGTCACTCTGTCAAAAATTGCTGGTATCACTCTGTCAAAAATATCTAGTGTCACTCTGTCAAAAATTGCTAATATCACTATGTCAAAAATTGCTACTATCACTCTGTCAAAAATTGTTAGTGGCACTCTGTCAAAAATTGTTAGATTACATTAACAACGTCGAACACGAAGTGAAAATGTTTAAATGGACCGACCACGTTTTAAAGCCTATTTTAAATAAATGTTTTTGATTTGAAAAGTAAAATAGTTAGGATTCACATATAAAGCATATAATATAGAAAAAAACACAAAATGAAGACTTAAAGCATTTTTACAAGTAGGAACTAGTTTTTAATGTGGCATTCATTAAAAACTAGACGATACTTTGACTAGTATATATTGAATATATATCAAATATTAGTTAAAACAGGTTCTTACTATATATTAGAAGATATATATTATCTTAGAAGTATTACAATATTTCAGATATTTATATTTATATAGTATATTATTTTTTGGTTAAATTTTTGGTAATCAAACCTAACCTTCATTTGGTTTCAGTTGATCCTACACGTATGATTATGTAACTGATATTCGATTTTAGCATTTGTTAATTCTAGTATTGACAAAACATAGATTAAAAACTGGTTCTGACTAGGAAAAACGAGTTTCATCTAAAAACTAATTTTTAGTGTAACAAATATTAATATATGTTTACGTACAGTATTCACTAACTCTGATTCCTTTTTTTTCGATTTCTGGAATGGTAGGCGTTGCAGTACATGGATCGTTTGATATCTGTAAAAGTTACAACTCTCTTAATACCATTTTATCATATTAAAACGTAATTTTATCATATTAAATTATTATTAAAAAAATATTCAATCGCATTCATTGAATATATTTTCTAGTATTTGTGAGTAAAAAAAGAACATCAATTACTTCGAAAATAAGAATGTTCTATATTGGACGGTTATTATGATTTCAAAAATAGTATAATATTTTTAAGGCTATGGTTTCTCTACGAATTCAAGCTTTAAATACTCTTCGGCTGTCTGACACTACCCTGGCCATGGTCTCACTCCGTTTCTGTTCCGAGTAGCGCTTGCTTTCGTCATCGAGTGTTGTTCGTGAACTGCAAACAAGTACAGGATAGGAGTTCTACGCAGAGTAGTGAATCCAAGGCGATTTTCCTATTTGCTCGTCACTAGCGCATGTCAAAACAGTATTTTCTTGAATAATCACATTTTTAAGTAGAAAAGCAGAGTTAAATATCTCTAAATAATATTATCATCATATCAGAAAGGGAAATTTTATATACCGCTGTTTATCAGCTCTGGTACCCCCTGTACCACTTCTTAAGAAACCTGGTACAGGGGAAGCTACAATTTCACTCTGCCGGTACCCTACTGCTTAAAATATAACAAGGAGATAATTTGAAAAGCCTGTGTTTACCCCGTGATGGTAGCACAACCGGTGTACTCAGAAAATTAAGATTTAACACTTTCAACCCACGAAAAAAATATCCCGTTTTAATTTTGTTAATATGTTTGATAAATTTTGATTGATTCTATTTAAATAATTGATTATAAATTATTTAACAACATTTTATAGAAAATTTGAATTCAATACACAAACATTTAGTTATTGACTTGCCGGTTCAGTGTTTTTAGTCCTATTACAATATAAAACGTTGTAGCATCATCTTCAATTTCTGAAATGTCCAACTTGTTCACAACTAGGATGGCTGCATTTAAAGCTGAAATAAAAAAAATCATCGGAACCTGCTGCCAGTACATCACTGCCCGCGGAATTTGCATTGTTTAGCATTTTTATACTTCAGTCGCTGATTAATTTACAAAACCAAGTGGAGCTCTTGGCCCAGGGACTGGATCAGTTGGAGATGCGAGGGCGGAAGAAGATTCTGCTGCTCCATGGTGTTGCGGAAGAGAATAGGGAGGATCCATCTGCAGTGGTGGAAAATATTATTAAGTCTGGACTAAAGCTTAGTAATATCAATTCTTCTGATATTAAGCGCTGTCATCGGATGGGAAAAGTTACTGCAAACCGAAAACCACGTCCATTGCTGGTGAAACTCTCTGACATGGAATCACTAGATGCCATCTGGTTTGCAAAAAAGCGGCTCAAGGACTCAGGAATTACAGTGTCTGAGTTCCTGACAAAGAACCGACATAGGTTTTTCCTGTCTGCGTGCGAGAAACTGGGCGTCGAAAGGTGCTGGACCCGGGCTGGAGACATATTTGTCCTTGGCTCAGATGATACGCGACACCGGATCTCAACTGCTGTGGACTTGAACAGGATCGAAAAGAAAGCTGCAGCTATCAGTGATGTTGTACTGACTTCTGCGCCAACGATGCCAACAAGAACTAAGCCTACTGTGACATAAGAAGTATTTTCACCAATTTTCGTTTCTGAGTGCAGTTATTTCTTTTTACAGTAATATACATTTTTTTTTAATACCTACCTCCTAATATTTTGATTTTTTGACTGTTATTTTAACGTCTAGTAAAATCAGTCTGCGTTCCGTTTCACTGTTATATGACTTAAGATTATAATGCCATAACGTTTTTTAAATTTTGTTGCATTAACATTTTTATTTTTTTTTCATTTATGTTTTTATTTGTTATTCTTTCATCCTTTTTTATTTATATTATGGACTTACATTTAACATAACTGTCTAAATTTGATTATTATGGATTAATTTTTTTATTATTTTGAATATATAATTAATTATTATTATTTTAACGTTTTGTATCTATTTAGTATATAATTATAGATCACCACGCAACTGGCAAATGTTACGAGTAATTAGTTTATTTGTATATAAAATAGTGTAGCTACATTTTCTTTTTGTATTTAATTGTGTTGTATATGTCTGTATCTGATAATGATGACAGTTTCAGTGGTATTCCTTCCCTCTCCGAAACGCTATCTATACAGCTCTCTGATGTCTCTCGGAATTTTAACGTGGTTCACATTAATGCCCAAAGCATTCCTGCTCATTTCCCTGATATGCTTGCACCCTTTGGCTGTAAGAACATTCACGCCATTCTTATCTCAGAATTATGGTTAAAGCCATGTCTTCCTTCTTTTTCTTACACGCTACCCGGTTTCCATCTCATTAGAAATGATCGCTCCGTGGGCGGTGGTGGAGGTGTAGCCATATATTTCCGTTCACACATAAGTTTTACTGTTTTACATGTTTCATTTCAGCCTCCTGTATCCAACGCTGGTAAGCATCTTTTTATTGAGGTGGTACTTAATCACTCTAAGATTTTGCGAGTAAGTTTAAGAGTCTTCTACTGACCTTCCTTACGGATCAATTACTTTTCTAGTTTCGACTCCATCCTAGAAAAGCTTGTCCCTTCAGTATAGTCATACAATTATCATGGGTGATTTCAACACCTGTCTTCTTGAAAACGACTCTCGTACTTCATCCCTTACTTCAATTCTGGAATCAAACAATCTCTTTCCTTTCCCTCCCTTGATGCTACTCACCATTTTTCTAATTCCGCCCCGTCTCTACTTGATCTTATTTTTTTTTCCTCTATTATTAATGTTGCTAAACACGGTCAGTGCTCAGCGGACGCCTTCTTGTATCATGATCTTATTTTTGTTTCTTATAAATTACGTCCACCCAAATCAAGAGCAAAAATTCTTCTGCAGCGTAATTTTGGTAGCATGGGCCATAATAGCCTTTATGATGATGCAATTAAAATTGACTGGACACCGCTTTTCATCTTCCTTTTAGTCAATGAGCAAGTTGACATTTTTGCCTCGAAACTAACACAGCTTTACGACAAACATGCTCCGATACGACCAGTTAAATACAATCAATTGCGGGCACCTTGGTTGACTGATAGCATTAAAGCAGCAATACATAAAAAGTCGGCTGCAAAAACGAGATTTAAATGTCAGCCTACTAAGGTTAATCGTGACAAATATGCTTACATTAGAAATCTCTGCAATAAGATGTGTAGAAATGCTCAACGCCAACATATTCATGATTCAGTACAAAATGGTGATCCAGCTTCAGTCTGGAAGTTTCTTAGATTTATTGGAGTCGGAAAAAGTAGACACATTACAGCCCCTCAAGTTCTTGATTTAAATTCTCTTAATCATCATTTCACAGCGTCGTCCAGTTTTGATGGAACAAAAAAATTACATTCATTAAATTTTCTTGCGTCTTTCAACTTGCCAACTCCGAAATATTCACCATTCATTTTTGGTCAATTTTCTGCTTGTAATGTTGAAAGGAGTATATTGTCTATAACTTCCAACGCGGTTGGAAGTGACTGTATCACCCGTAAGATGGTCCTCCCTATCCTGGATCCTATCCTGCCTGTAATTTGTCATATTTTGAATTATTCGATATCCTTAGTATCTTTCCATCGGCATGGAAGGAAGCACAAATTATTCCTTTACCTAAAAATTCTAATCCTGTCTTACTTTCAAACTATCGTCCTATCTTTATTCTTCCGTTTCTTTCCAAAGTTCTAGAACGCCTCATCCATGATCAACTTAGACCTTTCCTGTATAAAAATAACCTCCTAAATTCCTTTCAGTCTGGGTTTAGACCAGGCCATAGTACCACAACTGCCCTTGTCAGTATTACGGATGATATACGTTCGGGAATGGGAATCGGTAAAGTCACGGCATTGGTACTGCTAGACTTCAGCAATGCTTTTAATATCGTTGACTTCGATATCTTGCTTGGCATACCACGATCTTTTAACGTATCTCCATCGGTTATTGACTGGTTTTATAGTTACTTGTACGGTCGCCGGCAACGCATTTACATCGAAAACGAATCATCGTCTTGGTGCTCTATGTCTGCTGGGGTTCCGCAAGGTGGCGTATTATCACCATTACTCTTCGCACTATTTGTAAACTCAATTTTACATAACATTCTATCGTCCTACCATCTTTATGCAGACGATCTACAAATTTACTACCAAACACCAGTTTCTGACCTTAGTATGGCTATAGATGCTATCAATGATAATCAATGATATTATGGTCTGGATGTGAACCCATCCATGACTTAAATCTGTGTGGTAGGCAGTCCAAGGATTATCTCCACTATCAATTGGCAAACTCTTCCCCAAGCTTCTTTTGGCGGCATTTCTATCTCTTACAGTAAAGCAGTCAAGAACCTGGGAGTATTTATGGATTGTGATTTATCTTGGATTACTCAGCTAAAAGAGGTTAGTCGTAAAGTTTTTACCTCAGCGGCCTTTCTGAAAAGGTTGAGGAACTTTATTTCCTTTGCTAACAAAATTGCTCTTGCACAATCTCTCCTTTTACCTATATTGGACTATGCATTATCTAGATCTCACTGAGGCCCAGTTCGAGAAGCTTGAGCGTCTTCAAAATTTTTGTATCAGATTCATATTCGATTTAGACAAATATGATCATGTATCTAAATTTCGTAACGAGCTCAAATGGCTTCCTATTCGACTTCGCAGGAATGCTCATATTCTTTCTTTACTATATAAAGTATTGTTCCTTCTTTCTTACCCTAATTACTTAAAAATTAATTTTGTATTTTTGGGTGAAAGCCACGAAAGATCTCTGCGATCATCAGAGAATTTACTACTTAAGATGCCGGTTCATTCCACAACATTTTACAGGAAATCCGTCACAGTTCAGTTGTGGAATACGCTTCCTTTGTCGATCAGACGCGCGCAATCACTGCCGATTTTTCCGAGAATGGTAGAGGAGTACTACCTATTATTGTAGTTGTTGCTTGCATATTATTCTTTTTATATTCTTCTCTTTATTTTAATTTTATTATTATTTTTTGTGTTTTCTGTGTGTGTATGTACGTATAGTATGTATGCTCGTGTGTGTATGTGTGTGTGTTGGTGGATGTTTTCCTTTATATATGTTGATTGTTTGTATTTATACATTGGTTAAATTTATTATGTACCTCAAACTGCCTTATTATTGTTGTATTTCTTTTCTGTCTAAAGGTTGCCTATTGTACTGTACTGTTGTATGTTATTCTATGTTATTTGAACGTGTTTCTTATGGTATGTACAATAAAGAATATTATTATTATTATAAAGTTATTTATCTTAATTCTCTTTAAAACCGGGAAGGAGCAAAGCCCATTTCAAAGCAGCAGACCTCAATTTCCAATGTGCATGCATGCAATCCATCCTGTATATACCAATTCCTGGATTGTTAGATCAATGCCTACTCACTTGAATATCCCCACTAATTAGATGTATAGACCAATGTTTATAATAATAATAATAAACTTTATTTAGGTACCTAAGTATCAAAATGTATTTTAGTTTAAGTTTCCTTTCGTTGTTGAATAAAGTTATTATTATTATTTTCATACCACAGCTACAAGTCGAACCAGAATATTGTACATTAACAGCTGATGTGGAAGACGAAGTCTAAGGAAAGCAGAGAACAGAATTTCAGATCACCAGGCCTTCCACCCCATTTTTTATTATTTAATAATATATTTCAAAAAATATTAAACCCGAATGAAATGAAAAGAAAGGTATGATTATAGTTACGTCCAAAATAAAAACAAGTGCTTACACCATCGTCTCCAGGATCTTCCGTAATTGCGATGTAATCTTCACCATTCCCATAAACTCCGTTTTGTAATGAGTCCTTTAATGAAAAACAATAGAATAATTATTGTAGGCATAGCAATGTAGAGGATGTGATGAAGACGAAGTTAAATGCCTGGTTATTTAAGTTTTTATTTTATTAATTTAACTTATATTTTATTCACGTACAAAGTAGTTTTAATTTAATATTTCCTAACACCGCGTTCGTTACTAATGATGTGACTCTATATATTTAACGACTCTAAAACGCGGTCTATTTTACTTCTTACATGTTTTGTTTGATGTTTTGTCAAACCCTTGCAAACAGATGGTCAGACAAATTTTCTCTCGTATGAATTTTGCTACAAACGTTGTGCTGAAAAATACTGATTTTAGCGTAAGGATGACTTCATACTCACTTGAAGCGACATTGGATCAATTATGTAGTAGTTTGGTTTCTGAAATGGAAAATTAAAAATAAAGTCTTACATTAATAGAATTTTTTAGCTTTTTGAGATATGTAACGACAGGAAACTTTTGATTGTAATCGAGGACTAGGCTAGTTTACAACATTCACATAAGTTTCCGTACTGGGGATTCTAACTGTGCTGGCCGTGTTCGTGTTAGTATCTCTGTGGAAAACATTGTCACAATCATTGAATATATTTTTTTGGAAAACGAATCTGATGAAATTAATAAATGAACAAATAATTCATCTAAATATTTAGTATTTGTGAGTAAAAGAACATGAATTACTTCGAAAATAAAAAAGATCAAGGTCGGACATTAGTTATAATTTTAAAAATGCAAACTTTTATTTTATTAATTTTATTTATATTCTATTTAGATATATAAAGTAGTTCAAATGTAATACTTCCCAACACCGCGTTCACTGCTCATAATGACGCTTCATTTTTAGCGGCTTTAAAACGCGGTCTATTTCACTTCTCACATGTTTTGTTCGACCTTCCGGTTACAACCGCTAACCGGGTATATGAATATATGAACTTTCTTACCCTGAGGGGATGTATTTAAAAAAATTTTTACACGTATTTAATGGCTTTCAATGAAAAACCTTTGTAATGAAAATTTCACTTGTATAACTTCAAAAAGGTTCCTACTAACTTTGCATCCCCGTTTTACCCTTTAAGTGGTGAATTCTCAACAGTCTTTTCATAGTTCGAATCCCGCTCCCCTGCTTTATTAAAAGAACCACTGTGCAAAAGTTCAAGTACCTAAGTTTGTAGTTTAGGTCTTGTGTTGATATGTCAGTCAGTTATTCAGTCAGCCAGTCAGCTACTCCTTTTATATACATAGATTACATGTCACGGTCTTTGTCCGGGATGAACT
>JACJUM010003129.1:3169726-3316199 GCA_020976665.1 Heortia vitessoides
TATTTTGGACAAGCCTTTGTAAACTTACCTATGTGTTACTTTGATGTAAAATTTTATTGAAACCCATCCGTAGTTATTGTGTGAACGAGTAACAAACATACATCCACAAATCGTAATATTAATAAAAAAAAACAAAAATTCAATAGTAACTTAAGAACTCACCTGATAAAAAACTGTTAGCAAAACCAAAACATATGTGCCCTTCATTTTTGAAACCACTAGACGATTTATCCTCACAACCACAACACATTTATTGAACAGTAATTGTCTCATGAGTCAGCTATAGGTACAGTCACATATAGTGTTCAATCATTTTGTGTATATCAATTTTGAGTATAAAAATAAATTATAAAGAACAGTAAATATTCCGCACAATTTACTACAGACAGCTCTTGAAATTCATGCGAACTAAACCGGCTTTAATACAAAAACAAAATTTTATTCGTTCGTTAAAACAAACAATAATAACTGTATTGATAAGATAAACAGAAATTTAATAGAGGAAGTCCCTATTTTAATGTGGGTTTTTCGAGAGCGCGTCCGCAACCGAGTGGTTTGTTCGTACCAGAGCGCGTTGTCAGTCAAGGTCCACCCGATAGCAGAGTGCTAACTAAAAATAACTTACCCACATTTTATCCGCAAAGCTGCTGCACATCTCCGCCCTTTGCATTTCAGCTTTATTGTTTCCAATGGATATACCACCATCTTTCAGTTCTGGTATCTTAGTTCTCTGTGCCGATACCTTCTACAAAAGGAGGTACTATTCTACGCTGCCGTTACCTCTGGGCTGTGGCGTTTTATGTTAATTTGTTTTGCTTTTGTGAAACAATTTTATTGAGATTTCAAGTAACCAAAAAGTTTATCCGGTAGGTTATCAACATTATTTTGGCTTATTAATTAGACATTTGACTTGGTTTACGAACATCAGGTATATGGATAAGAAAGTTGCTTTGTTTAATACATGCATCATGCGGTTGCAGGGCAAGCGAAATGTAGTGTAGTTGCAAGTATAGTAAAGGACCTACCTACCTGCAGCTGAGCATGATGACAATATTAAAGAAAATAGTGAAAAGAACAGTTGCTGCTAAGCCGATATTCAGATTTCAGCCTACTGATTCTAAAATAGAAATTTCTGTGCAAGACTCTGTAACACTATTTGTTGCAATGCTCAATGCCAGTGTATTTACAAATTTAAATGAAGAACCAACAAAATACTTGACTTGAATCTGAAATGTTTTTAGCATCTAACCTTAACGCAAGATGCCAAAAAATCCATCGATATTTCACAGATCCTATATATTCCAGTTCCAGTTCCAGGTTGCGAACACTATATATTTATCCTTAAAAATAAAACCAACCGCACATGCCTCGTAGTTGCGGCCACGTTTTGCATCAATTTGCCACGATACGTACGATCCCAGCCCAGTCGCCTATACAATATCATCTTTTTATGAAAATCTTTATTTTACACGAGCCAAAACATGTAGTGTCACGTGATTTATATTATGTCGATGAATGAACAAGATACTACTGACATTCATACCGATTTAAACGGTAACAAATACTACAACGGCAAACGTGGTCGATACTATTTGGGATGGATATACCGCCATCGGTTTTGGTACCTACTTTAGTCATCTCTTACGACACCTGGTACAGAAGGAGGTACTACGTTACTCCGTACGGTACGGTAATATGGCCATTGTTATTTATCATCATCAGCAGGAGCAAAGACGGACATTTGCAGTTACCAAAAAAACAAGACGCTATCACAGAGCAAAGCTGTGCGAAAAAGTGAGCAGCCCGTCACCATCCTGTTGCATTTGTGCTACGCGTTTTCGGGTCTTAAACTATCAATCGTTTCGGTATCCATCTCACGGTTTACTTAGTTGCTTATATTTTTTTTAACCCTAAATTTATTCGGTCAGACAGCGGTTATCCGAGCCACTAACGCAAAAGCAGCACGCAAATATTTACCAAGAGGACTAGATTTTTGGGCAATGTGTAACAAAATTGATAAGTTTGTAAAAGTTCAGACCGTCGACACAAGCCATTCCGTTCGCGGCGAGTCCATAATGCATATTCCATGTCGCAGATCACGCGTTCAGTTAGTCGGTGGTCACGTTTCGCGGCAATTTGCCTCGGGATGGAAGAGCCCGGTCGCCCGGCACGTGTCACCCGGTTTATAGCCGGCTTTATTTTTCACGAAATAAAGCACGCAACGTAAAGAATCTATTCAAACATAAAATACGGCTAAGTATGAATAAAGTTTATAAATTACAGGCTTGCGTAGCGTAGCGTTTATCGATACTTGCATATTTACAACGGAGGTTCTAAACAAATGTATGGCATGTTTATTATGGCTGGAAGTAAAGGACTAACAAATCTTTATATATATATATATATGTAAAGAAATAATATTTCTTTAATTTTTGAACGACATTGGATGACATTGACAACTGACAAGCGCTAGAGTCTGAGGTCAATGGTCAGATTATATAATAATATTTGTATATATATATATATATATATATATATATATATATATATATATATATGTATATATATATAAATTATATACGTCGTTTGTCAGGGATAAACTACTAAACTACTGAACCGATTTTATTTTATTTTCCTTACTTCGTACAGTATGTACTAACTTAAGAGAGAGGGTAGCTTATATAAAATTTTATTTACATGACAATGAAATTGTAAACGTCAATTTATACATAAGTCAAAACGCGCGATGCATCGGGATTAACAGGACCTAGACGCAGTCAGAAAATGAAGGTATAATTGATACTCAAATGCCATATTTTTATATATCTAAAGCATTCGACAGATAAGAAAGTTATTTTTTTATCGATATAAATTTTATAGTAAAAGTAATATTTATTTCAGTCTTCCCATCAGATCGCCGCGACAAGCACCTCCAAAACCAGTAAAAATGTAGTTCTGTTTTATACAGCTATGTTTCCGATGTATCGGACGAAAAAATAAAAATTTATGTATGAAAAATACATATATTTATATTATATACATGCAATATATACGTGCCGTGAGGTACCGGCAGAGAAGAATATTACCTTCCCCTGTACCAGGTGTTGTAAGAGGCGACTAAGGTACCAGAACCGACAGATGGCGGTATATCCATCCAAAACATTGCAACTCAAAAGCACAGGGCGGGGATGGGCAGCAGCATCCCCATCGCGAAAGCTGCGCTCTGCGATTGCCAACACGCACGTCCAGCGTGGCATTTATTTTTAATATTCAACAATAATAAAATTATAAGGAACTAATTATTATTTTCTTTTTGTTCTTCCTGGAAACCTGCACACTGTCCCTTACGACAATTGAATGTATGGCCGACGATATACGCATACACTCGCCTATCATAACATTTAATTTATTAATAAATTTGCAGCGGCCCACTTAACCCTTTCTTCTTTTTGCCTGCTAACTGAATATGTATGTATGAAAAAACAACTCCTTACTTAACAGCGATTCGTTGTTAAACTGTTTACTTAAAGTTTGAGTGTATCTTAAAGGTTACCCATTGCTTCGTCGCTGCGGGATTAACGCATATCACACCGAAGTTAATATTATTTCTATATAACCTTGACTTTATATATTCCCCACCACGGATCAACAATAAATCATGACTATTTTTTTTGTTCTGTGTCTGGTTATAAAATTTCATACTTCGATTGTCTGATCCGTCATATAAGTGCTTTAAGCTATGTATCTCGGAGGCAGGTCGATGTAATATATATAGTGTAAATTTATGACGTTGCTGTTTATTTGCTAGGAAGAGAGAAAGAGTAGGAAGTATACCTCTGACTCCAATTATGAATATGAAAGGTGATTGGACGTCATGGCATTTTTTTTGCTTACACTAACCTGTTGTAGGAGGTTAATTTCAGTGTCGCTTATTATTTAAAGGCATTAAGATTGAATTCTTCAAATTCAATACCCGATAATATTGTGTTAGAGGTTTTATCTAAATTTTTTATGGGAATGCTTATTTATTCTGAAGAGAACTTGCCTTATTTCATCTTTTTAAGTTTTATTTTGAAAGACTTAATGGTCGGGTCCCCGTGCACCCGAGATCTTCAGATCTACCAACTAAATAAATTCACACTCATAAACCCTTGTGCTGCCGACGTCAGATATAGTCTCAACAATACTTCTTAAGATCCACACGCAGAACTAAAACAATATTCACCATTAAATATTTGTTCTGTGTGGAGGTCGAGCTCACGACCTTAGGTTCACAAAATAGTATCTCTACTATCTGGGCCAAGTGGTTAGTATTGTCATGAATGTATGTTATTTTGCCTCTTTTTTTAACTTCTTATGGCCTATGGGTCATTTCAAGAAATTTCCGATGAAACTGGCATACCTGGCATACGCTGGCACCATCCTGCAGTTCTAGTCAGATTGTCCACTGTGTTGGTTCAAATTATAGTGTTCTCTCATTCTCTACTTGTTCATTCTTATAATAATTATCTTAATAAACAAAAACTATGCAAACGCAAAAAGCTTCCGATCATTGCCTCTACAGAGGTCGTTGGACTGCTAGTTGGCTAAGACCTATTATGTTTGCTATGTTAAGTCTTTATTATTCTCCAAGAGCGATATGTGTGGTGTGACAGTCGGCCATGCTTATCTCCCCATACATTTCGCGGGCGTGACTCAGAATGCATTAGCGCTGAGCAGTCGCGAAACTCGGACTAAATATTAACCCGCCCTTAACTTTAATAAGCGACGCACAGCTTGGATATTGTGCGTTAATTTGTATTGGTTTAAAATGAGAACTATATGGTTTGAGAATATGAGATGTCCTTTTATAATGCATATAAAAAAAATAAAGTGTCTGGTTGCAATATTAAATAAGGGTTTTTTTTTAAATATACATTTGAAATCAAGTACATACAAAAAGTAAGCTTTTTATTTTTTTATTTATTTGTCTGACTGTTTGAGGTTAATTTGGGCAAGGCCGATGTTAACGGAACCTCACTAGCAGATAGTTGAGTATAAGTAACTTAGGTTACTTTTTTTACGACTAGTATATCTTTAAGAAACTTTTGTTGTTCCGAAAATAATCCTTTGTTGTTACCACAGGGGAAAAAAGCGAGATCAATCCCACAAGAATATGTTTTCGGTAAAAAAAGAAGCCTTTGTTTTATTCTCAAGACTAACAGTGATTTCTGTGTTAAAATATATTCATTTCTTTTCAGCAGTTCCGGCGTGAAAGAGAAACTAACATACATCTATACCCACATGAGTTTATTCCTTAAGGTCTAGTCAGACGATATGGCTAATTAGTCCTACATCTCAGCATGTATTTATTTATTTATGTATTTAGTAAGTTTCATAGCTCTTTACATTAAAGAATCGATTAAACAATAATGACAGCCATATGCTTATCAACAATTAAAAAAAATCAATTAGTAATATAACGGAAATAAAAACGAACATCAATAAGCATTACGCTTTGAGGTTTACATATTTAATATTATTATTATATCATAAATGCTACATCCCTTTTGCTAATGCTACGCTCTGTGATTGCCAACACGCTTGCCCAGCATGGCAATTATGCGCTCATTCTTGGGTAGGCCTATATCCACCATTGGACTTCTAACGGATGATAAATTCTGCTGCCCAACTCCACTCTGCAGTATTTAAATTGTACTGTTTTGGATTGATATACCGCCATCTATCGGTTCCGGTACTTTAGTCACCTTTAACGGCACCTGGAACAGAGGTAGGTTCTATTCTACTCCGCCTCGGTACTCCGTGGTGCGAAGTTGTGTTGTCCGATTGCCACCACCCCTGCCCAGCGCGGCAGTTATGGGCAAAAATCTCCCTATCTTGTGAAGGCCAATGTCCAACAGCGGATTTTCTATGGCTGGTATGATGATGATAAAGAAGTCCACTCTTGTACATGTAAAATTGACTCTTTCCACTACTAAAACTGCAAATTAGTTTATAATTGTAGTGGATATTGGCGTGAACTCACCCGAGATGATTTGATCGTTATTTTATCCTCAGTGAGCATGTTAAAGTTGTTCTTTGTGTATGTGTGTAACATGTAATATGTATATGTGTGTATTAATACTTTGCTCTTTTTTTCTTTTTGCTTGGTTACTTTTTTTTAACAAAAGATAAGAATTTGTAGCTCGCACTTTGAAGGTATTGGCATATTGTATAAGATGTACCTATAAGTTTTTGGTACACCGTGCGTTATGTTGCGCAGTGTTATTTTTAATTAAAAGTGTAAACAAACGTGGGAGAGTCATTAAATAAGTAATTATAATAACTAATTATGCCTTTATTTATTTAGTGCTTACATCAATGATTGTAACATTAATATTTAGTAATACACTTGCAGCTTACAGTAATCTAAATGCAATTGTAAATAATAAAACATAACACAAAATAATAATGAAAATGAAATTCAGAATAATTCAGTTTTACCAATAGCACTTGCCCTACAACAAATATAATAAATTAAATATTTTATGAATCATATTTTTGAATTCGATAAAGACATGAAATAAACACCCAGAGATTAACTACAACCGTTCATATTCATTACTAGTAGTAAATAGTAGTAGCGTAATATAGAATAGATATTCTTCGATGTATAAATGTCATTATCATGGTTATACTGATACCTATTCGTCCTGCCTAGTTACCTATTGCGGTATTCGATATAAAGGGATATAGGTTTTCAAATGTAAAATAAAGCGATGCACCGTAAAAATTACCACGTTGCAACTAATAAGACAAAGGTTCGTTAGCACTAACGCCAGTAAGGGTTCCAGTTATACAAATATTTAGGTGTAACTAGAACTCCTATCACCATAAGTTTTTAACAGATTATTCTAGAGAGGATAATGCACGGAGTCTTTTTCCGTGACCCAATGCGGGAATTAGGAATTCCGTAAAAGAACCAGAAGTTACCATGCACAGAACCGATGGCCCATGAAGTGAGGTTCTAGAAGTACAACTAGGTGAACTGGCGATCTGACTCAATCCAGTTCTATTGGAGTCCTGTAGCTGACGTGATGATGATGATCGTGAATAGGCTTGAGTCCTTAAAGTATCAAAATTGAGTTGTCTATTTAAGTGACATTATGTGTTAAGAAACAAAAACTTGAAAATCCATATATCTATACCAGGTAAATCTAAACGAAACCCTTTAACTTTTCTTATTTCGGAAAGAAGTGTACAGCACCGTTGTGTTTATTAAACCACCTTTTATTTCACATAAACAATTTAGAGGTAGACTTCATACAAGGGTCATCCGCATTGGTAGATCACTCTCACCTATGTCTATCGCCAAATAGTAGTGTTCGTATTACTTGGTAATGTCACAAAATATCTTCAAGTCACAAGTTTGCAAACGTACTTGTGATATCCTTGTGATTTAAAGAGTGTCTATAAGCTGCGATAACGCGTACTATCGCGTTGCGTCCTTGTTATTGACCTGGTCAAATAAAAAAAAAACAGTTCACAAATGTATAATATTAAAATAGAATATTAATTGGTAGCGGCCACTGCTAGAATTATAATCATATGAATGTAAATACATTATACATAGACATTGATAAGGACTGTTGAAAAATAAAGCGGTATTTTTATGTCAGCATACTCGTAAGGGCGTATGGATTGTTGTCTGATTTATGATTTGAAATTTTTATCCAAAAAATAATTGCACGTAAACTATTATATTTATATATTTATAAGTTTTTATATCTCTCAAGACTCATTTCATATTTATTTAATCAATACTAAATAGCCACGTAAGGATTTTTTTTTAAGATTTTTGGAATATCCACTGTAGACATACAATTGTATTATTTATTTAAGTTAATGTTTGATCTGGTGTATAAAGATAAGCTTGATAGAGCAACACTTACAGGGAATCGTGCATGTTATTTGAGTTTGTTATTTTTAGGAGCCTCTTCAGTTGCATAATCTACAGTATTTTTACAGTATTACAATTTTCTAGTAGCGGAAATTCACATAAGCAGTTCAATGTAACCATTTCAAAATGTAATTTTAACATTCATGCAATATGACCAACGTATTTAATACTTAGCATGTTGAATAAGAACAATACAACGGAACAAAAGCCAAAAGATCATCATCTTTATCACCATATCAGATGTAAAACGTCCACTGGCCTCCCCAAGAAGAAAGGCCCACATCTGCCTCGCGCGGCCATCATCGTGAAATAGCGGATCAGGATAGGCGTGGTAACTTCGCTACGGGATTGTTGCTGCCCATCTCCACTTCGGGTCTTGTCTTAATCGAAAACTACAATATAACATGCATACCATAATATCGAGGTACTAAAGATAATCAATCTTGCAAACCCATCCTAATGTCAGTCGTCTCGAAGTAGCTTAACTTCAACAATGTCACGAGCTCTTCATATCTTTAATAAGATACTAATCAACGGAAAAGTTATATATTTATATCGATTATCCTTTAATTTTAGGTTAAAAATAAACTTATGCGTTGCTTCTGAAAACGAAGATTTATTTCGTTAGTTTCTTACAAATACGATAACTTATTTAACTACCCTATTATTATAACTTTACCTGAAAACGAAGAAACGACAATTAAAGTCTATTCTTCCACCAATTATTCTTATTTATCTATTTTAATCTAATACAATGCTATTTTTTTCATAACCTCTCAACTGACCATTGACCTCAGACTATAGCGCTTGTCAGTTGTCAATGTCATTGGTAATGTAGTAAGCGCGGCAAAATTCAAAATTAAAGAAATATTATTCCTTTACATATTAATAAATTTCGGGACGGGCCCGATGGCGCAGATGGTAGTGATCCTGTCTTGTGCACCAGGGGTCGTGGGTTCGATTCCCACCCAGAGCAAATATTTATATGATGATATTTGTGTTTTTTCTGTATCTGGATGTTCAATATATGTATTTAAGTAGTATATGTGTGATTCCTTTGTTGTCTGGCGTCCGTAACACAAGTGCTTTAAGCGACTTACCACGGAGTCAGGCCAATGTATGAGATGTTGTGGGAATTTATTATTATTATTATAAATTATATTATAGCAACCCTTTTAAGTTGCCAGCCCAGTAAATTTATGACCACTCATAAAAGGAATAATTTAAATGTTCGCGAGGCGCAATTAGCATTTTTTCTTTGGGACACATGTTGATGCTGCTATTTGCATGTCGAAATTCTATTTTTTTTTCACCAGGAACGTACGTACCTCAACTTAATTAAGTCACAATTTGAATTTTGATTCAGTTTCATTATGTGGTCCATTTAAATCTTGTGACATGATAATTTGTTATTTTACGGAAAGACCGACACGAGGAAAAAAATCAAGTAAAATATGAATTACTTTAAAACCAACATATTCAAATTGATGTCTTTACTATCGAATTTTGTGATATACCTGTATCTATAGAAACGTTAGTACATTTCAAGAAAGTTTTACTTTTCTATATATTTGTACTACTATAAATTACTCAATATTGAACAACAAAAAGTAAAGTACAACATGTCTCAATAAAAACTTTATATTTTGTAAGACAATTAAATAAAAATTATGTTTATTAATAATAAAAGTATAGTATTTGGAAATTTATGTCTAAAAATAATATCGGTTTAATATAAACCTTTACGATGACGGCACTCATTCAGTCGAACAGTGAAATTACCAATCACGGCTCTTCCGATCGACTCCATGATGGCTGAAATTTCTTAGTGAATATTTTCTTTCAAATGCACCAGAGTAATTGGTTTACTATTTTAAACTTTACATTTAGGATAAAATTACAGAAAAAACGTCCATAAGAATTAAATCAAGACTAGATGGAGGCCAGTTTATGTCACCTGTCCTCGAGATCAATTTGCCAAGAAAAGTTTCACGCATCCATTCCACGCATCCAGTACGTAATTGGATGCGTGGAAGGTTGCCCCGTCTTGTTGGGACCATATTTTTTGGTTATAATTTTGAAAAAGTTCTATAGTTCGGGCACCAAACCATTTTCTAACATCTCCAAATAACGCTATGAATTCACTAAAACTGCACATCTTCTTGCATTCTCAAAATACTAAGGGCAATTAATGCTTCACACAGTCACTTTTTGGTGAATGAAGTGGCCTCTCATGCTTATTATTTTGCTCGTTTACAGGCCCATTAAAATAAATAAAAATGCCGTGAGGTACCGGCAGAGTAGAATAGTACTTCTGTACCAGGTGTAGTAAGAGGCGACTATGGTACCAAAACCGACAGATAGCGGTATATTCATGTAAAAAAGTCAGCTCAAATGTACAGGGCGGAGATGGGCATCGCATCTCTATCGCGAAAGTTGCGCTCTTCCATAGCCAACACGCTTGCCCGGCGTGGCAATTATGGGCTAAATTCCTTCTTCCTTTATCTTGATCCAAGACTTTATATCTTTAGTTTACAAGGTAGGCAACATAGTAGTGATATCTTTGACTAAGACAGGGGTGGATAATGACAGATGGCGGTATATCTATCCGAGGTCCCTATAACTAGTGTAGTTAAAATGCACAGATCGGGGAAGGATAGCATCCCCGTCGCGAAAGCTGCACTCTGCAATTGCCAATATGCGTACCCAGCACTGCCAATGGCTGTAATGATAAAGATAAAAATGTGCTTATACTGAAAATAAAATGTTGTTGAACTTTAAAAAGCGTACAATGACCTGGTTGGCAAATTCAAGCACAGTTTCACGGGGTTTTAATTCTTGCACCAATTGAATTTTGTATGGGTGCATATTAAGGTCTTTGCGCAAAATGCAGTATAGTGATGATCTGTGCATATTTAAAGCTCCTGTGCGCTTTCAAATGGAAATATTGGGATCATCTCGAACAGACCTGTATACACTTTTCACGATTTTGCAGTTCATGGTGTCATAGTTCACCATGATTTTGGTTTGTGGAGTTAAATCAGTCTCTTCAAATTTTGGACCTATTTTTAAACGAATCGGATTCTTGGCGCTTAATTTAGGCGATGAAATTAAGATGCCTCTTACTAAGCCTGGTACCAGGGGAGATACCATTCTAGTCTGCCAGTACCTTATGTAATTTATCTAATAAATATTTTAGGATGTTCATTATTGCTGTTAAATCAGTTCTTATTTCCTTGGAGAGACAAACTCCCTAGTAATATATAGAGAATTTCTTATTTGTTATTCTGTTTTTATGAGTCATATATTTTGGGTGGTTAAGTAATCGCCCCGTTCGATACAAATCTGCATATTTTTCGCATAGCCGCGCTCATTCCCTACGGCCTGATTAGATAAGGAGGTTTATTAGGCCGTTGTGATTGCGTCGTACGGTTTGGTAGTAAAGTTATGTACTTAGCTTTATCTAAGTACAAAAGACGGCTTCTCTTTCTTCTTTCTACTTGTCTTGCTGCCCATCACCGCCCTATTGCATTTAAGCTACGCCACTTTGGGCAGAAACAAAGTCATCTATCGATCTTGTCAAAACTTGTCTTGAACTAGTCTCGGCTCTCAATTTCAGGATGACGATTTATATTTGTGATTCAAGGAATCCGTTGCTGTTTGAGGTACCTGCGGAGTCTAAAAATTACCGACAACAAGAAATTGGTTTCACAAACTTTTTGTTTTACAGTACAATAAAATTATGACTAATCGACTGTTTTTATTGTCTCAAACTTTAATTTTTTTTTAAGTAGAAATCAATCTATGAAGGTTGGGGCTTGAATAAATGTTTTGTGCTCAAGCTTTAAACTCCATGTAAACTATATGTATTCAATATATTAAGATTCTCTTCATTGTATTTATTTTATTTACACCTTTTACTACCTCATAGTTTCTTTCTTTTTTTTCATCCCAGAGGTTCCCGCAAGACATCGCATTTGCGATGAGGCCGTCCATTGTACTCGTTGATTATTGTTTTGTGGTTGGTGTACAATAAAGAATTTATAATTTTTATTGTTATATTTTATATATTTTATTTTATTTTATTTATTGTTTGTAAATAAACCTTTGTTTTTATAAATTAAATGATCTACTGTGTTTAGTAATCCGAGGTTCTGTGTATGAATAATCCCGAAAAAAATATACCTCGAACTCATCTCCAGTTGGGGATTCTGCGGTGTGTTCGTTACGCTCTGTGTATCTTCCATATCTGTTTATCCTGAAAGGCAACAACGAATGTATTCAAATCATTAATATTTATATTATCATCACCATAATGAGTCATTGAAAGCCCACCGTTGGACATAAGTTTCTCCAAGAAAGGGAGACTTGCGTATAATTGCCGCGTTGGCAGTTGCAGAGCGTAGTTTCGCGACGGGGTTGCTGACCATCCTTTTTCACTTAACGGATGGACACTTTTACACTATTACGGATGGACATACCGCCATTTGTTGGTTTTGTTAATCTTCTCTTGCTATACCTGCCTAAGAGAGAGGTAGGTACTATTCCGAAACCATATGCAATTTTTTTTATTATACCATTGTGTTTTATGTACCTACAGCTTTTCCGTATTTTAGATACTATCAGATTATATGGCAAAATTTCAATCCAGTGCCGTAAAAATATGTAAGTAGAATTAATTTACTGCAGTACGAACTTAGGCCCGCAGTTTTTGTAAATGCATTAAAGATAATACAATATTTATTACACGCATGAGATAGTTATTTAATTTCAGATTTATCTAGACTTCAAGCGCGACATTGACATTTTTTTCTAGTATATATGTACTATTCTACTCTTCCGGTAGCTATGAGGTATCACCAGACTAGAATAGCACCTTTCCTTGTACCAGGTTCCGTAAGAGGCGACTAAGGTACCAGAATCCACAGCTGGCGTTGTATCGATATGAAACAGTGTAGCTCAAACAGGGAGGGGATTAGTAGTAGCGTCCCCTTTAGGAAAACTGTCAATGTTAATATTGCATTTGCATTGCGAGAGTAAGTTTTTACTTATTTATACGTAAAACAAAAAAATCATTAACCTCTTTTAAGGAATTTCCGATGAAAGTGATATTTGACACAGTTAAATTGATGTGAAACAGATGTGCATAAAGCTACATATTTTTTTTTTAATACAAAAGGAACTAAATCTTGTTTTATTTCATGAAAATAAACATAAGACACTTTAAATGACACGTTTACTTACTTAAATAAAGTAAACATATATTGTTTATTAAAGGGCAAGCAAATGATAATATGATCGAATTTTGACCACCAAGCAATCTTTAATTAAATTTATTTATTTGCTGCAAAACCTTAAGTACGTCTCTATTTTTAACATGTTTTATATCAGAAATAAATTTCTACTTAGGCCAGGAAACATACCCATCGATTTTAGGACGAACACGCCTCAACTCGATATAACAGCAACCAAGACCGCATAAAATGCAAGAGTTTATTCAATGTTCTTAATAACTTTCTGAAGGTTTTACAAGCCAGCAACAAGTGGTTGAAGACTCAAGTTTGTATTTTGTACCTATTTTCATATGACTCCGTTTATAAGTTTTTTTTTTTCGGTGCGTGGTTCCTGTAAGAATATTGACTTTAAATATATCTTATAATATACATACCACATAACTATTCATTTATGAAAGTTTTTGAAATCGGTAAGTAAGGATCTGTATTTTTTTATGCAATATATGAATTATTTCACAAAATAGCTTTGTATAAATGAAAGTAAGTAAATTTTGAGCCTATTTTCAAATAAGAAAACAGAAAAAAAAATTAGTTTCGGTTGACAAACAACATACAATCCGCGAGTTAAAAACTGTCACGAGACTGAGACGCTCGTAATTGCACAATGAAATCACTAGCGCATTACCAACTTTGTGACTTAAAGATATATGTCACTTTCCCCAGTTGTTTCACCGTCTTTCTCACTCTAAAAAACGCAATTCGAATATTGCTCTTTGGCAGTTCAAATAGGCGACAGTTAGGTACTTATTCAGATAACTTTTATATGAGATCTATTTTATATAAAAGAGGTTGAATTTGTTTAGATCGAAAGATATTTCCGCCTTCTTTGTTTAATCTGAAATTGCAATTCTTTTTATTAATTCGTAAGCATTTCTAAATAATCTATAGTCTTTGCCTACCCCGATGAGACACAAGCGATGTATGTTTGTTTGTATCTATGTAGTTTTATGCCTATTACGAGGCTTATATAAATTAATGCAAAAAATATTTATTAAGGATAAATTTTTATCCATTAACCACTAGTTTTGATTGACGTTGACAATTTACGACAAGTGTTTGACAGACAGAAAAGTGTTATTTTGTTCAAGGGAAGTATAAGTAAGAAATAGGTGAAAATAGAAGAAAAGAACTGCCAGTTACAGATTAATTCATTTGAAATTACACGATTACTGATCGACTCTCTTAATTAAAACTTTCCGTGGTCAAGCCTGCGCTTAATTTTTCTTTTCACTTCATTTGCGCTTTTTATTTATATGAATTACTTGTAAATAGATTTCTACACATAAATAAATAAATAACGATCAACTGCCAGCGAATTATTTATGCCAGGAACCAGCAATGCATAACTTCGCTGAGTTAACTCTGACCGTCGATTGCATTATGGAGGCTTTACCAACTTGCACACTTAGCTCGGACCGCGGCTCGGCGCAACAAGTGCCTTGCATTATTGAGATCGTGTCCTTGACGTCGTACTGTTTTACGTTGAATGATTTATGAGCTCCTAGTAGCTTGATTTGTTGGGATACTTACTAAGGTATTAAAGTGTTATGTGAAAAATGATAGTTTTTACTTAGAACCTATAAAGTAGAAAGCTTCTGGATTAAAGAAATATGTAAACTAGTCCAACAGATGAAGTCCTGTTTTAACTAAATATGAAAAAAAAATTGCTGCTATAAATAAAAAATAATTTATGTAAATGTAATATATAAACCTACGCCGTAGGGTACCGGTAGAGTAGATCACCCACTGTATCAGGTATATGACTGAGGTACCGGGAACAGCAGATAGCGCTATATCTCCCTAAAATAGTGCGGCTCAAATGCGGCAGGGCTAGGATGGGTAGCAGCATTCCCGTCGCAAATTGCCAACACACCTGCCAAATGCACGCCATTATTACATTTCATAATCGTATAACTCGGATAACTCAGACCGTCTATTACTGTTAAAGCTAGCTTTACCAGCTTAGCTAAGCTAGCTTACGAACTTACACCATTATTACATCTTAGAATCTAAATATCTTAATTAAATTTAAGTATCTGGAATTCTTACAAAGTGTTTGATTCATTGCATATATGACACTATCCTAATATAAAAACAGCAACATTTTATTGTTGTCTGTTTTTGTTACGGCAATTATTTGAATTTACTGGGATTTAAGATAAACAAACTACATTAGCCATTAGACGTCCACTGCTACGCCTCCCAGGGAGGAATTATCGCCCGTAATTAACGCCCCGTCCTGTTGCATTTCAGCTACATTACTTCAGCTAAACATACAACTATCCGTTGATTCCAGAAACTGGTTCGCCTCTTACAACACCTGGTATAAAAAAAATAGTAAATTACTTTACTTAAGTATTTTCTTAAAAATAAACCATAAAAGCAAAATATCGAATAAATGAAAAAGAAGTTAAATTAAACGCGTTCAAGTTGTAAATTAATTTGTACAACGTGATAAAACCATAAATGTAATAAAATATCACGTAAACTAAATTTCAAACTTTATGCCACTATTTTGTAAAATGAATTTACACGAAATTACGGGGTGAAAAAATAAAATAATTGTTCCAAAAGTATATTTATATTCCTTCTCTTTATTCCAAACGATTTAAACTTCTTGGAACTTTCCCAATGTAAAGGAAAGAATGGCTTGAGCGGATTATCATAAAGTTTTAAATACATATTTTAAACGAAACTAAAAGATAAAAATTTCAACGTTTAAATGGAGCATACAAATTTTGCGGAAACAAAGTAGAATGGATGATTTATCAAACTTACTGAAGTTATTGTAGTTGCTCAATGCTGCATGATTCGATATTGTTAACCAACTACTTGTTGTTTATGTACCTATCTATATAAAAAATGAAACACCTATTTATATTTATTAATAATAAGGTAATATGCAATATATTTGCAACATTGTGGCATAGTCCCATTAATATTAAAACAAAAGAAAAAATAATACAACTCTATCTAATTTATTTATATGTAACTAGTCGTGGGACCGGCTTAGTAGAATAATACGTCCCCCTGTACCAGGTGTCGTAAGAAGCTGAAGAACTGAGGTACCAGAACAGATAGCGGTATATTCATTTGAAACAGTGTAGCTCAAATGTACAGGGCGGGGATGGGTAGCAGCATCCTCGTTGCGAAGCTACTCTGCGAGCAATAGCAGTAATAACACGTTTACCCAGCCCGGCAAATATGGGCAAATTCCAATGGCTGAGGTGATGATCGATGATCGATGATGATGACATAATCGGTTGAAGTTTTTGACACAGTTGTATTGTTTGTATATACCTGTGGACTACTCTATCTATATCATTGTCGAGCTCTGAGTATTCACGCAACTTTCCCAGATAGCTGCCTCGTTCAGTATATTCTTATACATTTATGTGGTCTATGCAGCTTGTCATTTCATATATTGTGCCGCGTACCAGGTGTCGGTACCGACAGATATATCCTCCCAAAATAGCTACGGTCATATCAGCTCATAAAGGCTGAATTATCTTTCTCTTGGAAAGGCTATGAAGATAATATTTCATATTTTTTCAATCCATATGCCTGCTATGAGGTACCGGTAGAGTAGAATAGTACCTCTCCCTGTACTAAGTGCCATAAGAGGCGACTAAGGTACCAGATCCGACGAATGCCGGTACATCCATCCAAAACATTACAGCTTTAATGCACAGGGCGGTTGTAGGCAGCAGCATCCCCGTTGCAAAAACTGCGCTCTGCGATTGCTAACGCGCATGCCCAGCGCGGCTATTATGGGCAACAATCTCCCTATCTTGGGAAGGCCTATCCAGCAGTGGACTTTCAATGGCTGATATTATAATTTCAATCCTTGTAATTATACTCTATGCAAACAAAATACAGTGTTGCTATCGACAATCTAATCGAGTCAGTTGACACAGATGATATTACCAATTTCTTATGTGCCAAGGGTCTCCGGACAAATATTTATATATTTGTGTTTGTCCTGTGTCTGGGTATTAACAATATGTATCATTTCTTTTTGTCTGATGTCCGTAACACTAGCACTTTAAGTGACTTACAACGGAATGATGATGTTATGTAATATTATTGTTAATATTATATAATCAGTCAGATATTTAATATATTTACATGGATTTGGCAATGTGTACTGCTGAGGCAATATAGCAGATGTCGAACTCATAATCGCAGCCGCATATTTCTCCGTTATAATATCCAAAACTTAACGCTGCTAGGGGTTAGAAAATAATTTGTAATGTGCTCCTTGGATGCGTCATTTTATATATTCTGTTTCCAGAAGTATAGTATAGTATTTTCATTTATTATACAATTTGATAACTTACTATAAATATTAATGAAACTTGCGTCTATGCTAGCTGACTTCATCCTGTTACATTATCATCATCACCACAAACTAGAGGTAGACCGCCAAATAGCAGTGTTCGCACTGCTGGTATTAAGGGTGAGAGAGGCAGTAAAATTACTAAGTAAATGTTGACGTCTGGAATGTACCGGCAGAGTAGAATAGTACCTCCCTCTGCAGCAGGTGTCGTAAGAGGCGAATAAGGTACCAGATCCGACAGATGGCGGTATTACCATCCGACAGTGTAGCTCAAATGCAGAGGGTGCATTATGGATAAATGATAAATGTGACGTTGTATTTTCAGGTTGGCGTAACAGTAGTGGTAACGTTTATCATCAGGTCTACCGTATTTTTGTTTGCTGAGTTTATAACATGAAAAAAACATCACCACCGTCATGGCTATCCGAGAACATAGGCAAACTATGATCCTGTAATCCCGTTACTGTGGTCGTCTATTATTTTTTCAGTTTCTTACCTATTAACTACTTAACTAAAAAGGTTTTATTTGTTGGTGATTAACCCCCCTTTTTTCCATGACAACTTCCTGAATCCTACCATAGCTTACAAAAGCCTCGCCCCAAACTGAAATGAGCTTTTTCCGTTGTCTATGGTCTTGTCTTGTTTCTCAAGGCGATAGCAAAATATTTATGATCTGTTCTCTAAGCAGCACACACACTGACTTATGGCCTATTATTTGTCACTCTGATACACATTAAGTCCTTTTTGTCACTATAAAATTTTGCTATCTTTTATTGCATTAAAACAAACCTTTCACAGAAGTCAGCTGCATTGGTACCTCACTCTAACTTACTTCTACCGCCAAATAGCAGTGTTCGCATTGATTGCTGGATAATTTGCGTAATACCTTCAAGTCCCAGGGGCAACAACGTGCTGGTTATATCCTCATGCGACTACGAGCTTCTAGAGGCTGTTGTGACGTTTACTAATACGCGGACTGTATT
This sequence comes from Heortia vitessoides, assembly GCA_020976665.1. Taxonomy (NCBI): domain Eukaryota; kingdom Metazoa; phylum Arthropoda; class Insecta; order Lepidoptera; family Crambidae; genus Heortia; species Heortia vitessoides. The sequence goes on from JACJUM010003129.1 coordinate 3,188,282, forward strand.
CTTGATTGTCAACCTGTTCTATTAATAATAAAATACAAACTTGTTTGATACTTTTGCATAGCTATCACATCATATATAGCATTTAACATCATTTATATATTATGTGTAGACGGAATAATGATTAAAACATGTAATATAATAGACAAATATATAGATTCATATATGATATCCTATACGGCATAAATAGATACTTAAATTTATTAATATGCCTCCTCTATTCAACTTAGACATCTAACTTTAAGAGGCACTAATAGTATGTAGTTTAGAGACGCCATAGTTTCAGAGTTATCGCTACCACACTATGACACTAGTTTAAGTTTTAGTCAGTTCTATTAGTCGACTAAATAGTTAGACTTCATACTTCGCTCAGGGAACATGTTCTGAATTATGTGCCTGAATGGGTTAATTGCGATAATGGATGCATATTATTTTTATATTGTTACATTTGTTGTAAAGTACCGGATGCATAAAGAAGTACCTCCCCATGTACCAGGTATTGAAATAGGCGTCTTAGGTATAAGAACCAACAGACGATGGTATCATCATCATCATCATACCAGCCATTAAAAGTCCACTGTTGGACATTGGTCTCCCCAAGAAAGGGGGTATGTTGCCCATAATTACCACGCTGGGCAATCGTGTTGGTAATCGCAAAGCGCGGCTTTCGCGACGTAGAAACTGCTACCCATCCCCGCCCTGTACATTTGAGCGAACTTTTTTGCATGGATATACCGCTATCTGTCGGTTCTAGTACCTTAGTTGCCTCTTACGACACCTGGTACCGGGGGAGGTAATATTCTACTATGCCGGTACCTCACGCATGTGATGGTATATTATGTGCAAAACGGTGTAGTTCAAAAGCACGGTACGCAAAATGGTACCAGCATCCATAGCTAGGTACCGCTCAGTGATTGCTTCTAAAGGTAGTGGTGCCTATGTTCAACAGTAGACATCTTTGCATCTTGAACATTATTAAAATGAATGCAGAGGTAATGGAAATTGCATCCATTTGTAACCAGATTTACACCACGTTGCCCTTATACGAAATGATGTATTTTAAAGATGAATTTTATAGCATAGATAAAGTCGATATATTTATTAAATTTAAGTTCAGCCATACTTTTTTTATCCTCCAGATAATTCTATTTCGCATGCCCCACCTGAGATTATTCGGCGGGGGTATGTAGGACTCGCTAAGGGTGTCGTGGAGGCAGCACACGATACCCTCATTCTCCAACGGAACCACCTCCCGTGAATGCACCCATACTTACACCAACCGTCTTGTAAACTGCTTAACATCATTATTGTTATAAAATTTAAAATATATTTAAAAGAATACTAATAATAAAAAGGACGTAATTGCTAAATATTATTTTTCTTAAAAGTTGTGTATTTACCTGTTTTAAACCCTATTAAAATGTTTGTTGAAAAAGTATGTATTACAACTGTTTACCATTTATAAACACATAGAAAATATCAATATAATAATATTCGTAACAGAACCAACATTGATCGGCGAATTAGTAAGTTGAAGTGGCAGTAGGCAGGGCATTTAGTACGCAGAACCGATAGCCGAAGGAGTTGTAAGGTTCTGGAATGGAGACCACGTACCGGCAAGCGCAGCGCAGGTTGTCCACCCGCAAGATAGACAGACGATCTGACTAAAACTGCAGAATCGCGCTGGACACAGGCCGCATACAACCGGTCCTATTGGAAATTACTTGTGGGGGCCTATGTCCAGCAGTGGACGTCTTATGATGATGATGATGATGACATGGTGAAGTCACTGCAAGTGACTTCACCACTAATCTGTTCTTCAGAAAGTTTCCTATAGCAGATCTATATATAGATGTGGGGCTATAAAGTTAAATAGCCAAGATGTGTACAAAAATAATCATAAATTATACATATAACATCAGAAGTATATAGAAGAGTGGGATTGAGAGAAAGTACAATAAATTACATTTACATTTATTTTACTAGCTATTATCGCGGCTTAGCGTAAATTACCTAAGGAAATAATATTCATTTAGGGATTAAATAGTAATAATAAATAATAATTTATGAAATATTCCAAAATGATTTAATAAGTAGATAAAATGTAAATAGGTAAAAACAAACATTTAAACAAACAAACTCACTTACACATTTATAATATTAGTTGATATAGTATATCAAGCACTGTGCTCATAAGCTAACATTAGTCAAGCTATCAACTAATATAAATATGAGATATAGTGCCAAAAGGTACCGGCGGTGCCATGAGGTACCGACAGAATAAAATACCCAGGAGGTACCCACTGCACCAGGTGTCGTAAAAGGCGATTAAGGTACCAGAATTGACAGATGGCGGTATATCCATCCGAAACAGTGCAGCTCAAATGCACAGGGCAAGAATGGGCAGCAGTAGCCCCTGCGTTCTGCGATTGCCAACACGCTTGCCCGGCGTGGCAATTATGGGCAAAAAACCTCTTTTCTTGGAGAGGCTTATATCCAGCAGTGGACTTCTAATTTCTAGTTTGATTCTATTTTCTGGTTTGATATGAGCACTGAGAATTTCAGTAGTGTAAAATTCGTAATCTATCCGAAACGCTTACAAATAACAAAATAATTCTAAATAACTCATAAAGCTAATAGTTAACTCATTTTAGATTAGTCGAGCCGATTTTACTCCGGTCTACAATTCAAATGCGAGTGAAATATCAGGTGAATTGACCCACTGACTGTGTTTAGATGTAATTGGTGTCAACCGATACAATTCACCGACAACCATCGTGTATTGTGAAACGGGACACATTAATTTATCGTTCACTAGAATATAGTGCAAAAGGTACAAGTAATATTTCTTTTACACAAAAAGTTAAAGTGAAAATTCCAAAGAATGACAATTTGGGGACCAAAAACTTGAATAACTAATTCACACAACATCTCATACATTGAACGGACTCTGAGATACTTCGCTTGAAGCACTTGTATGATGGGCATCAAAGAATCGAGGAACCACAAAATATTACAAAAACATATATTTATTTATCAAAAAATTGACTAGCCTGATAGCGCAGTTCGTAGTAATCATATCTTGTGCGCCAGAGGTCGTGGGCTTGATCCCCACCTAGGAACATTATTTATATGATGATATTTATGTCTGTTCTATGTGTGGGTGTTAAAATACGTACTTACTTAATATTTGGAAACTATCTGTTGTCTGATCGTTGGATCGTCAGGCCAATGTTTGAGATGTAATGGAAATTATTATTATTATAATCCTCAGTGTTACGGGCTTTATTTACAAGATTTATACTATCGCAAACAAATAATAGTGTAACAATAACAACAAGATACATAAAAAACGTATTGATGTACGTACTCAGTCTCACAAAAATTTGTATTTAAAAAAATATTTTACAAATATGCAAACACTTAGTCCGAATAGTTCCCCAGCAAATATGTCACAGTCGGACTGTTGACACAAGAGTGTACGGCGTGCGTTTGGTCGGCAGCTGAGTAGTGTTATGCGACAGTGTGGCCCGAGGGCGCAAACAAAAAGCGCCGGCGGTGCCGAATGTGCACATGTAGACGTAAGAGGTGTTCAAGCAACACAGGATATAATATGTAATGTATATTCACACGTAACATACAGAAAAACATATAACAATCACAAATATACATAAATATTATTCCTGGGGAGAATCGAACCCACGACCTCTGGCAGATAAGATAGGAACATCACCATCTGCGCCATCGGGCTGGTCTATAAAAACAACATTTAAGTTTAAACTCATATATAAAGAACGTAAATTTACATCGCTTCAATCCATACTTTCCTTGCTTCTTCAACATTTACTGAAAGCATTAGACGTAAGAATTAAATTGAGTTGTTAACTAATAGTAACTCACACTAACTAATACAATTCACTATAGACTAGGTTAAAATCACTGGACTTCTTTCAGATCTCAGAATGAACGTTAACACTAGCATATTTAATGCAATGAGATGAATTAGTCTAAAACTAGTAGGACAACTCAGTGTACAATTAAGACAGTATTCAACAATTTGCCTCGATGACAATCAATGCATTATCTAAACTAGTCTTATAATAAAACTCTTGAAACTGCATGTGAAATATTTTTAGTTACGCCAAATTACTTAGATTGTATTAAAAAGAATATAATAAAATAATAATAATAATATATTAACATAAAATCTCATACATTGTGTACGCACTTATGTGTTCGAACATCAGACAGCAGAGGGGTCACAAATATAATTCTTAAATAGATATTTTTAACACCCAGACACAGAAAAAGCATATAATATATAAATGTTTGTTCTGGGTAGTGATCAAACGTACAATCCTTGGCGGTAAGATCAGATATCTACTATGTGTGCCTTTGGACCTGTCTAAATAATAATAATGAATTTACAACATCTTACTCAGATATAAGTAGCTAAAGTACTTGCGTTACTTAGTAAGCAAGTATCAGACAATAATAGAATTATGAAATAATCAAATAAGATATCGATGTGGTGACAAAGATGATATTGTGACAACAATAGAGAAAATAGTTAAAATGGTTTGGACATGTAGAAAGGATGGATGAAAGTAGAACAGCTGCGCGAATATATAGAGAGAAAATAAATGAAAGAGTTGGTAGGGCAACTGAGGCGAACAAATTTTAACTAGCTACCTGGCCTTTCTTTAATACCCTAAAGAAAGGCCAGGTCAAAATTACCAAGAATAAACGAGCGTGTATGAAAGGACTAATGCAATGGACAAAAGTAAGGGAAATAAGAGAGGTATGCCAAGATAGTAACAAGTAGATCCATAGTCTCTGCCTACCCTGAAATGACATAGGTGTGATGTATGTATGTATGTAGTTAAATACAATTGAAACACTTAGGTACAGAACGAACACACATGCTGATCACAAATACTTTCCAGGTTAGGGATCAAACCCTTTGGTGCACAGGATAAAAATTACCTCCGCCATCGGGTCTTTCAAAAATTTTGTGCAAACATGTGCCACATCAAATTTAGTAGAGCGATTCAGTCAATTCGTGATATACTTAAACCAACGTGCATCTACTAGCGATAATGGTAAATCGTTGATTCGTCATTGTGCACGGTGCAGTAAGCCCAATTATAGCTGTTACATTTATGAACGTCAATTGTGGGTAGATTTAATAAAACCAAAATTGTTCGGAACTGAAATATGTTGTTTTGTGGTTTCGAGTTAATCATTATTATTTTAATGGCATTTAACACCGGTTTACTTCGCTTGGTTTGGGTCTATTAACGCCATATTCGAAATGGATTTTTTTAAATTATATATTATAAATGCCAATGTTAGGCTGATATCTGTATACACCACATACAAAAAGTCATCAGCATTTGTACCTCACTCTCTACTATTTCCATTGTCATATTGCTCTATGGCAACACAGCAGTGTTTAATGCTATGTTCTAGTTTAAAGGATGAGAGAGGCAGTGAAATTAATGTGTAATGTGACATAATTTTTCGTGGGGCCCTGATGTACCGGCAAAGTAGAATAGTACCTGGTGTCGTAACAGGCAACTGCGGTTCCAGAACCAATAGATGGCGGTAAAGTCACCAGGAACAGTGTAGCTCAAATGTACAAGACGGGGATGGGCAGCAGAATCCACTTTTCCGAAAACTACGCTCTGCGATTGTCAACACGCATGCCCAGCGCGGCAGTTATGAGCAAAATTCCCCCTTTCTTGGGGACGCTTATGTCCAGCAGTGAACTTCGAATGGCTAATAGGATGACAATGATGAAGGTTGGCAATGCGCCAATGATATCCTTGCGATATTGCGAGAATCTATAGGCTGCCGTAACGCTTACTATCGCAGACTGTATAATTATATCAAAAAAGAAAAGAACAAAACACACAATTCTATTTTGGTGGGAACCCAACAGCCATTAGAATATAAGCTAACATATCACGTTCAAAAAGAATAATTAGACCAGTGCCTTTTCCAAAACGACAGATCTTGATTTTTTATTTAATTGCTCAGTTCGCAGTTGCGTAGAAATTGTTAAGAGATTTAAAGCCGACATCTGAGAAGACAAAGAGCGGGCTGGACCGATAAAAAAACCACTTACCAATTGACGATATCTTAAATAAAAAACACAAGGTAATCTTGGACCGCGAAGCCATTGTTGGGGGTCCAAAGAAAGCGAATTTATTACCACACAAAAGCTAAGATAAGCTCGGTACGAAAACAATTCGAGATACGAAGAGATAAGGCGGTGCGGTTTTTTTGCCTGGATTTGGTCTTGAATTTATTTTGCAGCGGATTTCAGACTAAAACATGTTAGTCGTTTACATTCAGAATTGATAGCTGAAGGCAGAGTCTAAAGAGATATTGGCAATATGCTACGAGAATAAGCGGGAGAAGAATTCTCAAATTAATTATGTTTTAAAATGTTTAATTATTTTTGTTGAAAACAGCCTGCACAGAGTAGGATAAAGAATTATATAACATTGTAACTCAATATAAAATGTGAGAGAAAGAGGGTCATTATTATCATCATCTCTGCTGGACATAGGCCTCTCCAAGTAATCTCCAACAGGACCAGTTGTATGATGACTGTGTCCAGCATGATCCTGCGGTTTTAGTCAAATCGTCTCTCCATTATGCGGGTGGACCTACACTGTGCTTGCCGGTACGTGGCTTCCAAAACCTTACGACTTCATCGACCATCAGTTCTGCGTATCGATTGCCCTGCCCACTGCCACTTCAACTAACTAATCCGCCGGGACATATCGGTAACTTTCGATCTGTTACACTTAATATTCGCCGTGTATTGTAGCAAATTAGTAACTAATGAAGTGATAACATTTTTGATAGTCAGAGAACGGGCGTAATCGGTTCAAGGGAAAGCGTGATGATAACTCTGATTGGTTGGTTCACTTTACGGGCAGGGATTTACCGAGTTGTAAACTTGAGTTTGGGCGTTGAACTGGCGAGTTCGCTAGACGAGACAGTTATTTTTTTATTGCGCTAATAAAACAATATTCGGAGATCACGATCTGTATTGTGGAGTTGAGCAAGCAATGCCTTTACTGCTTACAGGAATTTTAGGAAGCTATATATAAATGTAAAATCATTTTTATGTGGTAGACTTCATAAAAAAGGTCGTTTGCATTGGTACCTCACTCTCATTTATTTCTACCGCCTAGACCTGGACTAATAACAAAAAAATATGTAAAAATATAGTTAACTAGCTGACCTGATAGATGTTGTCCTGTTTTAATGTTTGTCATGAAATAAATATTGTATACAATACGTAAAAAAAAAATTAAAATGGATTCAGTAGTAGCAGTTGTATCCGGATACGTATATTTATCCGGATACGTATATTTATCCGGATACAACGTTTAAAATTACACGTTACAAAAATATTTTTAATAGTAATACATATTAACTTCTAAATTAATGATACTACAGCGTATTAGACGCACAAATATTATTATATTATAGAGAAAAATACTATATCCAACAGTAGACTTCCAATAGCTGATATGATGACATTTCTTTTATAATATATAACGAAAGCAAAAAATGGCTTAACTAGTGTAGTAGTTTTCTTGAAATATAGTCAACTTGCGTAACTTTATTTCCTAAATTATTTGGACATGCAAAGGCATCTTGATGAGGTGATCCCTTTGAATAGAAAAGATATCATCTGGATCTGCTTAGCAGTTTTAGTGTGATAGAGTAACAAGCATACATACACACATCTATACTATCAAACTCACACGTTTATAATAGTAGGTTATTAGGATAAGATTCAATTGAACTGTACAACCAGAAAACAAAATTCTAGAAAATCTGGTAATGGCTAACGTTGTGAGAGCTAGAGCTAGACTAGAGCTAGATAGAGGTCGTCTGCATTGGTACCTCACTCTCACCTATTTCTACAGCCAAACAGCAGTGTTCGCATTGCTGTGTTCAGGTTTGAAAGGCGAGCGAAAGAGAAATTTCTAGGTACCGCGACATATCTTCAAGTCATAAGTTTTGCGTCATGCTAATGATACCCTTGTCACGTTACTATTATAATTTTAAAGTTAGTAGTGTTTTAATTTTGTCATTTCAAACTATTTGAACATTTGATGAAACATGTTGTAATTACCTGTTTAGCTATATATTCTCATTGGAAGAAAATACTCTCAGTTTTGAATCATCATGGAGCTCCTCACTTAAGGAAGAGAAGAAGAAAAAATGTAAAAAAAAATTGGTTGCCTGTAAAGTCGGTATACGGGCGAAAGTTTTACGTGACAACGACTTTGAGTGGTAAAATAATTTTATTGTAAATATTCATTCATTCGTATAGTAGGAATAAGGATGAAATAATAGTAACAATTTAAAACATTTATTTATACAAAGAATTATATTTAAAACATTAATTTATACAAAGAATCTCGCACTGAATTTCATATTAACAAAATTTTATTTTTACCTTTACACATACATACGTATTTATATACAAATATACATACAATAACTTGCGATACATTTGCGTAACACACGTCACAATGAGAGCGAGTGAGATGGACGCGTGCCTCTCACTCGCTCTCATTGTGAACGCATAACGTGAGCGGAGCGTAACGCAGTTTCTTGAAGTGTCACCCGGCAAACCAATTTATAAGACGTTGTCACGTCAAAAGTAAGCTTACTTCAAAAGCATATTATAGCGTTAAATTAATATAATATATTTGTAATAAACTTCCTGGGATTAAATTGCTCTAACCTAGCTTTAAGACAACCTTTGTTAGCACCAACGTCGGAAGGGTTTTATTAGCACTAACTATTTAGTGTTGATGGAGCCTTTATCACCATCAGTTTTTCTTGCAGGTTTCTTTCTGGTGGTTCCTGTAATAAGCTGCATTAAACTTACATTTAAGACCTGTCTGGTGCCGGTAGACTGTCTGTGTGCAATTTTCATGAGTAGGCAATTTAATACAAATATTTATTGATTACTAAATATCAACTTGAGGTTATTTTACTCTGGCGATGGCTATGTGGCTGAAATTCAAGGACTGAGTTGCATTTTGTATATATATATTTGCTTCTGCAGAACATCCACTTCTGTACACAGGCATCTTCAGTTGTAGCGGCATTTGCGTAGCGTAGCGTCGTGACGGGAACGCTTCTGTATCCCCGCCTTCTTGCACTTAAGCGATGCTAACATCTGATACAGGGGAGGTACTATTCTGCTTTACCGGTACTCCACGTTCGCCGGTATCTGACAACTTAATTATCGTCATGATATATACTTATTATGATTCCATATAAGAAAAAGTTGTTCGCCAATCTGCTGTCCCTTTTTCTAGGGAACGCGAGGAGGTGAAATTAAAATTTTATACTCATTTCCGTGGTACTTTGAAGCTGAAAGAAATTAAGCTTCTAAATAAACGTAATCAATTATATTTGAAACATATTTTCTATCATAAGGTTAAGGAAATCAAATATACTCATGAAATTTTGGCCAAAAATGAAGCACAGACGCACAAACATAAAAATCTGTATTTTGTTATTGCTTGCTATATATTTTTTTCTCTCTATCTATACCATTATTATAAAAAGGAATAATGGGATTATTTGTTTGTTACCATTTAACTGAAAAGCTTCAAAACAGATTTAAAATTATTTCATCAATAGGGGGCTACTGATTTCTGCGTAACATAGGCTATTTTTTATTTTCGAAAAGATAAAAGACCGCTACCTAAAATATAAATATGTCAACAGGATTTGTACTTTTGTACCGTTGTTAAAAATAAACTAAGAAATTAATAATAGAGTTATAATATCAGCAAGTGATATTGTCACGGAAAGAAAAATAACGTGAATGAAACCGCAGAGAGCCGCTAGTAAGACAATAATTCTAATGTCCAAGAGTTTGTCTTTTACATGACTTACTCTTATTAAAAATTTCAATGGTTTCTTTGTCACTATAAAATTCGTTTTACAAATTTTTATTACGGCAGTGAGATTTCGTAAGTTTATTATTTTTGAAAGCTTAATACAACATAGAAATATAAATATGAATCATAACATTAATTAGATTCTTAGCCTGTCTAAGAAATCAATTAGTAAAACTAATTGACGCTTGTGTCATCACAAAGATATCACTAGCGTGTCGCCAACCCTGTGAACTGAAGATACTATGTCACATTTATCCAGTAATCACAGCCTCTCTAACCCTTCCAACCAGAACACAGCAATGCGAATACTGCTATTTGGTAGTAGAAATAGGTGAGAGTGGGGCGACCTTTGTAAGAATTCTACCTTATGTGTTATATTAAAAACTATAATACTAAGTAGTCTACAAAGTACTAAGGGTACATAAACGCTGTGAGTCTTTAAAAGTCTGGAGTTGTCGCCGCTTAACAAGAAAAGTTGGACCCTATGTTCGGAACAGAGTTCACAATATGACTAGTTTTGCCATCCTTACGATGATTTATGTAGTTCAGTACTTGCCATTGTGCCAAACTTTAGACTTTTAGAATCTTGAAGAGTTGTCTTTGTAGCTAACAGTCGTTTCCCAAATTCATTGCTTTCATACAAAACAATTTGATCATGTCTTAATGTAATTATTACTAGAAATAAATATAAAAATCAAAAGACCCATTTTCTTTTTTTGCTAAGTGATTTTAGCTTTTCTTTTTGTTGTATAGTAATTACGACGATAATAAAATCGATGTATAGGTCATAAATAATAATAACGGAATTTGATCTTAACTCGTATTAATATAAAAGAAGCCAAGGTATCTATTTTCATCATCACAATCATATAAGTCATAAAATGTTAATTGCTTTGCACTACACGTCACAACAAGCATACATTCTACGTGATAGTAAACGTCACTGCAGCCTGTAGGCGCTCGTAAAATCACAAAGATATTACTAACGCATTGCTAGACTAGTCGACCTTGTAACTAGAAGATATTTTCAGTCAATTCGGAACATAAAAATAAAAAAAAAACAAAGCGTGGACCTTTTTGGACAAAAAAATACTTCAAAACAATTTAATAATTACTAAGAAACAAATTATAAATCAAAAGCAAATCTTGAAGTTTTCGTGGAATAGTTACAAGAGTTTCTAAGAAATTATGGTGGGTCACCAGGCATTTTGGTAAACAACCACAGAATGTGGAATGGTCATCAATCTTAGCCACTTGTTTCATTGGACGAGCGAAATTACAAACTTACAAGTCATTTACTAACTGTTGTTTGGGCTGGGTTCGGATGCGGAATCAGGGCAAGGGATTTTTATCAAGTCTACCTATAATTTAAAATTTTTTGTTCAAATTAGTTGCAGGAAACGGGTTTTATTGTATTACTGTAAAGAAATTATAGATTAAGTTGTGTTTAGTTTTTGATATACTAGCAACGAGCCCTGGCTTGAAATGAGGAAACAAAATGGTTATTGTGGGTTACCCATAAGAGATAGATTTTTGTAGTCCTTTTAAAGGTGTAGAGTATTGTAGTACATCATGTTGTAAAAATGTAAAAATAGGTTTATTTACGACATTACGTTAGAAAACCTTAAAATTATCGGTGTTTTTTCTACTATATTTTGCATGTTTTATACATATAAAGTCTTCATCTTGAAACAGTTAATCAATAAAAAACACATTAAAATCGTTACGTTGTTCGAAATATGTACACATACGCACACATTTGTTTTGACATCAAATTCTAAATTAGTTAATTTTAAACTAAAATTTTTAATTAAAAGTCTACATCACTAATTAACATCTAAAAAGACTCATTATACATTATAATAACTAAAAAACGCTAACACGCGCACGACCACTGATCCTGGTTTCAAATAAAGTCTCAAAATACAAACTTGAGAGAAAAAGTTGAAGGATAAAAACAAGAACATACTGAGCCGTGGGGTACCGGCAAAGTAGAATAGCTTTTCATGTACCAGGTGTCGTAAAATACGACTGAGATGACTAAGCCAACAGATAGCGGTATGACATTGCAACCATGCTTGCCCAGGTAAGCGTGGTGGCAACCGCAGAGCATTACTTCGCGATAAGAATGCTGTCGATTATCCCCACCCTGTAATATTTGAGCTATACTGTTGAAATCTGTCGGAATCGATACCTCAGTCGCCTCTTACGATCTTCTTATCTGGTACAGGGGGAGGTACTATTTTACTCAGCCGATACACCACACGTATATACATATATATATATTTAATTAATGGTTTATTGATTGCTTTAAAAATATTGTTTCTTAAATGAAAACTAGGTACTATTTTCAACATTTACCCGTTCACTACTCAGAATAAAACTACTTTTTGTAGCTTTAAAACGGCTTTCAAGATCAAGAATCAACAATAAGTAGTTATATGAAAAACTAGGTGTTCGGGTATATCAGTAGGATTTTAAAAAAACAATACACTAACATTCATATAGCGTGTATTGTATGATTGAATACATTATCTAGCTAGCGAACGAACTCCGAATAATCTATTATGTATTTTGAAAATGAGCAGAGACCTTATGTATGTATACTGACTGACTGGCATTCAGAGATACTGGACTATTCAAATATTTCAAAATAGCTTGCGGCTTGAACCCTCTTTAGATAAAAACATTTAACTTTTAAAAGCCCTTAATGTGCCCCTGCGTAACCACTTCAAGTAACATTTTGGAGGCTTAATTGAATTTACTATTACCGCCTAGCACGGAGTTGTCAAGTTAGAAATTAATCGAGTCGATGAAGTTTGGAAAACACTACGAGACTCGGTCCTTGAGCGTCGAGATTTCTTAAGTTGAGGTTTGCACTTTAACAAAAGACTTGCTAATTACTTTAAGTTGGATCCCTACAAATAACTGGGTCCGAATAGCAATTTATCTTACTGTCTTATAGCTGTTGAATTCATCATCATATAAAGACATAAAAAGTCAACTGTTGGACATAAGTCACTCCTTGATAGGGGGATGTTTGACTATAATTGCCGCGCTGGGAAGGCGTGGTGGCAATTGCAGAGCGTAACTTATAAAATAATAATAATGTTTTTTTTTCATAAAAGTTGCATTCATACTTTCGCTGAAGTCTGTGTTAATTGAAAAATGAGTTACAGGCCTCAGACGCCCCGAACTATGATATAGTATAATTTTGTAACCAAACAATTAAGTACTAACAATATAATATAAATATTAAATATTAAAACCATAAACAGTAGGATTTTTAAATGGGAAATAAAAATAAATAACATTTATTTTATATATTTTATTGGGCCCTTAATTATAGTATGTATGTGTGAAAATGAATGTATTTATGTGATCTTTGTATGTGTGTAATAAATAATTATTAAGAAATATATGATAAATATTTGTATTTGTTCTGTGTCTAGGTATTAATTATATGAAATAAAGTATTATATTTAAAATTCTTCTATTATCTTATATCCGTAACACAAGTGCTTTAAGCTACTTATCGCAGAGTCCGATCAACGCATGAGAATTCGTGTGAATCAACCGGCGATCATAATCAATGCTCGTTTCATTATTTCTTTGCACTGAACATTAATTGATAGTTTTATTAATAAAAAATTTGTTAAATGCCATGGATAGATAATGATTAACTTACAAAATATTGATGGGGAAGATAATAAAAATAACAAGTACATATATTGCTTGTTAAAATTTGCGTATCCCAAATTGGACCTCTTGTGATATTTGTCTTTAACGTGAAGCTGGTTACTTCGTCGCATGTTTTATATTTAATATTCATTAACAGCGCACCACGGTTGTATCCGCGTTAAATTGTGGAAATTTCATACAAAATTTGCAGTTTCATTTAGGGGTTATTTTAATATAATTTATTATAATACCCCTTAAGGGATGATTTTGGAAAAATAATTTTAAACGTGTTACAGGACTTTCAATGAAGAACTTCAATACTAAATTTTAATCGAAAAAATTCAAAAACAGTCGAATAACTGCAAACAAGGTTTCATATTAACTTTGTACCTATGTTTTATCTCTATATCGGTTTTAGTGCTCTTCAACGTTTTAAAAGGAACCCCTAGGTAACATTTTAAATTTCTAACCCATATAGTATAGGCTCTGCGTTGAAATATCAGTCAGTCAGTTAGTCAGCTTCTCCTTTTATATATAACCGCGTCCTAGTTCGCGTGAAAAAGTGACTATAGGGGGTATAATAGCAACCTTCGTCGAAAAATGGATTATCTAATACTGAAATAATTTTTCAATTTGCGCGTTCAAACATAAAGCACTTCGGCTTTATAATATTAGTATTGATTAATAATAATAAAGAAATTTTATGAAATCTGGGGATATAGAGATTCGTGATAAGTTTTAATCATTCTTTTGAGTTTAATATAGATAGATATGAACCTCTTTACAAAAAATACTCGTTTAAAAAGCATTTATTACATTTCCATAGTTTACTCACTCAAGTTTTGCGTAATTGCCATTTAAGTAAACTTTATATAGACATAGTCGTCATAGCAGCACAGATAATCCAACTTACATCCAAGATAAGGTGATTTTGCATATAATTTGCGCTGGACAGGCGAGGTGGCAATCATAGAACACAACTTCGTGTCGAGAAAGCTGCTGCTCATCCCCATCCTGCGTATTTAAATTGTACTATTTCGGATGGATATACCGCCATTTGTACGTTCCTGTACCTTAGTCGCTTACGATACCTAGTACAGAGAAAGGAACTAAACTACTCTTCCGATATTGATAGATAAAGAATATAAAAACATGTTAAAATAGTCTTTAATTTAATACTTACTTATCAATAAAGAAAGAAATTTATGACATAAATAAAAGGTTAAATGATAAAATGTTGTATCAGACCAAGCAAAAATATAATAAAGGCAACCAACCAACGCAAGACATTTAATTAATTTAATGAAATAAACATATGATTCTTTTATATTGACAACAACAGTTACACTAATAAGAGTATTTCTTCGTCTTTATTTTACCGAAAGTTTCTAGAATCTCCCGCGTTTTTGTATCGCCTGGAGCAATGACGGCGCGTGGTTTATCGTAACTCTAATGAACCGGCTAAAAGTGTGCAAGCGTCTTTTACGCGACTTTCCGAGGAAAGATAAAAGAGAATCCTTATTCATCCAGTACATATATTGTTTTTCCTTTTTATATACATCGTGCGTGATTTATGTATCTGTTACAGATGCCTTCTAATGGCTAAGCTTGTTTATATAAAAATTTACTTTTATAAAGGAATTGAGACATAAAAAACTTGCTTTTAAATTGTTTAATAAAAATAGGTGCTGTTTTCAATTCGTAGCCTTGATCCCCATCCACTACAAACCTCTGTGTTTGTTTTGTGTCTGGGTGTAGTACATTTAAAAAAGTATCTTTGTAATTTCTCTTGTATTAAGTTGCTTATCTCGATGCAAGTTTGTTCAAATTATTTTATTAATAAATTTAGATTTTTATTAATTCAAGTTAAACACAATAATATGAAAAATGACTATTTAAAAGGTATACTTAAATAATTATCAAATATAAAGGCGCGGTACTAAAAATTATGTAATCTTTCGATACAGGCTTTCAGAAATATCACTCGTACCTTTATAATATAATGTAGTATATCAATCAAACTAGTTCTAACACAAGTATAAGTTTCTTTCACTAGTTCATTAGATATGATTCCAACGCGTACTAACCATAGCCCGCGGCTAGTACCTATAAAGATCACCCCGACCCATTGATTGGGAAAATAAGAGCACAATAGAAAAACTAACGGTGATGAGCCGCTGTGTTTTGTCTGTTGTTTTATCGGCTTGTTTATTTGTATAAATGTATAGGGGAGAGATAGAAACAATGGATTTAGGAGATACGCAGTTTGTCGCGAAATGTTTATGAATGTGAGCGTAATGTATTAGCTAGAACAACTATAAACTTGTATAGTCTGGGTCTAGATAATGCTGTAAGGTACCGTAACTGTGAGATACCGACAGAGTAGAATAATACCTCTGTACCAGATGTAGCAAGAGGCGACTGAAGTACCAGTACCGCCATCTGCCTTACTGTTTCCAGTATAGCTAAAAATAATTATTACACCTTACTTATTAGAGAGAAATAAGCTTACTCGTGATAGTGTGCGTCACTGCAGCCTATATAAAATCACAAAAATATCGCTACAGCGTTACCAACCGCAGGACTTAAAATTATTATGTCATATAACCCGGTAACTTCACCGCCTTTTTCACCCTTTAAACCAGAACACAGTATTGAAAACACTGCTATTTAATTGAATGGTAGAAATAGGCACCAATACAGATGACCTTTGTAAGGTCTCCCTTTAGTAAATTTCGCGGATAAATACCTTGCTCCCATTTATATTCTATATTCTTGGTTTTTACGTTTGTCAACATGTTTTGAAAGTAAAGCTTAGCGTCATACTCATCATGATTAATAAATAAACATCAAAGCGAAAAAGGTTTTTAAGCTGCTTTCTTTTGTTATATTTAAACCCTTTTTATCTCTCTTTAAACTTTATAATTGTCCACTCGTAAAAACACAAGGATATCCCTAGCGCGAGCCGTGAAATACCGGCAGGGTAACATAGTAGTCCCGCTTTACTAGATATCTTAAGAGGCGACTAAGGTACCAGAACCGACAGATAGCGGCATATATCTATCTAAGACAGTGTAGTTCAAATGCATCGGGTGGGAATCGGCAGCAGTATTCCCGTCGCGAAAACTGCGCTCTGCGATAACCGACACGCTTGCCCAGCGCGGCAATTATGGGCAGAGCTCCTCCTTTCTTGAGGAAGCCTATGTCCAGCAGAGGACTTTCAAGGGCTGTGATGGTGATGATAAATGGTGCCAAGCGTGTTTCCAACCTTGAAACTTGAATATATAATGTCACATTACCTAGTAATTTTATTACGTTTCTCAAACCGAGACACATTAATACGATACTGCTGTTTGGTAGTAGAAGCAGGTGACAGTAAGGTACTAATGCAACTAACATTTGTAAAAGGACTACTTTTAGCAAATTTCACTGAAAGCTTGTTCGTTGGATAGTCCCTGGCACGCAACAGATCGCAAACAAATCAAAAGTAACCAAATTTACCTCTGTAAGCCAACATTTTAAACATGTCCAATATTAACCTCCAATCATAAAGAGTGTTTATTTAAGAATATTCCAAATGGTAGAATACACACATCTACGTGCAAGACCGGCAACGAACCGAGATAATTCGAAGGGGAAAATATATGTAACCCCGCCATAAAGGAAAACGCCAGAAGCGAAATTCCCTTTATGAAATCACCAAAGAGAAATTGCGTAATAATAGGCAAAAAGAAATAGAGATTAAAATATTGTACGAGAGTAATATCAGGGGAATAATAATACGTAATTTTAAACGATAGAATATTTTATTTATGTATTACCAAATCCAGAAAGCATTAGGAATTAATTACTGACTATATTACTCGGTGATCTTCATATTGCCTACCTTGAATGCCAGCCATTGATGGCAATTTTTTACTGTATAACTATTTCGGATAGTTAAAATTTTTTCGTCGTTGTTTTTTTATTTTTATATTTATATGTCACGGAAACTGAGTTGCAGCGCGGCGTGCGTGTGTGATTTTTCGCAACTAAAGTCAATGCAGCCAACTTCACTCCGTGCGTTACGACAAATTCAGAGTGACAGTGTTGAAACAGTCTATGGACGACTGTGGCGGAGGCTGGAAGACTTCAACTGCATCTCCCCCGGAATTGTCCTTGCCAGACCCAGTGTCTATTAATTCCGTGATTATACCCGTTAACGATTACTGTTGTTGTCTCGTATCCTCGATCTCAAATTATACGTTCATACGCTATATATGAAGAAAAAGGAAGCCCGGATCTGACAAATTTATAACTAGCTGAACCAACAGTAGTTTTCCTGTCTTATCTATACGTCACCGTAAAATTGTAAATAATATTAGACCCGGTCAACAAACTAGTATACAGTCCCCGTGATAGTAAGCGTCACCTATTGACGCTCGTAGTATGTAGTATACTTTGATATCACTAACGACCTAAAGATATTATGTGACATTACTGACACAGTAATTTTATTGCCTCCTTCACCTTTTAAACTGGAACACAATATTGCGATCACTCCTGTTTGGGGGTAGAAATAGGTGAAAGTGAGGTACCAATGTAGGAGAACTTTGTATGAGGTCTGTGAGGAGGATTCTGTGCTTTTAAATTGTAATAATATTCACACAAAATGTCATTCGTTGACTTGACTCCGTGGTAAGTCGCTTAATGTACTTACGTTACGGACATCAGACAATAGATGAATCATAAATATAATACTAAAATACACACAGCCAACACCCAGGATAAACACAAATATCATCATATAAATATTTGTCCTGGGTGGGGATCGAACCCACGACCCCTGGCACATAAGATAGGATCACTATCATCTACGCCACCGGGCCAGTCTTTCAATTTAATTAATTGCTGTTTTTGTAAATCTTGCACATAAATACGAGTTAGGTGCCGTGCTCTCACCGGCAAAGCAAAATACCTCCGTTTGTTCTGCTGTCATAGGAGAGGGAGCACCAATGTTCCCCTAAAAAATCATTTGAATTCGTCAGAATTCCATTGATTGCCGAAATCAGTAAAACAACCGTTAATTATTTAAATATCATCTTCTATTCATATATATTTTTAATTATATTTGGTAAATATTTCTTTCTGAGTAAGAGTGTAAATGTTATGGTAATTGTGTTTACAGATAAAAGCGTTATGATAAAAAAACAGTAGAAATTTAAATATATTTACAATAATGACATTATTTATTACAGTTTTCAGAAAAATGAGTGTTATTAACATTGCCGGTAGCACCATAAATACTATGAATGAAAACTTCAGGATGAAAAATGTAGTAAGAATGATCATTCGGATTACAAATCTAGAAGAAGAACAATTTGGGTAAAGAACTCTCGGTGAGCCAATATGGACCCCGTAAGACGCTGCTGAGGTACCGGAACTAACAGGTGACCATATATTTATTCGGAACAATACTAAGTTGTTGCAGTTTTTATTCAGGGGTGCGAATTATGCTGAGAGAGAGAGAGAGAGAGTACTGATTAACTGGTAACTTTTCCTCTTATTATATTATATTTAATTAACAACTGTGTTATTGTCTGGTTTCTTTATAAGTTTCTGGGGGCTATATTTGATTTTCTTTCTTTCCTTCTAATCATTAAAACGAATAAGCCACATGTTTAAAAAGAAATAATAGATATGTTCGTGTTTGTTACTCAATCACGTTACAACATTTAAAAGGATTTAAATAGAGTAGATATGGATATCTAGACTACGCAGGCTATTTTTTGTCTTCTTTCTTCTATAATTAGTAGTGATCCTATATTATAAGCCAAAGGTCGTGGGTTCTATACCTACCCAGGATAAATATTTATATTTAGAGTATATTCTATGTCTGGGTGTTCAATATATGTATTTTAATAATATATTCGTGATTCTTCTGTAATCTGATATCTATAACACAAGAGCTTTAACTGACTTATCATGGAGTCAGGCCAATGTATGAGATGTTGTGTAAAAAAAATCACATACAAAAGCTGGTATCATATAAAACATAAAACATTTTGTATTCTAGCGCGTAGTATGATGAAAAATAAACGGTCATCCCACAAATTTTCTGGTGGGCGAAAATAAATGTTTTCCTGCAACAAATGAGTTGTGTTTAGACCCGGGTCCCGCCAAATGAATGGGATAACTGCAGCATGTCCTGGACAAATACGCTGGATTATAGGCGGAATGTAGTGAAGTTACTTGAAATGCCTGTTGTGTCGCTAAGCCACGAAGGCCGAGTACTTTGTTCTGAGATTCAACGTAAGAATTATGAAGGTCTTTGTAATGTACCAAATAAAATGGTATGTGGATATCATATGTAGTCGCGGACACTGATAGATCTCACCTAAATAACAAACTCACGTTTTGACGGGCCGAATGGCGCAGATAGTTGTAAACCCATCTCACGCGCCAAGGATCGTAGGTTCGATTTCAATCCATGACAAATATTTATAGCATAATATTTGCTTGTTCTATTTTAGTTTTATATTTTCCTCTTGATTCCTCTGTTTAAATATATTTTATTTCTTACTCAGCCAGACATACATACTCTTTCATTATCTTTATAAGAAAAAGCAAATAATAAATATTTAGTGCAAAGAATACCTGTTTCGCACAAAATAGGATCATTACCTTCTGCGCCATCGGGCCAACATTGAACACAAACTGCAGAGCTACAACTAACAGCTAACCTATTTGAAAAACATGTCTACACTTGAGGCTGAACTCATACAACCTCATACTTCATACAAGATATACGTGTTGCTAATAAAATTTTATTTTTAGTTGTAAAATGTATCATTGATGATTATATCCTGTAATATACAAGACCATATAATTATATCTGTTTTTTAAACATTTTTACAAGAAGCAGGCTTTCTACCGCTAAAGAGCCAATATAGCCAAAGAGATATATTTACATTGTTGTGTTCCGGTTTGAAGGATGAGAGAAGCAGTGAAATTACTGGGTAATGTGTTATAATATCTTTAAGCTAAAAAGTTGCCAAAAGGCTAGTGGGCTGTATAGGCTGCAGTGACGCTTACTATTACGCGACTGTATACTTCTGTGTGTATGTTTGTTGACCTGGTCAAATATTAAAACGTTGGATATGTTTAATATAAAGCAATTAAGTGCTTTGTTACAAATTCAAAGAAATATAAAGCAAACCTGTAAAGCATAAGTTCAAAGGGCAAATTATATTTACCCCCGGGTCATAATTTTATCTCTACCCATATATTCGATATAATATATGTATTAATATATAAATAACTAGCTATTATTTGTGAGCTTGTTCGCATTGAAATTTATAAAAATATACATAAAAAGGGATCCTTTTGGGCGCTACTATTCTTGGTAGTAGATTAAGCTATTAAACAGACGATTCCACAACGATTTAAGATAATTAGATAATTATTTCCACAACATGTAATACATTAACCTGACTCCGTGATTAGTCGCTTTATGCACTTGTGTTACGGACGCCAGACAACAGAGGAATCACAAATATACTACTTAAATACATATATTTAACACCTAGACGCTGAACAAACACAAATACCATCATAAAAATATCTGCCCTGGGTGCGAATCGAAAAATTATATTGACTATTTTTAACTTACTTGATGTAGATCTACCTCACACTCACCTATTTATCACCAAAACAGTGTTGGCAATATTGTGTTCCAGTTCCCGGGTAACAGGGTAATGAAATTACTGGATTATGGTACAAAATATGAACTTACTAAGCCTTTAAGTTACAAAGTTGGCTACACGCTAGTAATATCCTTGTGATAGGAGTAATTTATAGGTGACCAAGGCGGGCGGGTGCTTGTTTGTCTAACTACATAATTAACTTACTTTCTTTATTGAAAATGGTACATGTAGGATATCAGTTGGGATTCGTCGATCACTTAATTACCTAACGCGTTCCGTTGATGTTTATACGTCACTCATATATCTATTATATATAGTAAAATATATAGACGTAGTTTGCCATAAACTATAAAGAAAACATACTTTCTGTAATATTTTACTACTTGATTAAAATATAAGTTGAAAATTGACCTCTAATAATTAAAATTCTACTAACTAATGCCCGCGCATCATTAGTACATTAAGTAGCTTATTTTTATTTTCAATCACACCCATTTTATTTTATACATTCCAATATTTATCAAAACTGATACAGCAGTTTAGCTAATCACACCAACTGTTATAATTTCCTAACAAAGTTTTACAAATTTCGTGTTATAGGGTCCAAAGTAAAGAAGTGATTTTATAAATAATAATGTTGATTCCTGTATGCATTTCAAACACAACACGATTATAAGCAGATTGGCGGGTGGAACTTGGCAGGCGTTCGAGTTCGTTATATTCTAAACAAATCTTTATAAATTATATTCTATGTATTATTCTAATAAAATAATAAATTCCCACATATCATACATCTACCTGACTTCGTGGTAAGTCACTTAAAGCACTTGTGTTATGGACGCTGGGCAACAGAGAAATCACAATTAAACTATCTAAATACATATATTTAACATGCAGACACAGAACAAATACAAATATCATCCTACAAATATTTGTTCTGGGTGGGAATCGAACCCATGACCCTTGGCGCACAAGATAGTATCACTACTATTTGCACCATCGGGATCGTCAAATTCCCATAGCGTTTACATTATTAGTAAGATTCTCTAATAGCACAATAAAATTGTTTATGAGAATATACATTTAATATATAGAATTTTCAGCTATAAGGATCTCAAGAGATTAAATGGTGAAGCTACAGCTTGATAAAACCAAAAAGCAAGGAAGTCCTTTGATGTAGTCACGTGGGGAATGTTCCTCGCGATTTTGGGCCAAATATACCGGAATAGTTCCTCAGGAGACTACAGTTTGTGGCTTTAGGTATAACGTTGCAATATATATGGTTATTATTATATATCTGTTATATGTTATATGACGTTATATGTTACATGGTATATGACGGGCCCGATGGCGCATGTGGTAGTGAACCTATCTTGTGCGCCAATAGTTAGTGGTTTCGATTCCCACCCAGAAAAAATATTTTTGTGATGATATTTGTGTTAGTTCTGTGCCTGGGTGTTAAATGTATGTATTTAAGAAGTATATTTGTAATTCCTCTGTCGGCTGGAGTCCGTAACACAAGTGCTTTAAGCGACTTACTACGGAGTCAGGCCAATATATGAGGTGTTGTATGAATTTATAATTTTTTAATTATTATTAAATATTTGAAATAGATACACTACCATTTGTTGTAGAAATGAGTCTCTCCCAGTTTTTTGTCGTTGTTCATCTGGCGTCTTTCCCTCTGTTTCTGTTGATCACACAATCCCATACTATTACAGTATAGTACTGATTGACAATTAATTATACCAGCCATTAGAAGTCCTCTGCTGGATAAGCCTCTCTAAGAAAGGAGATTTTTTGTCCATAATTGCCGCGCTGGGCAAGCGAGTCAGCGATCGCTGGATGGACCTAATGGACTTTGAACTGCTGGTATGATGATTAACTATGAATTCTCCTAGACTTAGACACAACCTGTCTGGGCTCCATTTACTAGATGTTCCGGGAACATAAGATCTTCATGTATTATATACCTTACATACCTTACACTCACCTATTTATACCGTCAAAAAACAGTGTTCGCATTGTTGTGTTCCAGTTGGAAGGGTGAGAGAAACAGTGAAATTACTGGTTAATGTGACAGAATATCTTCAAGTTACTAGGTAGGTAAAGCAGTGATATCTTCATGACGAAATGAGCGTATATAGGCTGGTGTGACGCTCACGCTTAAGCTTGTGTGACCAAGTCCAATAAAAAATTACTGGAATTAAATTTTATCTAGTACAAATGCATTTGAGGTCGGAAATCTTATATACTGTTAAATGTAAAGATATTCCCTGCATGATGAAAGCTTTGCCAAGCAGTGGTTAGAAATATTGTGTATCGCTATAGATACTAAATACTCGACCATTGCGTATAGACTTGGTTTCTAAACCAATACGCTGTAAAGGTCGTTATCCATACAAATAAAAAAATCTCTGTCACTGTAACGTTTTTCAGGGATTAACACTTAAAATTTTAGTGATGAAATTTGTTATGTAAAAACCTTGGATACTATATAAAGACGTAAACTACTTTCGATTCAAGTAACAGTTCTCGCGAGCGACGATTTAAAGCTAAAGGTAAGAATGGGGATGGAATTATGGCCCGATGTGTGTATAATATTTTTTATTATTTACATTATTAATAAAACTACTCTTTTAACGGCTTTAAAACTGGGATATTTAACATTTTGCAAATTTAGTGCGACGCTATGGTTACCTCGCGGCAATGTATCGAAATTAATAACAAATGCATTTAACTACGCCGTGACAAGTAACTAAAAGCATTGCTGTTACGGATATCAGACAATACATACTAATAAAGATGTGAAATATATTTTTTAACACCCAAACACAGAATAATTACAAATATTTTTAATAAATACTTATTATGGAAGGGGATGGAATCCCTTAGCGCATAAGATAGGGTCTATGATAAAACGAAGTCTGCGATATCAGACATTCACTCATAATCAACTATCATGGTTCGTACAAAAATGTGATAAAGAACATTTAAAGAGGACAATGCCATCTGCTGGTAGCTTGTGAAAACCTTCTTTGATGTAGCCCCGCGAAGAATGCTCACCGCGCCTTGGATTTGGGACCAAATTATGTCGACATAGTTTCTTGGGAGCCTGAAACTGACTTTGGGCAAGGGAACGTTTGTGAATTCTCATTTGACATACCAGTAAGCGACATCACATAGCACATAAGCAAAGTATCGTCTTTTTATATTACTAAGTTGGCAAAACATGTCGCTAAACATGTGACCTAAAGACATTACCTAGTAATTACACTGCTATTAATACTTATACGCTATAATCAAATCACAACTAAGTTGTAGGACTTTCATTTCATTAACTTTATACCAACCTTTTACTCCCTTAAGGGATGATTTTTAATACATATTTTACACGTATTTTATGACTTTTAATGAAGACCGTATTGAAAGTGCGGTGTGCAAAGTTTTATCCCTTTAGGGGGTGAATTTTCAAAATCATTCCTAAGTGCTCGTGCGTTATTATAAGAGTCCTTAAGGCAATGTTTCAAGTTTCTAACCCCTATAGTTTGCGTTGCTATGTCAGTCAGTCAGCTTATGAATGTAAGGTAAATATGTTGGCGACTTTCGTGTGGTTACATTTTTTATTCAAAACTTTGTACTGAGTATCGAATTTACTGAAGAAAATACTATATTTTAATAGTCTGAAAAATACAGGTTAAATAATGAGGTTATTTACGGATCAAGTTCTTCAGTTTTCTTTGAGGCAATCTTTCTCATTTTTCCGAAACGGCTTTCCTAATTTCTGGCACAGTCTGGGGAGGTTGCTAGCAACTCGCTTAAGAACACTTTCGGATCTTGTGATGTCGTGTACTCAATCTGATGTTCGATATCTGCTTGCGTCTTGATCCGTGCTTTGCCAACGTGAAGGCATTTTTGCTAAGCAAACACTGACACACAGCTTACAACACACCCTCAACACCCTCTTCATATTAATTAAGCCGGAAGCCTCTATTAAAGAATGAAACAGAATAAAACTATTTTCCATTCAGTTATACCTAGCCACTTTTAATACGCTTTAAGCGATGCGCAGACAGTCAAATTGTCACATATCAATTCTGTCATCGTGCAGAAGCCTATCTTAAGACTTAACTGTCACCACTGGATGAATTTTTAAACTAAGTTTATTCAAACCATGAGAAAAGGGCCAATGAAATTGATGGTGATAAAAGCCACGTGTCACCTTGATCGAGTTCACGGAACCTACATCAGCCATGTCATTTAAAAACCTTAGCTTTAGCAGTTGAAGCTTTTTAATAACTAATGCTAAATCCTAAATTAAACTCACGTTGTGTCTTTGAAAAATAGACGTCATAAAACACAAAATGCAATAAATGTGTGAACAAGCGATAGGTAAATAATATTTTAATGATTAATAAAGTATATGTATATTGCAACCAATAATGATTTATTTAGATATATACGAGTATTAGTATGATTCGATTTCCCAAGAAAATGACAGTGAAGTGTCTACAAAAACGTCAACACCAGTTTTGTTAGTATTATATTTTGAATTGGCACGTATTTCTCTATATTGAAGCTAATCTAATCTATCTAGACAAGTGTCATCTATATATAAAAAATCATTTGTAAACGTTAAGAAATATGGAAAAAAAATTTGGAAAACTTGTTTTTGATAAATATATGTTATTTCCAGACTAGTACAGAAATACCTAGTTAGTACCTATATTTAAAAGGCCGAAGCATGATTCTCATTATAAAATGGTAATTGGTTTCACGCTTGCTCAACGACAGCAAAGTACCTAGTGATTGATACTATGGCAAATATTTTGGAGTGGCTTGCAACTAGACGGGATGCGATCTACGACTGATATTATAATAGCGATGTAATATGGATTTGTAATGATACAATAATTAAAAACTTAATAAAGCAGTATTTAAAAAAAAAAGCATAATCTTGCCAATCTTTAATAAGATCAATTTCTATTAATAGAACAATTTAACGATCTTGTGCAAACCGACATATAGATATCCTGTATTATTCTTACAAGGTCGCCCAACATAAAATTATCACTTTATCTGCAAACAACAACTATGGTGAACGGACCACTATACCAAGTCTACTACTTGACAAAGGCCTTCCTAATAAAAGGAGAATTTTGCTAGCGCGCTAGGCAAGAGTGTTGGCAATCGCAGAGCGCACCTTTCACAACGGGGATGCCATTGGCCATCTTTGCCCATTTAAGTTGCAGTGTTTCGGATTCTGGTACCTTAGTCGCCTCCGAGGTACAGGGGGAGGTACTATTCTACTCTGCAGGTACCTCACGGCATAATACCGCGGCTCATTTATTGATTATCTTCACACGCAATGTAATTTCGAATCGCAATATTAAATACAAACTGAAATTATACAAACTCCAAAATATAAAGGGTAGACCTCAAAAGTCATCACGGCTATGATACCTTATTTTTACCTATTTTTACCACCAAATAGTAGTATGTTGCGATGTTCCGGTTTGAAGGTTGAGAGAGGGTGATTACTGGGGAATGTGACAATATCTTCAATTCACAAGGTTGGACGTGATAGTGAAAATCTTGTGATATTACGAGCGTCTATGGGCGATGGCGCTTATTATCACGCGGACTGTTTGCATGTTTATCGGCATGGTTTAATATATGTATACATACACATATATAGCTAGGTGTGATGTTGATTTGTTATGTCTAATTATTGTTTATTTCAATAATATGTGCAATTATAGGCAAATTTCCCTCTTTCTATGGAAAGCCTATGTCTTGCTGTGGACCTCTTATGACTGATATGATGATGATGATGATGATGCGTGTGCGTAGTAAATGTTACCACTAAGAATTACAGTAACCCCATGATACGGTAAGAAATGTATTGAAAAAACATATGGAAAACCTTCATTATCTTTATTAGCACAATGAATTGTGAGTAAGTGAGAACTGTATGTATCTATTATGGTTAATTATACTGTACATTCAAGAAACTCCACAACTTCATACACACTTTTCCTAAACTCCGGACCCGAAGTTGCTCGGCGCCTAACGAGATTTGTTACTTACATAATTGATTTCTTAATTAAAGTACTGGAACGAGGGGAGAGTGGGGGTTCAACTATTGTTCCTCGGCCTCGCTTAACCGCGACGTTGCATTGTCCCAGCAATTTTAAATCAAATTCATCGTCAGCTCGAACGAAATTAAAGACGAAACGCATAAATTAAAAGGAGTTAGACAAACTTCAGTGGCAAGTTTCATTCAAAGAGGTGCGCTCTTTTGAGGAATTGTTCCTATTCAACCTTAGAATAACCCTCGCAAACTTAACTAGAGCTCTATTCAATTATGACAAGTCATTATGACTAACAGAATAGAGTGCAGATTTGAATGAAGGTGTTGGTACTGAATGGAAATATACAGTATGCTAATATACAGTTCCCATCGGAAAGATTCTGGAGACTACCGAATTGGATAGCGAATCATTGGAATATTTATTAGTCTTGGGATTTCACGTCGGTTGGTACAGCCGGTTATGGCACCAGCTATTGTAAACATTGGTCTCACCTCTCCGGATCATTTAATTAGTATGTTTATGGAAAGTTTTCGGGTCGGTGCGTACTTGTGGTCCTTGCCGGTTCCAAACTTAGACCATTAGGCCCACTTCGCGACCTTAGTTTTGGTGTGAATCTCGATTCGCGCGTTGACATCAGGAATTAGCAATTTGGAGTTTGTCTGATGAATGTGTTTGGATATCCAATTGAACTAGCAACCGGATAACATTAGCGTGTTTACTAAAGCGTACGTTACTGTAAATAATAGACGTATAACTTGCGGTAGATCTCTTACAAAGGTCGCCTGTAATGGTACCACCTATCACCTTCAACTATTTCTACTGCCAAATAGCAGTATTGCTGAGTTCCGGTTTAAAAGGTGGGGTCACGCTAGTGATATCTTTGTGATGACACGAGCGTCAAGCGCATAACACATTTTACTTATTTAAATTAGATTTAGAGAATTATTTATTGAGACTGGATAACTGGTTTTTGTAAATATGTGCAATATGCAGTTACTGAACCATAAGAAAGCGTAGCCCTTATTTTTATTTATTATTTATATATTTCTATCACATGTACACATCTATAGAAATAAACATAAACTGGTTCTGTCTTGTTGTACCGACAGACTAAATACAGTAGTACCTTCTCTTGTATCATATGTCGTTAGAGGCGACTAAGAGATCAGAACTGATGGATGGCGGTATTAGATTCATAGCTGTGTAGCTCAAATGTACTCAGGTCGGGGATGAGCAGCAGCATTTCCGTCACGAAGCTACACTCTGCAATTGTCAACAACCTTACCTAGCACGAAAGATGGGTAAATTTCCCTTTTTCTTTGGGAGACCTATGTCCAACAGTGGACTTTCGATGACTTTTGATGGTGGATATGATGATTTTTTTATTATATGTTTTCTATAAAATAGTGATACGATACTGTTTTAATTTACGGTTATTTTATTTTTCACTCGTGGCTCGCCCTGATTTCCTCTGGCTGGTTTTATATCTCGTTACTGACCCGTCTTCGCTTAAGATGTTTGAGGGCAACTTTGTTTCATTAATGAAATTCAGATTTATAGTTAATTTGCTTTACCAAAATATCAAAATGTTAAATAGAACATCATAATAAATTATTTTTTTTAACGGCTTAAAAATGCGATTTGTTTACTTTTTACATAGTTAATATTTTAGTTATTTCTCCCACTCGAGATTGTTTAAAACTGTTGTAATTAATATATAACCACAAATTTCCTGCAACAACATCAAGTTTCAGCACAGGCCGTTCAGGATATCAGGAGTTATTGTTTAAATAAAGCTGTCATATTATATAGTTTATGGGCAGTTTGTACCAGCTGGCAAATAATTCAATGTTCCTACTAGCCAGTTTGAAGCAATTTAACTTGGTTCAAATTGAATTGCAGATTCGGTTGCCGTGTTTGTGCCGGATCGGTTTTATCCAAGCCGCTTTCATTTCTGCCCTTGAAAACACTTTCATAACAATTGTTTTTGACAGAATTTTATCTAATACCGAATACACGATTGTATATTTTGCTTCATACTATATATCTGTACTCTAATTACGAATTCTTCTTTTAAATATGTATCTTAACCTAATTATCAGCATAAATAAAAATAATAAAAATAAATTCCCACAACATCTCATACATTGACCTGATTCCATGGTAAGTCGTTTAAAGCACGCGCGTTACGGATGCCAGAAAACAGAGGAATTACATATATACTAACTAAAAACATAAAATTATATTATATTTAACACCCAATATAAATATGTTATAAAATGTGCTCTGAGTGGAGATCGAACCCACGCACATATATACTTGGCGCAATATCCTCGCCATCGGGCCCGTTCTAAATGAATTATATATTGTTTATTTATGTTCGTGATTATATAGTAGTACGATTTATGTCTGAATCAAGGCTTACTTAATTATATACTAAGCTGCAGGGTGATTAGAATGGTTTCTCCCCCTACAGATGGCACTGACCATATAATGTAATACGTTAAACCCAGCGCGACAATTATAGGTGAAATTCCACATTTTTATGGATGTCTATAATGGATGTACTACGGATGATATGGTGGTGATAATTTATAGTAGTTTCGTTAAAATTACCAATAAAAACAGTATCCCTTCCTTCTTTATATCCTTTTTTCAAAAAAATTACGTAGATCGAATGAGTAAATAAAGCGTGAAGAGGCACAAATAAAGACACTTTAACATTCATGATACTAGTTAATTCTTATCGAATAAAAATTGAATCGGTTTGGCATATTGTGATAAGATTAGCTTTAGCTCGATAAAGCAATTTTGAAGTCGCTCAACATTATCTATTGATTTTTTATAGTAGTATAATACTATAAAAAATCAATAGATAACGTTGAGTTGATTATTTATCGTAAATCTCATAGGAATAGTACGTTCTTTCTGAATAGGTTAGGAAGAAAACTACAATCATATTTAACATTGATGTGAGTTTTGTTTTTGTAATATCCGCAATTATAATAAATATTTAATGATAAACAATATTAATCAACAGTATTGATATGAATTCTGTGTCTATGTCTAAGTCTCAAACTCACAATATTTTTTATTTGTGTAAGCCCATTACAAGCATTATCGAATCAAAAAAAAAAATAAAAACAATTATATTTCAGAAAAAGGAAAGGGTTTTTTGTATTGTATTCATGATAACATAATTATGTAAATCAGGCTCACCTTAAACTAGTCAACTAGCATTCACCAATCACCAGCAATTATTTCAGTAAACTATTTCGGAGTCAGGTGAAAGCAAATGATGTTGTGTGAATTTATTTAATATTTTTATATAAGAGGGGGAAAAGTACCGGCAGAGTAGAATTATACCTCCCTCTGTACTAGGTGTAAAAGCAACTAAGGTTCCAAAGCCGACGGATGGCGGTATATCTATACGAGACACCCTGTCTCGGATAGATATACCGCCATCTGTCGGTTAAATGCACAAGGTGGGGATGGACAGCAGCATCCCCGTCGCGAAAGTTGCGCTCTGCGATTGCCAACCCGCTTGCCCAGTGCGGTAATCATTGGCAAAATTCCCCCTGTCTTGGGGAGGCCTATGTCCAGCAATGGACTTCCAATGGCTGTAATGATGATAATATTTCGGGTTGATTTTAACTTCAAAAGGAAGTTGTTTTTAGGTACTTCTTTTTTTCAAAAAAATTATTAATACAGGCTGAATGATTTATTAGACAAAAAGATTTTAGAAATAAATTATGGTAGACCTCATGCGAGCATTGGTACCTCACTCTCACCTATTTATACCGCCAAATGGCTGTGTTTTCATTACTGTGTTCTAGTTCAAAGGGTGAGAAAGGCAGAGATATTATATTATAATTTTAACTTATCTAAGTTAAGATAAATAGTAACAATTGGTGTATAATTAAGATAAGAATATGTACATATATACACACAAACACATACACACTCTTTCATACATACAAGCACACACGGTGCAAACTAATATACATGCATACACGCACATACATACACATACACAAACACGAATATAAACTGTGTATTTACTATAATAATAAAATATTTTAAATCAGCCGGCGCGCAGGCAAACTAACTCGAAAAACAATGAGGTAGAACCTGACACAATGGTTATTTGCGTTGGAACCTTACTCTCATCTATTTTTATTATCTATTACTGGATTGTATTCTTTTTTGTCATCATGCTCTAATAAAAAATGACAATATACTTTAGCAATAAATAAGTTCCGACTAAGTTGTAAGGTGACATGTAAAGAAATATTATGTCGAAAATTTTATGCCTATTGAAAAGGCACATCAAATAATCTGAATAAATTTACTTATGCGAAGTATCAAACGTAAATTTTTAAAAGCCGAAGCTCTTAAATGTCGTGAGATATAGAGCCGTGAGATACCGGTAGAGTAGAATAGTACCTCCACCTATACCAGGAGTTATAAGAGGCGACTGAGGTATCGGAACCGACGGATGGCGGTATATCCATACGAAGCGAAGCACAGGGCGAGGATAGGCAGGAGCATCACCGTCCCGATAGGCACAAAGCTGCACTCTGCAATGGGCACAATATCCCTTTTCTTGGGGAGAGCTATGTTCGTCAGTGGACTTTCAATGGCTGGTATGATAATGATCGTGGAGCTATTACGTAGTCAGTATAAGAAAAAATGTTGCCTTGGATTACCGGCAGAGTAGAAAAGTACCTCCTCCTGGATCAGGTCGCTCGATGTAACTAAGGTACCAGAACCAACAGATGGCGGTACATCCGTCCGGTGTGTGTAGCTTAAATCCACAGGGTGGGGATGGGCAGCAGCATTTCAGTTACAAAAGGTACGTTCAAACTGAGGAGAAAACATTGTGTTGTCTAAATTAAAAGCTTGTTAATAAAATTATATTATTAGCTGTAGTAATATTTAGAAACACTGTGTTCAATACATAGTTTAAACATTTTCGTTTCATAATAATGATTGACAATCGCTGTTATTTAAAAATAAAATATCATTTATCGAATATTAAAAATCATAAACCTTTTGAAAGATTTTAAACCTAATTTTTATGGTATTAAAGTTGAAATGAAAAAAATGCCACCGAGAGTGTCTCGTGTACAGAATGTTCCGCAGAAAAGATTATTCCTGTCCACGCCTATCATCCGGCAAGTTTGCGAGTTCTCAACTGTTTATTTCCGTTGAAGTCTCGTTTTATGGACTCCTGGCAGTTTTATTTATAATTTAAATAAAAGTTGTTTGATTTTGACTTTTTATGTCACAACTTACGTGACTGAGAAAAAATAATACAAAAGTCGTTCCTATATATTTATTTTATAATCAATAATAGCTATATTTTGACGTCGGGCTCGTCAAAAATATATATATTTTTTGACGAGCCTGATGACGCATATGTTAGTGATCCTGTGCTAAAGGTTTTAGGATCGATCCCCAACGAGAAAAAATATTTAAATAATGATATTTATGTTTGTTCTGTATCTGGGTGCTAAATATATGTATTTAAGTTGTATATTTGTGATTCAATTATCGCTTGATGTCTGTAATACAAGTGCTTTAAGGGACTTATCACGGAATCAGGTCAGCGTACGATATATTGTGAAAAAAAATCCAGTAAAGAACCCAAAGTAAAAAAAAATTAATAGCAGTCTTCTACTATTGAACATAGGCCTTCCCAAAATAGGAAATGTTGCTTAAAGTTCTCGCAGGGCGAATTGTAAAACATGTATTAAAGTTCTATATTTAGATTTTCTCTATTATTTTATGTCCATGATACAAGTGTTTTTATATATTCTCATCAAAAGATTTACAAAATAAAAATAAATTTTTATAAGCGTAGCTTCGCGACGGCCATGCTGTTTGCCACGAACTGTCTATCACTACTAGGCTATTTAGATGGCAACCATACCATAGGACAGTTTTGCTACCTCTGTCGTGTTTTACGACATCTGGTATAAGAAGAGGTACTATTCCACTTTGCAAGGAGCAAAAAATCGTAAGCATAAACGGAAAATACATGAAAGAGTTAAACAATGATTGCATAAATCAACTTGATATCATGGTTCGGGTGATAATATTAACGTTATATTTTGAAATATGAAAGTAATTTTTCATTTTTGAATGCAATCATTCATTTTTGACGCACACGTTACGCCATTTGTCGTGGTTTTTGACAAATTGGTCACGTCACCGTTTTCAATGAGAACACAAATTTGACCGCTGCCGTTTCATAGATAACTGAATATTTAGCAGCGAAAAATTGGTGTAGATAGAGATTTTATGGAATGATTTATTGTGCTTTTTTTCTTTACATAACGTTGGCTCACGAACTGGGTCAACTTGTAATCGTGTATACAATATTAGAGTAACTTTCTCCGTCTGAAGCTGTGTGTGCAGTACCTACCTAACTATACCTACTGCGTCGATGGAAAATAAACGTAAAAAAACAGAAACTAAAAACAAATTACAAATTGTGACAATAGTAATTATTGTAACTTTAAAATTCTGACACTATGTGTTTTGTCTTTCTTAAGAATGGTTGCCGAAAGGTAACTGAAACAGCGAAGAAAAAATTAAGAAGTTCAATAAATGGCTTTGGTGGTTTTTACATGCATATATTCAACACTATACAGATCAAAGAGGAGATAAATTGGAGTGGATAGAGATTTTATATTATGGTTTATTGTGTTTTTCTTTATACAACGTTGGTGCACGGGCTGGCTCGCTTTGGAATCGTATATTAAATATTAAAGAATCTTTCTCTGCCTGCAGTCGAAGGATCGTGCTTAGCTGAAGCCTATGATTACAAGATACTGTCAACACCTACTACGTGGATTAACACTTTAACGTTTATAATTTAAAAAATATCAAGATAGCAATTGCGACTTTCCAATTATTGATACATGTTTTGTCATTCTTGAGACCGGTTGCCTCAAGGTAACCGAAACGTCGAATAAAATAATTAAACCACTTAATATACCGCGTTTTAAAGCAGTTAGAAGAGTAGTTTTTTTAAAGGTCTCTATCAGATCAAAGAAAGGATAAAACAATTAATTCCAGGTACCTACTAATTATCCTTGAGTATCATGTATATGGGCTAGATCTAGCATTCTGTCGAATCAGGTAAGAATATTAGAACAGAATTTTATTTAAAAAAAATTATACAACATTTTATACATTAGCCGCACTAAGAGAAAAATCGCTTCAAGCACTTTACGGACGTCCGACAACAACAAAATCACATACATAATGCTTAAATACATCTTAATACCCAGGTACAGAACAGACATAAATAAAAATGTTTAATCCGGGTAGAGGATCACTACCACCTTCACCATCAGGCGCGTCAAATGTGATGAAAATATCTGTTTGTTAAGTATTTGTGTCTTGGATATCTATCAATTGAGGAATTACAAATATACTTAACAAAAGTAAATTAAAGCATTTAAGTAATTTTTCACGGAGTCAAGTCAACATATGAGATGTTGTTTGAAATTTTACATATTATTTATTAGTTTATTTGTTATTTACTGGTTTGCTATGTATCAAATTAGTTACTATTCTCCAGGATACTTTGATGTAACTAAACAACAACGTTAAGTCATGGAATATGGGCAGAGTAGTTTAGTAAATTTATTAATACAAAGTGTCTTAAGAAGTACAGTTTTATTTTATAAGACATGGTCAACAAATAAGCATGCAGCCCGCATAATAGTACGTGTCACAGCTTATGGATGCTTATAATATCACAAGGATATCACAAGTGCGTTGCCGATCTTGTGACTTAAAGATGCTGAAACTCCAGCCAGCGGTATCCGCGGACCGTTGCGGACGGAAGCTGACTGCAGCTATTCATTCCACGTTGTGTCGTCTACTGATATAGTTCCGCAGGCACTTCCGTTTCCAGATGCTATGGAGGGGTTCCATCCTATGCGCAGGCCGGTTCCATAGTCACGGTGCGGTATCCACTTATGGAATTGACCGCCATAAGGCTTTGCGTTCTTAAGAGATAAGGCCTAGTGCGGACAGAATCGGACAATCTAGGTAAACATACCTTAGATAGCATATATAGCCAATAATAAACGAGTATGTATGAAAAAACCAATGCGAGTAAAGAAAGCGAAAAAGATATGTCAAGATCAAAGCCCGACACAGGCGTGATGTATGCAGACAGACGTGTTATATGTGTTATTATTATATTAAGAATATTAGCGTTTGTTATGAGTCTTAAATAAATAAGTGTTTGAGCATAATATTTGAAAAGCCTTTGATGTCTAAGTTCCATAACACAAGTGCTTTAAGCTACTTATCACGGAGTCAGAATATATATGAGATACTATGCAAATTTATTATTATTATATAAATTAACCAAGTCAGCAAGAAAATAATATCTCGAGAGCCTCGCCGTATGCTTTGCTTAAATAGTGAATTAGTAAGTTTTAGAAACTTACCAAATATTGCATTATACATACTTAATATATTTTACATACTTTATACATCTGGTTTTTTTAGAGTTAACTCCAAAATAATGTTGGCACGAACTACGGAATATCGCTATAAAAAAGTTTTAAATAAATAAAACTCTACTTACTAAGGTACATTTTATTTGATCAAACTGGATAGATAAGACGATTAGTTCTTTATTAAGTATTAGTAGGACCGGTGGTTTTACCCGCGTTAAGTTATAGAATAGACCTAGATTCATTTATGCTACGCTGTTTTTGGTCCCAGCTTCATGTTATATAGCCTATAGGTTTCCTTAATAACTTTTCTAACCAACACTAAAATATTTTTTTAAATCTAATCAGCAATTCCTGAGATTAGCGTGTTAACACAAACAAAATCGTCAGCTTTATGATATTAGTAGAGATAAGAAAACATCGACAAATACAACATTTACTTTATATATGTCCAAAAAAAATCATAAAAACGCCAAAAAAGAACCGATCATTCTTTTGTCTAATACCATTTTATAATTCGGATAAAATTGTTAAGTGAATGGATGTTGTAGTAAAATTAAAAAATGGCAATTGTTAGAGCACTTTAAAGCATTTTGATTACGTTGCAAAGAAAACCATGCAATGCTATTTAAGAAATATTTTACCATAAAAAAACGGCTTTCAAGCAAGCTTTATGAGCGACACTGTAACTTGATTTAAAAAAACTAATTTAAGTCAGTAATTAACTGTGAGATATCCGTAGTGAAATAGTACATCCCATGTCCAGGTTTTGTAAGAGGTTTTATAGCAGGCTTTTATTTTATTTTTATTAGACGAGGTCGACATACAAACCGACAGTCCACGGTACAGCAAGCGTCATTGCTCCCTATTGACGCTCGTAATGTCACAAGAATATCACAAGCGCGGTGCCAATCCTGCCACTTGAAGGTATTATATCATATTACCCAGTAATTTCACTGCTTCTCTTACCCTCCGAACCGGAACACAGTAATGTAAATACTGCTATTTGGAAGTAGAAGGTGAGACAGGTGCCAATGCAGATGACCTTTGTATGGGGTCTATCTGATGCAACTTAAGTATCAGAACTGACGGATGGTTATAATCATAGACACACTTTTATTGGACGGAAACCCGGTGGAGGATGTTCGAAAGTTTAAAATTTGAATATTTAGACCAATATATCTAACGGCTGATTTTGATGCTTCTAACATCATCTATATCTATTGGCCAAAAAATCCACATGGCAATTAACTTCTATTTATGTTTAGCTCCAGTTATATATACTTCATATATGTAACTGGACGATTACGTACAGTTTATTAAATATGCACGTAGTTTTTTTTTATTTAGCTCCTAAAAGTTTTTATACTTTCGGTACAATGACCTTCCACATTGATTTAAGTGAGTTCAGAAACAATATTAATAAAACCTTTAGGTTCAATTCATTATCACCTTATACTGCTGAGTGAGGTATTTTGCGACTGTCAAGCTGAATATAGGCAAATTTTATTTGATAAGGTTGTTTTTAAGCTTCTATTTTCTGTCACACAATAATACAGTCACATAATTATGAACATCAAACTAATATAATTTTAAGCTTTATAAATGGAATGATGAAAGTCATAGTGTAAGCGATCCTAATAAAACTACATTTTAAAGGTTTTAAAACGCGGAGTATTTAACTTGACATATATTTTACCTCTATGTTTTGATCGTCTTTTTTTATCTAGCACACCAAGGATCGCAACATTAACCTTTACTCCAATACACTCTAAGTATATAATAGTCTGTCAAATGCACAGGCCATTAAAGGTCTATATCACATGCAACACAATGCGTTGTTTCTAATACAACGCATTGTCATTATCACATCAGCCTAGACGTCTACTGCTGGACCTAGGTCATAACTTTCTCCGCAGCGTGGGGTTTTGTGTCACCTAGAACTAAGGCGCCCAGAAATCATCACCATCATCAGATCATCAGAATCATCCATCTGGCAGAAGATCCACGCTGCTTTTTTTCGGTAAGAGGCCGCCAATCAAGATCCTTTCTCCCCTACTGGCCATTGGTTGATCCTACAGATCTCTTCATTACGGATTCAATCATGGAATGCCACAAATTCTTCTTGATATGAACTACGATTAAATATTAAGTTTTGTAGATACAATTCAAAGAATTTTTTTTTATATTACCTAATAATTAGCAATCTGTTTATTCAAACAATTATTTGATCACTGAACAGGTTTCCCTCCTCATTATGTCCTTAGCCGAGTCACGAATTATAGCATAGATTCAGTATACAAATTCTGTTTAGTCGAGAAAATTTAAACTGCCTTCAACTCGCAAATCGGCCAGCCAGAGCGTTTGTATGTTGGTCCAATTTCGTTTGGTACTTCTTGCAGTATAATTCAATTTATTTTTGAATTGTTCGCAAGTTGAATTTTGGTATGCCTTTTTTAAATAAAGTTGTTTTTTTTATTTTTATTCAAGAAACATTTTCTGCTATTCCACTTGAGTCGTTTGTATCTAAACCGTATCCTAAAAGCTTTAACAAATAATTTCTGCATTTAAAATCCTTTTTTTTCCCGTTTCAGTGGCGCCCCTTGCCGGCAGCTCAAACAGTGGTCCATTAATATCGAGGAACGTGTACGGAATCACAAGTGGGGATTTTTTACCAGATCATAGTTCTTATGGTTTTAAATAAAATTTCCCAGAGTAATGGTTAAGGTAATAGCCGGCAGTAAGCAGATATGTGTTTGGTATCATTTATACATACAAATTCACAAATTTGTTCTATATACATGATAGTACAAATTTTTGTCTTTCTGTGTGCCCGTTTTATCTTAACGAGTTATCTGTTTTTATGTACCCCTATATATATCATTGACTTATCACGGAATCTCAAAAACTACAAGTGCTAGGAGTCTAAATTGCATAGGGGTGCCATTTAAGATGTAGTTGCTAACTGAAATCATAGGATTTTGCGAAAATCAACCCTTAAGGTGTTGAATAGGGAGGGAAGGGAACTTTGTGTGAAACTGTTGTTGTTTTAATAGTACGGCTTCTAAATTACTAAAATATCCTTACATAAAGAAATTAAAATGTAGTTAAAATATTTTTATAAATAATCCTAACAAGTGAGTGCATATATGTATGCAAAGGTTTAAGTAAGCATGGAAAATCCTTTATTTATTTATTTTAATTGGATAGGGTACCGAATTATTAAAAAAAATCATTATTTAAAAAAAAATTAATTCCAAATTACTGGTGACCACTATAGTCTGATTTTTTTTATAATAAAAATGGAAGTGTCTATTTCTAATTCCAAAAAAAAATTCACTAAATACGTGTGAAAGTATATAAAGTAGGCACACGTTTTTTTTAATCTTATTTGTCTGTTTGTTCCGGATAATCTATCACACGACTAGTACGATTTTAATAGGTCTTTCACTAGCAGACAGCTCATGTTAGATGGTGTAACTTAGCATTCTTTTATTATTTATTATTTTCGCGGAAACTGGATATACGCGGGTAAAGATAAAGCCATTAAAACTAATTGAATACCCACTTACCAGTCTTCTTCGTATATCTCCCTCTTTGTTCAGAAGTGGACGTCCTTCTGTTAATGTGATGATGAAGAAAAAAGATTTCCATTAAAAAAGTCCAAATTTTTAAGTTAACCGTTGTTTTAAATTAGTTCATATAAGTCGAATCACCGTCTACTGCTGGACAAGTGTTCTCGAAATGTTTCCATACCGGATTTTTGTATACAGCCTGCATTTAACGCAGTCGTGTGGTTATAGTCTGATCGTCTGACTTTTTAGGTGGACTTCATACGCTACGCAAGGCTCTGATCATGTAGCAATTGTAGAACGTGCATTGTTAAGCATAGTTTTCTTTGAGATATGAGATTTCTTACCATAATAGCAATACTGGGCAGGCGTGGCGACCACCGCAGAGTTTAGGTTTGCGACGGTAATGCTGCTGTATACCAACTTATTTTATTTGTGATACGTTTATTTGTATGGAAAGGGTCTCTTAAGACATCTGATACGAGGGGTGATACAGATACATTTTTTTTGTCAATACCTTTTTATACATCTTGTTGTGATTGTTCAACTATTGTTTGATTGTGATTTTAAGAGTTTTGTAGATAATAAAGGTCAAATATAGCTGCGTTAGTTGTGTAATTAGTCAAATTTTAATAAATAAATAGAAACCTACTCTGCTCGTTAATCACAATACTCCTCTAATTATTTTTAATGATGTCACATAAGAATAAGTCGACATACAATCATATGGTCCGCGTGATGGTAAGCGTCACCGCAGGCTGTAGATTTTTGTATATTATCATAAAGATATTAATAACGCATTGCCAACCTTGTGACTTGAAGATATTCCGTCACATTAACCAGTATTAAATAAATAAAGAAATCGTTACGAAAATATTGAGGTTTTTCAAAATGAACTGTATGCCTTACAAATTGTTAACAGAAGTTAAAATTCCAAACCACCATTGGCGTTCGTCGACAGCGCAGTGATTAAAACGCCAGTCGTCGCCCCGACCTTCTCGCGTGGGTACACGCTACTGGCATCTCTCCAAATCGCTAGCGGACAGCGACTGCTCACTTTTTGCGTCCGACTCGCACGCAACGTTTTTTTTATTGGAACAACATCAGCGCTGTGGGTTACAGCACTGGTTTATTGCTCTTAAAATGTTCTAGTTAGGGTCAGACTTATAAATAGAGACATTTAAATCGAAATGTTTTTTTTGTCGCTGCAAATAGGCATGTTTTTCAGAGAAAAGTTCAAATGGGTCATAAAGTGACTCATTCCAAATATATGATAGC
Source organism: Heortia vitessoides (assembly GCA_020976665.1). Lineage (NCBI taxonomy): Eukaryota > Metazoa > Arthropoda > Insecta > Lepidoptera > Crambidae > Heortia > Heortia vitessoides. Next base: position 3,229,032 of record JACJUM010003129.1, read on the forward strand.
TAATTGATAATGAACAATAAGAGTTGACCTAAAATCAAAATTTATTGATTGTAGTTTCTGTGTCAGTGACAGTGTCGTCATCAGCGTAGTGGTTAGAATGCCAGTGGTAGATCGGACAGCCGCAGTGGGTGCAGAGTACTGGCATTGCTCCAAAATGACATGTATGGTTCGTTTTTGCAGCTGATTTACATACTACTTCGTTTTACTTATATACTGCAACTAAGTTTATATTATATTTTAGAGGTAATGTCAAATAAGAACTTGGGTTACATGATTTATCAAAATGGCGCTTGGTTTTTTGAAGATTTAACATATAAAAACAAAATCTAAATCAGCTTAAAGTATTGTATTCTTTTAATAATAAATCAATTTAAGGACCTCATAAATGCTGTCACAATAAAAAGAACTCTGACTAAACTCTGTAGTTTACTCATTTTTTTACTATAAAAATATTAACACTTGGTAACACAAAATAGTATTTCGCTTTAATTTATAAATCAATTTTTAAAACATCTAGTTATTAGACAGATTATTCAAAAGGAACCTTTACATCCACCGTAAAGCTTTTAAATGTAAATAACGGTTTTAAATGTCAATATATTTATTCTATTATTAAGTAATAACTATCTAGATCAGATTTGCAAGATGGAATTACTGAAGAAAAACGACTAATTTCAGGAAATTTGAGTTGGAGTCAAGTCCATGACTATTGGATTACTTACCGATACCCGAGGAGACTATTTGATTTTTCCTAGTACTCATATTGATTAACGTACAAATAAAAAGAATAACAGCTTATAATAAAGATGTTACAAGTTTTAAATCCACCGTCAATGACAGCGCAGTGTTTAAAACGCCAGTCACCGCGCAGTACACGCCACTGGCATCGCTCCAAATCGTCGCAGTTTTTGCGTCCGCTTTGCATGCTACGTTTTTAATTTAAATAACATGACCGCTGTGGGGTTCAGGTTTGAACGTTTATTTGTATTGTACTTAGTTGTAAAGACTGTTATTGCGCCACAGAATAGCATATTTTTATGTACTGGCAATCCTAACTGGTCATGAGAGATATCTACCTCAAGTAGAAAAAGTCAATTCACTTTATGTCACTTGTGACAGGAATCAATAGAGACAAACGATTCTCATGCTGAAGGTCATCATATTAGGTACGCTAGGTATGCTGTGAAGGTAATAGATAAACAGAGTTTTATGGGGGGTAGTTACTTAAAAGGGGGGGGGGGTATTTCTATATTTCAAATTAAATTTTCTATTATACTCATAACACTGTTGATTTTATGGAATCATATGAGCCATCTAACGAAGGGAAATTGGGCATACTTTCAACTAGACGACCGGAACTAGTCGGGTCATATAACTAAATTAACTGCACAAGACCCAGAACGGAAACTGCATGAAATACTGGTGGAAATATAGGTTCAATTTATAATAAGTAATTAGTATTAATGCTTGCAGAACCGGCTTCAATGCTAAAAAACATTGTCTTGAGGCTAATGGTACAAGCAATTAAATCCTAGACATCCTATTTTATCCTAGACAGTTTACTCTTAACTTACATATATTATAAATATATAACGCCTTGCCTCAGGAATAAATCAAGAGGGGAATGATTAAAACAAGCTTATGCCATAACCATAATTTGTTGAAAGTCACTTTAATTTTACAGTACGCGTGATAGTAGATGTTATTGTAGCTTTTAGACGTTAGTAATATCATAAGAATATCACTAGTGCATTGAAAACCTTGTGACTCGAAGATCACCCATGAACACAGCAATGTGAACATTGCTATTTGGCGGTAGAAATAGGTGAGAGTGAGGTACCAATGCAGACAACCTTGGTTTGAAGTCTACCTGGTGTACTTATCATCAGTCATAAGTCACATACTTATATAATACAAAATTTATATTAGGCTCTTAATATGCAATCTTCTTTATTAAAACGAGCCTCGACGAGATTATTTCGTTAACCATTGAAAAAACTTTTCCGTATAATTCCCCCTTCCAAATACTGAAGCCCTCTAAGAAACTCACTAAATGCTAATTCTAAGACAAGATAAACGCAACAAGGTCTCTCCAATTCGAACAGTTCAAAAGCTGTAATTTTAAGTCTCTTTTTTGTTTTAAACTGAAAAACTAATTGAATTGCTAAATTACTTATTTTGGAGTCAGTACCGGTGCCTCGGCGAAATTCGACGATCGGTCAGCTGGCATGAATTATTCAGACCGCGGTAAACAGACCTTAAGCGGGACCCTGATTACGTCAGGGTGTGTACGGAACTTCTGACTGCGAGCTCGTATGTGGAAAGAAAAATATACACCTGGTGTTTTCAAAGTGTACACCGAGTTCTGGCCGTGCAGGAAATTCATTCGATGATTGAGTTTGAGTTTGCTGAGGTCATTTATTTATCTGAATTCATATTAGTTATTTATTAACTCACATACGATTGCTTCAAGTATTTATATATAAAAAGTATGTTTGATAAACTACGAAAGCGTTGTTAATCTAACTTGAGAGATAGAATAGTTTACATCTTAATTTAGAGTCGCATTTGAGTTTTATAACATTACTAAGTAACTTATTTTTTATTATATTACTAAGAGTTTTAATTATATTTGAGTTTCTTATCATTCTAAAAATAGTAGTTAAAGTAATTAAATAGGTAACCCAATCTACTAATACAAATTTGAGTTGTACGGACCTACTTATATTTAAAATTCTACACAATAATTATTCATCAGGTTGAATTGAAACACTGATAGTGTTTAAATGTTACTGTGGCAAATATTTCATGGTAAAAACCATTTCATCGTTTCATCTAGTTCGTAAAGAATCTGTAAATAATTGTTTTTACGATGGCTAATTTTTATGTCTGTCAATGCAGAAATAATTAAGGAAATGGATTATAGACTGTCTGAAAAAAAAAGACATTCATTTTAGCCAATTTATTTGAGTTATTTCAAACATACATTGAAAACATTTAACACCTTATACATACATACAAGTAGTATTATTGATATATATTGCTAGAAATAATATTATAACAAACCACACTAGATTGTTAAGTAATTTTGAAAAGTACTTTAAATATTCAAAAAATTACGAGATAGATTTAGAAAACGTTTTCTGAACATGTCGGGTCGAGTAACGTATCAGTCGGGTCCTTATACATTACCCGACCCGTATAAACCGTGGTGGGTTGGTATGATCTGAAAAAAAACGCTCAACAAGAGGCCATCTATTTAAAGTTGAATTTTCTTGTTACAGCTTGTTGAAAATATTATACCTGCCTCAATTTTAAATATAATGTTAACCACTGCAGAACTATTGAGTGATGTGATTTTAATATATATTAGTCTAGTAGTTCAGGTTATTTACTTTCTATATACTAATAATTAGGTAAATTACATCTAACACAGCCATATTTTATCAAAAAAATTATTTACTAAATCTTCTATAGAAATCGTAATATTTATGGCACTAAAAGAATATTGTGCTTGACTCAATTAGAAAAAATTTAAAATGCAATTTTTAAGTTCTGCCTTATAACAATTAGTCAAAATTGGACTTAAGGAAGAAGGAAAGACTTTGCGGCAGCTTTAGAAAACCTTTGAACTGAGGAACTCGAGTGTTTTAAATGTATAATTCTTTACAGAATTAATGTAAGAATAGAAAATAAAAAACACTTTTTTCAAACACTAGAGAAGACTATTATAACCTTAAAAGTACATCTCTTACTTTTAATGTTCACATTATAATATTAAATCAAGGAGTTTAATTCGATTGAAAAGTTATAAAATTTGATTTGTAAACATTTAAAAGATGAATTTTTCTGACAAAATTTCTATTATTATACAAAATTACCCAAAAATTGAGTACAACAATAAGGAATTGATATCACGAAACTATAATTTAACACTTACATTGATTATTTATTTAATAATATTGATTATTTTTTATCATATTCTAAACACGACTTACAAAAAGGTCACAGCCGATATTGGCTTTTTACTTAATTAGTAAGTAGTTTTATTTCTACTATGCAGGCATTTGTTGTTGAAACTAATTTTTTAGCTTTAGCTACTGAGAATACGTTTTAAAAGCATTTGTACAATGTTATCATGCATCTTTGCTGTGTGGTACCAGTAGTGCAGTACAATATCCCTGTACCAGGAGTCGTGAAAGGTACAGAACTGACTGAGGTATCAGAATCAACAGACGGTGGTATATCCAACCGAAACAGCCATGTTCAGACGCGAAAAAGTGGAGATGGGCGGTAGCATTTCGTTAGTGGAGCTACGCTTTGCAATTGCCACCACGCCTGGCCATTGATATTATAAATGTGAGAAAAATCTTAAATGTCCTATGTCGGCCTTCATAACATTCTCAATTGATTGTGTTGTTGATGTGAATGAAACTAAATATTAGTGACATCAAGTAATTGATAATTTACGATTAGGCGATGAAAATATTTGCAAAGATATATTTATGTTATTTAAATATGGTGTTAACTGATAACGTAACAAAACGCACAATAAATAATGTATACCTAGCAATGTTGTTCTATAATCTATCTCTAAACCTGACAAAGAAATCTGTAATCTGAAGTCAAATTTTAAGTTCTACCTGATACTATGCAAAGTACCATCTTCAGGCTCTTAAGTACTCTAAACTATTTAACTGGTATTGTACTACTTTTTATTTGTTTAGTACGACTTTTCTAATAATATTTAATCACTACTCTACAACAATAATATAATGTATGATAAGAATTTGAATCAAGTACAGAATTTGATAAGCACGCAGTGAAATAAGATATCCTAAGATACAAAGAGTAATTATTATCTGTGAGTTCCGTAAGATTTAAATAAATCCGTAAAAAATATTTCTAAGGCAATATTACATAATTTTATTTTAATCTATCATAATTTTTTCATCAATTTCTTAGCGTTTTTTAATAAAATACATGTAGATAAATTATTTTACGGTGGCTAATTTAAACAAAACATATATTAATACTTCCGTGCTGTGGTTGCAACTAAATATTAATAAGTAAAATAAAATTAAGAAAATCAGATTTTTAACAAATTATAGTTCATCAAAAAACAATATCCAATAAAACTAATTATCTGAATTAAAATAACTCCATTATTTAGGAATCTCCACTGTCAACAGGCAAAAATTGCTGCTGAGCTACTGAAGACAAAATCATGTCGATTGGTTTGGTATCGTCATACAATGATGGAGCCTCGCAGAGGATCGCGAATGTGCCGACGATGGAGGCAATTGTGAAGATCCAAAGGAACAGCCGGTCTAGTACCATGGCGACGAATCCCCAGTCTTGATCTTCCTGTATGTAGAAGACGCACTTAAGTTAGTAATATTTACTGATAGCTTCAATGAATTATATTGCAAAACCCGTTTATATCTCAATGGTGACTATAGTCAATTTTCTTTTGACATATATAATTTATTGATCACTGCTTAACTATTAATTGTCTTATATTTTATTTGGTATATTTAATTAGTGTTAGTAGCATTCTGATCTTTAATTTTATTTATTGAACTTAATTGCACAAAATATTACAAAATGTACAAAAGGCGGAATTAGTGCCAGTTGGCATTATCTTCCAGGCAACCATTACTCGGCATTATGGCTGTTACTGTAATATAAAAATATATAAAGTCTTTGATTAGTTAGTAAATATGACGAAACCATAAAAATAACAATTTTCGTAGCATGTAGATACTTCACGAATACAAAATTATGTTGTATTTTACCTCTTACTACAACAGTGAGTATATTGTCCAGCTGAAATTGATACATGCAGTATTTGTAATTTCTATTTCTTTTTTAATTGAGCCGCGAGGTACCGTTAGAGTAGAATAGTATCTTCCCCTGTACCAGGTGTCGTAAGAGGCGACTAAGGTACCAGATCCGACAGATGGCGGTATATCCATCCAAAACAGTGCAGCTCAAATGCACATGGTGGGGATGGGTAGCAGCATACCCGTCGTAAAAGCTGCGCTTTGCGATTACTAACACGCTTGCTCAGCGCGGTGATTATGGGCAAAATTCCCCCTTTCTTGGGGAGGCCTATGTCCTACAGTGTTTTCTTGACTGTCAATCGCTGATATGATGATTTGTGTTTTAATATTATCAATATTAATAAAACATGAATTCCCAAAAAGTTCTTAGAATGACCTGACTCCAAAATAAATCGCTTTAAAACTCTAATTACGGACATGAAGCAACAGAAGATTCACATATATAATACTTAATACTCAACATAGAAATAACACAAATATTCTCAATATAAATATTTGTCCCAGACGACCTTAGGTGGAGCATATAGAAACATTACCATCAGTTTCATAGTATTTATAAATTTTAACTTCATTAAGAGTTCTGTTGTGCAAAAAATCTTAAAACGATTTTGAACTTGTTTTAAGAACTAAACATACCGCATTAAACTCATCCTGTCGCTGCATATGGTGTTGAATGAACATAACGTTGTGAATAGCCTTTTCCAATTCGAAAGGGTATTTCTTCCGAGGAGCCACGTCACTGAGGGAGTCATCTAGGCCAGACATGACTGAAGGAAGACCGTTGTAGCCAGCTCCAAGACTACCGAGTGCACCAACGAGTCCACTGAATCTGTAGGCATAGAAATAAAAGGTATCATTTTTATACACCACAAATATAAGGTCCGCATGATAGCAAGCGTCACTGCAGCCTATAGGCGCTCACTTAAACTATACGTAATATAACAAGGACATTACTAACGTGTTGGCAACCTTGTAATCTATACTACAATTATAAAGAAAGTTTGTTTGTTTAAACGCGCTAATCTCAGAATCAACTGGTCCGATTTGAATAGTTTCATTTTGTTTTGGATAGTCTATTTATAAAAAAGGGCTTTAAGCTATAAAGCATTACGCTAAGACCAATAGAAGCGAAGCGACAGAGAGAAATGTTGCAAAAACGGGGAAAAGGCTACCCTATAAATACCCCCCAAAGTTAATATTCTACGCGGACGAAGTCGCGAGCACTGCTAGTTTAAAGATATTATGCTACTTTATTTAGTAATTTCCTGCCTGAAGTAGGTGAGACTATTAATTTAAAATGACAGTAATATCTTGTAGACCAATCGACTCGAATCGAAAATGGATGTCCATACCAAACCTTACCTGTATATAAATAAATAATCTAACCTGTTTGTAATAACTAATAATTCTTACCTGTTAGTGGCTGTAGTAGAATGCAAACCATTGCAGCCGCCAGGTAGATGATGTCTCAATGAATCAGGACTTGACACATTCGAGTTAGTCTGTTCAGCCGCTGCTAGAGCATCCTTAAATTTATTCTTTTTCATGCTTCTACCAGCTATCTTCTGTGCGGCCAGATCTCTTAGCAAATCTTTAGGTACTCTCATTAGAAGTAGTTTCGGTAATTTTGTTATAAAGAATTTTCTGACCCACGGTGCCATCTTATGAGTGCTTGGCTTGCGATAATGCACGTTTAGAATTATAATTGTTATAACAACTGATAGGCCAACCAACAACATAGTGAATAACAAGTATTTGCCCAGCAAAGGTAAAGCTAGCGAAGTAGACGGTATGATTTCAGAAATTAGCAAGAAGAACATAGTTTGGGACAGAAGAATTGAGATGCTCAGCGCAATTTTTTCTCCAGAATCAGCTGGCAGATAGAATACTAACACTGATAGATATGAAATGCCGACGCAAGGGACTATTAGATTGACGGTATAGAACAGCGTTTTTCTTCGTAATGTGATGTTGAAAAAGATATCTGAAACAGAGAAGGATATGACAAATAATTTACAAGATCAATTTAATCTCAAATAAGTATCTATTATTTTAAGGTCAAATCTGGTCGATAACGTTAATCTATAATCATAGCGTACTTGTACCTATACTTGACGTGGTATCTATATTAATTAATAGAAAATAATGGTTTAAAGGTGTAAGTTAAGATATTGTAATATAAGTAAATATTGTAAGAGTAATTAGGTACTTTCGCTGTAAATTAAAGTACAAAAAGGCGTTGCTTTGTTTTCTTTGTTGAACTTTCGTGACATATTTGATTCTATATAAATACATAGAGAATCAGACTGACTGACTGGTATATCAACGCTGGGGTTACACTATAAGGGTTAAAATTGTGCACAGGAATTCCTTTTATAACGAAGGAGAACACTAAGAAAAAATAATGAAAATTCATCGCATAAAGGAGTAAAACAGGGATCCAAAGCTACTATGGAACTTTGCTGTAATTGCAGTTATCAAATTCAAAGGCATGAAACACATTTAAAATAGTTTTTCGAAAATCATCGATAATCATCTCTTAATATGGTTAAACGGATGTGCAAAGTTAATATGAAAGATTTATAACTTGGGGCTACTAATAACTAAGTCAGGCGACAAGTGTAGAAACTGTACATGGCATAATGAGTGAAAAACATAGTCTGTCGGGTGCAATTGATACCCTAAATAAAAATAACTATTCATACAGATTTTTTTTTGTTTCCAGAAACCAGAAAAAAGAGCAGAGTATTTTTGTTGTTATACAATAAGGGTATGGGGTAGAGTAAATAGTACCTCACACTGTATAGTAAAAAGTTATATAAGGTAAGTCACACTGTATAGTTACTGGTTAGAGATGACTTGGTCGAAATAGCCAGATGGCGGTATATCCATCTGAAACAATGTGGCAGAATATTTTAAATCCAACAGGGCGTTGGATTGGTATTCCAGGATAAAAAGCTATCGGATCTAGATTGTAAGCTCGGTATAATATATCGTATAACCAACATTTTGCTTCTACTTTTTATTTCTTAATTCTGCTACACACACAGCAGCTTTGGTTGTAAAATGAACCTAGGTTATTTTATCTGATCAGTATCTAGAACATTGCTAAGAACTCTTGAGGGAAATACTAATTTCGCACAGGTAAATCCTGTCCAAACTGCAAAAGTTCAGACAGTAATTACCACCGGTTTTGCTGGCACTTCAAGCGGATTGCTTGTAGATGAGTTTGAATTCCTATTAAGAAAGTTCATTTTTGTACAAGTAAGTTTTATTAGCTGTAAGTGTCCGCTTGCTGTGTGCAATTACGGCTTCAGTAGCAATTTTGAAGTCGTGCTTGAGTTTGTTTTGAGATCCTGTCCAGACAGTGAATCTATTAACTGGGTCTTGGTCATTTTCTTTATTAGCTTTCACTCCTAGAAATAAAAGTAAACTGATTTATTTCTTTCTACAACAACAACAACAAGTTCTATAGTTCGCTCGCCTATTCTTAAGACTTGTGACACTGGTTCGGAGATGCAAGCGGCGTTTTTTATCTGTCGTGTAAAGTTTTGTATCTAGTGAATTTTTGTTTCTCGAATATTCTATGGATTAAATTTATAATTAATCCTCTTAGTCAAATTAAACAACAACGTCTTTTTTATTCTATTTTTTTTTAATAACTTTAACATTATGTATGAGCATTTCAACCAAAGATAAATGGTGTTTAATTTTTTTTAAGCTAAGCGTATTCTTCTCTTTTTGTAAAAAAAATTGCAATAGATAAACCGCATTGAAAGCAACTACCAAAAACGTGTCTTTAGCAAAAGTTACATAATGTATAGTATTTTATTACTAACGTTTTTCCTGTATTTACTAGTTGAGTTTCTTATTTTCGTTAGAAAGGAACGTAAAATTATACCTTCATAGCAGCCGTAAAATAAAACGTCCACTCCTGGACATAAGTCTCCCTAATAAAAAGGGAACTTGTCTATAATTGCCGCGCTGGGCAAGTCTGGTGGCAATTTCAAGACGTAGTTTCGCGACGTGAATGCTGCTGTTGCATTTGAGCTACACTACCTCGGTCAATTTTACGATGCCTGGTACAGGAGTAGGTTCTATTTTACTCTGCCGGTATCCAAATATTAAGAATTTAGGGTTTATTGACTCGTGTATAGTATAGACAGTGTGATAGTGATTTAAATTCTGCACCAGAAAAAATATACTTGGTGTCAGGTATGACAAAAGAAAAATATACTTGGTGAAAAGTATGAGTCAAGCTTCGTTGGCATTGGTTTTTATTAAACAAGGACATTAATTGTGACAATGAACAAAAACCCAAAACAAAAAAATATCACTTCAAGTAGTCCCGATTCACACGCTTTGTTTCATTTTTATATGGTGCTTAGTTTAAACATGAAATCATTTTTGCTATTTTACATAGGTTCATATTACGGTCTACATTGTTATTTTTATTCTATCAGTCCATTCCAATGTTATTACTAGATCGACTAGAAACAACAGTTTCCTTTCGAACGAACTGTTCAAAAAGACATTTAAACTCAACGGTTTTTTTTATGAGCATCCGTTCGACTTCCATTTTTAATAAATCAGTAACTATGAAGCTATTAAAGTCTTAACATTTTCGAACGTGAAGTTGAATGGAGCGTGCTTTGCTAACCGGACTACTATAGCTTCGATTTAATTTCTAACTAAATACGTATATTTCCCAAAAGCGAGCGATGCCATTAAAACTAATTCTCTCTGTTTTTAGGCGCGTTATTATCCACGGCCGCAACAAAAATTAATCGGGCCGTCGCGGTTAAAGTAATAACCGTAAATACCGGGCCAGAGTCAGCGAAAAAGTTGAAAATCTCGCGGGAACAGGAGGGTGGTGGGGAGCTCATTATATGTTTATCTAAACGTGAAACATGCTTGTGTGGACGAGTTACCGAGCTCGGTTGAAACGGGGCATCATTTGGTTTTTGTTGGTGTTAAAGTATGCGTGTGATGTGAACTAACATGTATTTTATATTGTACTTTATAGGGAGTTCTTGTTAGTATAGCTAAGAGTACATTGTAATCTATGTATATAGGGCCCGATGGCGCAAAGTAGTCTTATTTTGTGTCATGGGTTTGATCCCAGAGCAAACATTTATATAACTAATAATTGGAAATGTATATATATCTTGTTGTTTTTTATACATATCTAAGTATTATATTTGTGTATCTTTTGTTTGATATCTATAACACAAATACTTTAAGATACTTATCTCGGAGTCAGGTCAACGCATGATATTTTATCTTTATTATTAAATCTTTATAATATAATATCATACATAATCATTTAGTGTAAATATGTTGAATCCTTTATTGGCAATAAAATTTGTCATTTCTTTTTAGAATTAAAGAGCTTTAGATTTTAAATGAATAATAATAGATAAATAAAATAATATTTTTATTCACGCGTTCGCAATATATATTACTTCGCCGCAATCAAAACTTAAAAAAAATGTAATAAGTTTTGAAATGCTTTGAAAGTGTAGTTTTGTTATGTACTGTGCCCACGACTTCGTCCTTTTGACTACTAACAGTGCCCAAGACTTGGCCCGCGTGGAATAGTGACTTTGGTGTATAACAGCTTTCCTCTTTAAACAGTCTATCTAATACTCAAACATTTTAAATCGGACTAACGGTTTTTAATAGTGGGTTCAAACAAACTAACAAAGTTGGATGGATGAATTTTAACTCATTAAATGCTGCCTCATGCCTGCCTCATGCCTGTAAAAAGGTGGGCAACTAGATTGTCCAGTAACGTCGGTCCCGAGTCCAGTCACGTAGGTCTTCCGAGGAGCCAGTTTGACTCCAGAGTCACTACACAGTTTTGGATTAGGTTTGATGAATGTGTCACCAATGCTACAAATGCGAAAGTAACTTTGTCTATCGGTCTTTTGTATTTCACAGTTAATCTGATTATAAACAAGTTGATGGCGTGAAAGCATAGTGTAATGTACCAAAATGTGATTACGAAAGTAAGTTTCTAGCATTATCATTCATTATCATTAACGTCAATTATAAAACTATTTTAACGGATTTAAAACCTGATTTATTTTACTAAAAGAGTAATTGTTACTTTAAAATCCTGACACTACATCAACGTAATTGAAACATTTTTATAAAGGTAATCGATACTTCAAAGGAAAAATGGAAATAAATAAACCGGTCAGCTGGTGCACCAATTCTAGCTCCGAAAAAGACAAGCTATTTTGGATCCCAAGGTCATGCATCAAGCTACCTTATACAAAAGTCGCCTTCGCTAGTAACTCACTCTCAACTATTTCTACCACCGACAACAGTATTCGCATTGCTGTGTTCCGGTATGAAAGGTGAGAGTGTGATTACTGGATCATGTAACATAATATCTTTAAAACACAACGTGCTAGTGATATTTTTGTGATAATAGGAAGGCAAAATGTATACTTGTTTGACGACTTAGTCCCATTAAAAATAAAGTCACCTATTTTAGTTATAGCAGGCCAGGTGGCAAAGATTGTAGTGATCCTATCTTAGTCACTAAAGGTCGATCCTACCTAGGAAAATATTTATATGATGGTATTTGTTTTGTATCTAGATGGTAAATTAAGAAATTTAAGTATTTTATATTTGTGATTCCCCTAATTTCTGATGTCAGTAACACAGGTGAATTAATTTATTTGACTCTATTTCTTTTATTAAAGTGTAATTATAGACAAACAGTGTTTCTTTCCAATTTACCATACTAAATCTAAACATGGATGAGTATATAGGATACTGAAATATGAAAGATGAATAAGCCTATACAAATATATGATGTTCCCGTCTACATAATAGGGACACAACACTTAGTTCCCGTCTAGTTATCTCGACGCACGAGAATATAATGAAATACAAAGATTTACGAGTACACCCCAATTAGTATGCACGACACGCTAGCGTGGCTCCGCAAAACAAACTTAACCTATTCAGTGGCGAAACGCAGGAATTTACCATAGATAAGCCTCGTAAATTACGGTCTTAAGGCAGATTAGACGACTTGAGCTGCATTTGGGTATGAGTTGAGGCACTTGAGTGACTTTCTTCAACGATAGATACACTATTCATACTAACGTCCTATCCAATAAAATGAGTGTTATCTGCTTTTTACTTATTTAATCAATAATAATAAAACACTTTATTATACACCTAAATTAATAAACAATAATTATTGAACTTTATTGCGTAAAATATTACAAAATGTACAAATGGCGGACTTAATGCCAGTTGGCATTATCTCCTGGTCAATCATTACACGAAACAGAAAATATATATGTATAGTGGTGTAGACAATATATATACAACATAGATAAACGTTACATACATATTTGTATAAATAAACGCAATAAATAAATAAAAATATATAGAAAATAATATACATCAGAAATAGGGTTATAAAGTTAGATAAGCAGCATTAGAGAAAGCGTTTCAGAATAAATTTCTTTAGAGATTGCTTAATATTCAACGGAAGCACGTTCCAGAGTCGTATAGCTGTCACTGCAAAAGAGTTTGTCAAAAACTAGAGTGATGAGATGGAGATTTCGTTCGTGAGAGAAAAATAGGAATTGGAATCTGTCCTTTAAGTAAGTTGGTGCGTTCGGATCAAAAAGTATTGAAAACAATATGGTCAGAACTCGAATTTTGCGACGTTCTCGAATAGGAAGCCAGCCAAGAAGAGATTTTTTTTTTTTCGGACGAACCTAGTGCTGGACGACTCAGGCGTCAATTCCAGCGCCACCGAAAAAAGAGGGCGGGGCCTCTCATAGATGAGAGGTCCGATGCCCGTATCCATCCGTCGCGCCGCGCTAAACGCGGTCGGACCGACGGCGCGTCCGAGGGCACCTCTAGAGGCTCGACCTAGGCTCGGCCGCCGTCGTTGGGGTTGAATTTACTATGAATTGTAGCAAAAGAGGACGGACAGATTGAGCCCAACAGCCCTAGGGCTGTCGGTTATCGCTCGTAGGGGCAGGGACTTCACGCGTTCGCCGGCGAACGCGGTGTACTGCTCTGTTGTACGAGTGCATGTGGAGTGTAAGTGATTGTGTTGTGCCAGTAAGAGGGCGAGGAAGGGCTGCGATTTTCGCGGATATATCATCGGGAGGGTCATCTAAGACGTGACGCGGTCTACGGTATCGGGCGCGAGCGCCAAGAAGAGAACAAAATATTATTAGTATGTAATACATAGTGAAGTACAATTGGTGGCCTTCAGCGCATAAGGCGATTTCTTCCAGGAAACTTTGCATGGAAAATGTATAATAATAATGATAATATACTAAATATTTAATTCCCCTCCTCTTGGTGCGGAAGTTGGACATTCATAAAATACTGTCGAAATTCATATTTATCTAAACTGATTATGACAGAGTTGGTTGAAAAAAAGGTTGGGTTTTAAGTAATATTTGTACTGCGCGTTTTGTTAATCCATCGATTAACATTTTCCTGCAAACGCTACACTTTAACACAAACTTTTTGAAAATGGAGTCAGAATTGACGAAAAAATTCAAGACATAGACATAGACAATAATGTATCTTTTTTTGGCGATTAGATATAATAGGCGTCGCTAGAATGTCAGTGTTCAAATAAAATATTAAATATTAATGGATCTTATATCTCTAGGAATAAGGAAAGACCCTTAAAATGGAGCGCGAAAGGCAAACCTTAACCTGTTCAGTAGACGCAGTAACTCAGCGTAGATAAGAGGACGGCTCGCGACGTAATTCACAAGTGAGATTAGCCGAGATGTTGAGTCTGAGCATCGCTGTGTTGTTTGTCTCTTGAAGTCTTACACGAACAACGGCTTAATTTCTACATTGTTCAAGTATTCCTAATCTAAGACCTAACTGTTGGTGTGTGTCGTATTCGTCTGCGAGTCATATATTTATTAATGTTTATATATTAGTCATATATAATTTAGGTCTCATCCCCTCGGAACATGTTTTTCTTTGATAAAGAGTAATCTGTGTTATCCTAAACTACCAATAATCTTTGTACTAAATTTTATCTAATTTTTAAGCTGTACCGGCGTAAAATAGTAACAGACATCCATGCATTTTATCCACCCGTTAATCCATTTTCGTAAGGTTAATATCATCATCATTATACCAGCCATTAAAAGTCCACTGTTGGATATAGGCCTCTCCTAGAAAGAGTGTATGTGTTGTCCATAATTGCCACGCTGGGCAAGCGTGTTGGCAATCGCAGAGCGCAGCTTTCGCAAAGGGGAAGCTGCTGCCCATCCACGCCCTGTACATTTAAACTGACTTTTTAGCATAGATATATCTGTCTGTTCTGGTACCTTAGTGGCCTCTTACGATATCTGGTGCAGGGGGAGGTACTATTTTACTCTGCCGGCTATTTTTGATTTAAATTTGAATTTAAGCAAGATTTTCTCATTAGTGCTCCCATTAACTTTCTTAGTGCTCATTTGACGGGCCCGATGGCGCAGATGGTTATGATCCTAACATGTGCGCCAATGATCGTGGGTTCGATCCCACCCAGGACAAACATTTATACGATGAATATTAATATTCGTTCTGTTTCTGGGTGTTATTTATGTGTATTTAAGTATATTTCTGTTGGCTAATATCCGCTATCCACAAAAGCTTAAAATTACTAATCTCGTATGAGAGGTTGCTTAAATTTATTAATTTGTTCAAATGATACTTATAACCTTAAAAGGTTTTCAGGCTCATTTGTATATTGTAGTCAGTAAATCTATATATATATAACACATATTGTATGATAAATTGACACTTCAATAGAGCCTATGTTAGGCCTTTTTAAATAAATATATGTTTACTTACGATATTTACGTTAAGCGATGGCTTGGTAGTTATTACATAATAAAATGACAAAACAAAATTAAATTCAAATATGAGTCATATTTAAATTCATTAGTACAATACAACCAATGTGCTATATTGTGTGTATCATGTTTACATGTTCTTTACTTTAAACAACGTTCAGACAACATCCCGTAATTTAACACCGAGCTTAACTGCATAGTTAGTCTCTAAGAAATATAGCTTTAAATATTAAAAGTAAAAATAAATATTACCTAATATAAAAACATAAATTGAAAAGAAAAAGAAAACTATATTGCTAGCTAGCTGTTTCAATTGAGGCATTTAGAAAAAAAAAGTATCATGTGTTCAGTCTTAGTAATAATAATAAATTCCCACAACATCTCATATATTGACCTGATTGCGTGAAAAGTCGATTGAATCATTTGTGTTACGGTTATAAAACAACAAAGAAATCACAAATATACTACTTATGTACATATATTGACCATACTCAGACAAAGAACACAAGTAAATAAAATCATATAAGTATTTTTCTTGGGTAGGAATCGAACCTGCCATCTTTGGCGCTGAAGATAGGATAGAATAGGAACAATTTGCGCGATGGGGCCTGTCAAAAAAGTCTTATGTTATTAACATACATTTATATTTGATTCTATCTTTTGCGACAATGGTCGTGAGTTCGATTTCCACCCAGAGCAAATATTTATATGATGATATTTATGTCTGTGCTGATGATATTTAAGTAGTATATTTGTGATTCCTCTGTTGACTGGCGTCCATGACATAAGTGCTTTAAGCAACTTACCACAGAGAAAGGTGTATGATGTGGGAATTTATATTAAGTAGCGAATGAGCATGTTATCATTGTGTATTATCTGTTGTGGGTCTGAATAGTACCTCCCTCTATACTAGGCGACTGAGATACCAAAAACTACAGACAGCGGTATATCCATCCGATATCAGAGGACAGAAAAGCTCAAATGCATAGAGTGGGGATGGGGAGAAGCATCATCTTTGTCGGTAAGCAGAGTGAATCTGCGATCGCCACCACGCTTGCGGAGCACGTCTATTATGGGTTAAACTACCTTCTTGGTCCTCCAGTTGATATAGTGATGAAAAATCTGATGGCTTAATTAAGTAAAAAAAAAATAAATGTAACACTCACCTGGATAAGGTTCCTGGCAGCACGGGTAATACCTCTCATGCCTCTCGGCGGGCACTCCCAGTATGTCCCATTCAACTGACGGGTAGTACTCTCGGAGGTCAATACCTACATCCACCATGTCTCCCTTTTTTTGATTTATATGTTTCAAGTCAATCTGATGAAAGAAATTAGAAGTGAAATCTTTTACTAAAGCCGGAATATCAAAATATAATACCATATAATAAAAAAAATGGTTGAATTAAATAAATATATTTAAAGTAGGAGTTTGATTAATTATTAGATTAGCACCTAATTACCTGGTCTCCATCATAGCTCCAGGATCCAAATTTCAAGAAGCATGTCTGTTGATCAAATGGGAAGTATCTAACGTCTATTTCGCATGAGGACTTGAAGATGGCCGGCGGAGTCCATAACACCTTGCCAGTATGGTGGAGAACAGCTTTGGTCATTGTTGTCACGACGTACTCCCCATCGGCACTAACGGGAGAAGTATAAATTAATGACAAATTTTACAGATCACCAAGTTCCATTAGTAGACATATTTTCTTTAATTTAAAACTAAGTCGATAGACAAGTGTAATAGTAAGCGTCAATGCATCTTATAAACGCTCGTAATATCACAAGGACATCACCAATTATCTAGTAATTTCACTGCCTCTCATCCATTTTGCACACTGAACAAACAGAAAAACACACTAGAACTGGAACAATCGGCAGCATTCGGATTGCTTTGTGGAATACAGCACTGCGAATGCTGCTATTTCGCGGTAGATATACAATCAAAATTTACGTTTTAATAGACACGTAATGTCAATTAAGTATAAAGAGAAAAACAGAAAACATTATTAAATAAAAAAGGCCGTGCAATAAACAAATGATTATTAAATCCAAATAAGTCCCCACATGTGACATGTATCAAAATGAAACATATAAATGGACATCAATACGATGTATATTGATAACAATAAAGTAATAAACCGATCAGTAAATATAATTTATCAATTCAAAAATATATTTGTATTGTGTTTCTCGGAGATGAGTGAAAGAAACTGGAATAGTCTATTAGCTATATATAAATATATCTAAAGATAATTACAAGCAGTCCCCACGATTTCGTCCGCGTGGTAAAGTGACTTTAGAAGGTACAGTAGCCGTCCTCAATAAATGGACTATCTAACACTGAAATATTTTTTCAAATCGGACCTGCTGTACCTGGAATTAGCGCGTTTAAAAACAAACAAACTCTTCACGTTTATATAATTAGTATAGATAAGCAAAGTTTTAAATTTTGATTATGTATTAATAAATCCCTTACATTTTTTTAAAACAGATATATCACATCAATATTTATGAAGTATATTTATTAGTGTAGAAACAAATCAAGCTTTCTGTATTTTTAGTAAGACAGGTGCAATCACTCATTTTAATTGTTTGTTACTTTAAAAAATACGAAACATAATGTACACATAAAATTCTGTGGAATCATTAATTAGCTTTAGAATATATTACCAGAAGATGTATAAAAATATAATTTATTATATTGCTTAGAAACTCCTAGCTTTATTTGAATTAACTATTACTGGATTTTATTACTATCTGGTTTTATTGTTAGTATAAATATGAACATATATTTTTTTTATTTATTTAACTTTATTGCACAAAATGTTACAAAATGTACAAATATTATATCTAAATAAAATTTAATTTGAAGACCCATCTGATGCTGGAAGCCTAATTTACGCTAGGAATAAACAACTTACTGGGTTGTTGGCTGACATCTCACCTCTAGGTGCAATAATTAATTTTTTTTAACATTCATAATTGACTTAAATGATTGCACTAGGGTCCATATCTCTGATACTTATTCGAAAAGAAAACATTTCTGAAAATTTTGTCTGATGAATTTATCCTGAAGAATGACGATATGTCGTTTAAATGAGCATATACATCATGAAGTATTTAGAATCATAGGAAATATATTGATATATGATCTCATGAAGTAATTAGAGTTGTCTTTATTATAATCACCATCGCATCAGCCGACTTTCACTGTTAAATATAGGCGTCCGACCTGTGCCAGTACGATTCCCCAGCTCTAGTTGACCTTTGGATTAGGAGTCCTACGCTGCGATAGAAGAACTGTGGTCACCACTTAAGGGTCTCACTACTTCATCAGCCGTCGGTAGTATGTACCGTGACCATTACCACTACAACTTACTAACAAGCTGGATTATGTCAGTAACTTTAGTTCTTTTGAGGAGCTCCTCATTCCTGATTTAAGCAATTCTAAATATTGTTATCTCTATAGCTCTATATAGTGCTGCTTTTTCTGCTAACAAACATGATTTTATTGATTACTTAAAAGTGTTTGTACAAAGTATGTTTAAATAACTGCTCAAATTAATTATATTTAAATATTAGATTCTATGTCAACTTTACTATTACTTTCCTAAAAAATGCTACACGTAAGCCGAAGTCACGGCCATGATCTAGCACATGACTGAGAGTTAATCTCAAGGCTATATAACATTTGTCCTGACCGGACGGCGGCGTTATCCGGCGGACTTGATAACACAAACATTGAAAAAACAAATGACGGACATAATAATGTATTTTGATCCTCAAACATTGGGTAATCGCAATCATTAAACTTCCTCGTGTAATTGATTAAATGTAGCATTATTATACATATGTCGCAAATATCGTTGAAAAATTATAAATATTATCATATAGACACGTTTGGATCACGTTCAATCCCCCACCCAGGAATATTTTTTATATGATGATAATTATGTCTGTTCTGTGTATTCAATCTGCATATTTGTGACTCCTCTGTTGTCTGATGTCTGTAACATAAGTACTTTAAATGACTTATCACGGAATCAGGTCAATGTATGATATGTTGTGGGAATTTATTAACTAATTTATTGTTTTTAATTTATTGAACTTTATTGCAAAATGTTACAAAATGTACAAATGGCGGACTTAATATATATATATATATATGGTATCGGAAGCGACTGAGGTATCAACGGATAGCGGTACATCCACCTGAAAGAGCGTAGTTTCAATGTAATTAGGTCGGGAATAGGCCGCAGAATTCCCGTCACGAAGATACACTCTAAGATTGCTACCACCTATCACATTTGCCGTGCACGGCAATTGTGAGCAAAACTTTTACTTTTTGGGAATGCCTATGTTCAGCGGTGGACGTTTTGGGGCTGCTATAACGATAATTTAACAACTCAATGCTATATAAGTTCCGAGGCGCTTGAAGACTACTTGGGGTTGAACCTCTACCACCATCACTTATTCTTACAGGTTCTTTTCTAGTGGCTCGCGCGATAAACCTACTAAACACTTAGTTATAAGACCCGACTGGTGCCGGCAGACTAGTGTAAAAGTTCAATGACCCTAAATGACCTATTTGTTTAAATTACTGTTATATCACCATAAGCTTGTCAGAGTTATCGGTCAATTTATAGTCATATTTTATTTTGTTTTAACGATTTGCATGTGTTTATGATAGGCCTATTTAAATAAACACATATTTGTCTATTGCTCCGAATGTGACTCCGCCTGTGTAACTTCTATTCACGTCCCGACCCATGTTATTTTTTCTTATGGTATAAGGTAATATTTCCTTTTTTAGAGTTTAAGAAACCTACATGAAAATATCATTGAAATTAATTCACCGTTGACAATTTTTTGTCACAACAGTAGCCTTGATATAACCACTTGATCATCCTAATCATAGGAAATATTAACGCAATATCAAGCTTCATATAATTTGTATGAATTTTTATGATAAGTCATCAATTACAACTACAAACGACAAATCAATATGATACGTATTAAAAATATTGCACATTAATAAATTGGATACATTTTATAGATTTACTAAAAGATTCACTAGTACTTTAATGTAACTAACAGCGCATATTTTTATTATGTTTCTTCGTGACGCTAAGCAAGCAGGCAGTTTAATAAATAATAAATTCAGCCAATATATCATACGCTCGACTTCGCTTATAAGTTGCTTAAAGCTATCGTGTTATGGATATCTACTTTTTTAACGGTCAGACCCAGAACAGGCGCGAATATTTACTATATCCTGGCCCTAGCCAGCTTAGCATTACTTAGCGTCTAAGGCCCATAGTACACGGCGTATTTT
This sequence comes from Heortia vitessoides, assembly GCA_020976665.1. NCBI lineage: Eukaryota > Metazoa > Arthropoda > Insecta > Lepidoptera > Crambidae > Heortia > Heortia vitessoides. The sequence goes on from JACJUM010003129.1 coordinate 3,250,075, forward strand.
AAACGCGCCGACGACGCGCGTTTCAGAAACGCGCGTTTTCGGCGCCGTGGACGCTGCTTGTTGCGTAGTAGGTATTAGTACGTAAGGTACGTACTTAGGTTACTAGGTTGCGTTCGAATTGCGTTTGAAGCGCGTATACGCGCGTCATCTGCGCGTCGTCGGCGCGTTTAAAAAACGCCGTGTACTATGGCCCTGAGGTCATATGTTTGAGCCCTAGATCAAACACATGACCTTTGACACAAACGACTGGGACATTACGGATTGTGCTGTCGGGCCTGTCAAGAAATGATAAGAGAGATCTTATCACTAAATAGTATATAAAGTCACTTTTCGATGTTAAAATCTTTAAAACTACGCAACGGATTTTAATGCGGTCTTTTTAATAGATAGAGTAATTTAAGAGGAAGTTTTATATGTATAATGCATAATATAATAAGGAAACATTGAAGTTTCTAATGTGATGTCTTAAATAAACATTTAATTACAATTGCATTGTAATCGCTGGCTGAAACCGACGAGATAGATTTAAATATTGTACAACAGTATTGTACACCATAAAAAAGTCTATATAAAACTTCTACAGTGATCTATCTATCTTAGGAACAACCTACAATGACCATTTTTTATCCTCGTTGCACCCTTCGCTAATAATAAATTATGTAAGGATATACCAATAGCAACCATCGGTTTTTTTAATTCAAGTTTATTGTTGCATTTTGATTCTTTCAATAAATTAGGTTGAAATATTACGTCTTTTTAACTCACATTACATTCTCTTTACACACCTATTCTTCTCAATGAACATATACGTACGTTAAGATATCGCTAACCTCAATCTTTCACGCTAAATATACGCATATTGCAATAAGCCTGCCATCTTCTCGCTTCTGACACCACCATAAACCTATCAAAAGGCAAGCCATACGTAAACGGGCGGATACAAGCTGTAAAGATGTGTCTCAATTTATAAACGAATGTCTATTATATATATATTTTTTTTAAATAACTTTTTTGCTGCTTTTGTGTATTGGATTAAATAAGCTTTAGAGTAGTTAATGTCCTTGTTTTATTATATATAAGATTATATTATTTATTTTTGTTAAACTCGTATCATCATAGACATTCAAATTTATTGTAAACCGAGTTAAGTTTGGTTATTATCTAATTCACTACAAATTTGAATTATTAAGATATTTTTTTTATAAATGTTAAACAATATTTTTGTTTTGGAATACATTATTTTTTGTAATTTGTTTAATATATGTCTGCACGTAAAATCTTGATTAAAAAACACAGAGTTCTTCCCTGCGATACTGCCTCCTTTTGCATTTAAGCTATTCTGTTTTGAATAGACATCTATTTACGGTAGCCGATGGCTAAAGTAATAATGCTAAAAAATACTTTCAGACGACATTAACGATGAAATAAAGTAGTTTCATAATTCTAGATTATCTTGACATCGCTTGTTTGTTGAGCATATAAAAAAAAATTGGCATCCGCGTTTGACTAGAACCTAACGCTGCCGACCGACACAGCGTAAGATTGGTCGCACGTGCGTCTCTCATTCGCCCATGATTAATAGCACGCCGGCCTGTTTTGACACTACATGATGTATCATTCCTGAACGCTTTCTTGTCGATACGACGTAATCAATTAACTTGGATGCGACTGTTTGCGAGGCTTTGTATCGGTGACAGATACAAGTCACACGCTCTTCATTGTTACTTAACTTCATGTTAAATGTTATTTTTGTTGATGAATGTAGATTTTGTCTGTGAATGCAATTGCTATTAAAATGTTAAGAGTATTAGAGATGAATATTTTTTATGGCTCATGTGTTTTTGGGTAAAACAATTTATTCATCTAATGATGAAATAATAAAATTTACTGAATATATATTTATAAATATAGCTAACAGCGCCGCGCCGTTTCAACTGCGTAGTTCCCATTTAATTTGCTCCTTAAGCAGACATAGATTGACGACATTTGTAAAAATTGATTTTTTTATTATGTTTTACCGTATACAATCTTATCATTAATTTTACTCACGTTTAAAGTACTATTATTATCGGACTACAGGAATAAAAATAACTGATATTATTTGAGGGTTATAAATTTAAGGAGTAGTTTTTGAGTTAATTCGTTACAAGCCTACGATCATTTTAGGCATCGTGCCTCGTTTCATTCCATTTTAGGTGTTTATAGTTTATTTTATAAAATATCTTACTCAGCGCAGATGTTTTATTTTAACGGTGAAACAAATTATTTAAATTATTGGAGTAGAGTATAAGTTAAATTGTGACATTCAAACAAACAATCAGTTATTCCCTCTTTACAATATTTTCATAAATATACGAAAAAACATTATGCTTGGATTTATTTATTAGTTAAAAGCAATACATGAAATTGCTTGAGTTAAAAACAGTAAGTTGGTTTTGGCTAATGTTAAGGCTTTGTGATCGCGTTACGTAGTAACATCGTACATCTTGTTATGTTAAACTGTACTCTATGTTGAACTCTATTGCTTTTACATACAATTTCTATCAGAAAAAAAGAAATATATAAACGTGTCACCACGAAACATGCTGTTAGATATCAAAGTTTGGAGAAAATTTCTACCTTTTTATATTAAGTAAAGCCTTCTCAATAGGAGATCAAAGGAACACCATACCAGATGATATATGGTCCGGACCTATGACAAACCATGCGTCATGGGATGGATACGGCAATATATACTGCTCAACTCGTTGCGTCTATCCGTCTGTCGCTAGTATTTATGGTCACTGTGACAGAGCTATTTTACAATAAACGTGGTTTATTGCTTTGGGTGAAAACACGTCTAGTGAACATGGGATGCGTTAAATTGAAATTGACTTTTACAGCTTGAGTCCGTCGATTACAAACAATGATAGACTAAAGTTAATGAGGTTTTTGTGCAAATTGGTTTAATATGTTTCAAGTTGAAGCGATGTAACCTTTATTGTATTTTGAGACCAATTTAGGTAACTAAACCTAAATTGGTCTCAAATGCTTGCAGTATTTTTTTGTTCGATGCTAGTTTCGTTATTTTAGTATATTTTATATAAATAGTTTTAAACATTGAAGGGTTACCTTTAATGGAGTAAATATACATATATATAATAGCACAATAAAGACTGACATAGTTAATTTAATGAGATTTTATCAGTAATTAAAGTATTTATACATCAACTATTAATGAGCGTACAGTTTTATAAGGCAATCATGCGATCACTTTTTCTCAGTACAACTTTTTTTTTGATATAATGGTTTTGAAAACTTATTTATATTTTTAATATATAAAATAGAACAGAATTTCGATACAACAAGCAAATCTTCAGATGTAACAGAAAATCTAAATACGCAATATGTTTTACATGAACTACAGTCTCGAGCTAATTTAAATTTAGAGTTAGGAAACGTATTTTAGTACATTGTTTTTAATGTGACAAATATTGAAATATATCTTATACAATCTGTATATATAAAAGGAGAAGCTGATTAACTGGCTGCCATATTTAAAAAGAGTCGAAACTATAAGGGTGAGGAATTTAAAATTTTGCGAAGGGGTTCCTTTTATAACGTAGGGGATACCCCCCTTTAGGGGGTAAAAAGGGGGTGCAAAGTTAATATTAAAGTACTACAAATTAAACGTTGGTGAAATTGCGGGGCACTACTAGTAAAAAATAATACACCAAATCGGTTTTAATGTAAATGAAAAAGTTAATATGAAGTAAAGTAGTGTTTATATATATGTACATCACAGGTACATTATACACTTTTCATCATCATTCATTCATTCATCAATCATTTTTGCTGTAAGGTGCCGGCAAACTAGTGTAGTACTTTCCTCTGCACCAGTTGTTATAAGGTACCGGAAACGATAGAGAGCGATATCCATCTGAAACAGCACAGCTTAAATACTTCAGGGTGAAGATGGGTTACAGATTCCTCGATGTGAAGATTCGCTCTGCCATTGCCACCACGCTTGCCCAGCGCAGCAATAATGGACATAATCACTATATATCATATCATAAGAGGCATATTTCCAACAGTGGATATCATAGCTAACATGATGATGTTTCATTTTCTACATAAAAAGATGAAATGAGTTTCATGAAATGAAAAAAAGTCTGTAAAGAGCGGCTTCTCATGTACAAATTTTATCACTTTAAATCCTTTACCTAGTTAGTTTAAATTGGTAATCATCGGAATAAAAAAGTCAAGCCCTTTCAATATGTATGTTGGTTAGCGATCGTACGGACGGATCACGTCCGACAAATCAGATTGCAGGCCCTTTTGTTCGATCTTCAGGTCGGGTCAATTTTGGGCACCAGTGGACTTTAATGGAATGAATATTGGTTAGAGAGCACTTATTTTTGTAAATATTTGAGTAAACAAATGTAATGAGACAATTTCGGTGAAACGGTATAATAAGATTATATTTTATTCTTGTTTTTTAAAAAATGCTACGAGTGTATTTACTTGATTAAATTCGTTATACGGTATTACATTACTAAGAAAAAATTCGTTTTTTTATATTAACCTAAAGCTGGTAGGTATTGGCGGAGTAGGAAAGTACTCTTTCTGGTACACCGCCATCTATCGGTTTTTGTACCTTAGTCATGGGTCCTGCTGTCCATCTCCACCCTGTGCATTTGAGCTGCACTGTTTCTGATTGATATACTGCCATCTGTCGACTTTGGTACCTCAGTCTCCTCTTACGACACCTAGTGCAGCGGGGGGTATTATTATTTTCTGCCAATACCTCACGGCATAAGCACGGCCTATAGTATTGTATATCATAAAAGGTCTTAGGTTTAATTATCCTCATGGCACTCGTGTAAAGCCAGGGCGAGTCGCTAGTTATTAATAAATCAATCTTAAATTTTAGTATCTAAATTTATTCGTCAAATATCCCAGATGCAATTAGTGAAGTTCCAAAGTAAGTCGGCGTATAACGTTTTAGTCTAGTTAGTTAGTGAATCTGGTCTAATATTCGCAGCTAACTCTGGCTGTTGCACCAATTAATCGCGGAATTAATTTAATAACCATTTCAGCGGAATAGGGGCTCGATCGCACTGATTCCGAACGTTCTCCCGAAATTGAACTCTAAACACAATATTGCATTTGTCACATCGTGTATTTGGGGATCTATAAGGTCGATGGTTAAAAGTGTAAATTTAATCCAAACAATGGCAGATTTTCCCATAACAGAATAATGTAATGTAAATCTATGTTAGTAAAGAAGAATAGTGTTATAAGAGATCAATGTGGTGTAAAAGATGATACTGTGTCAACAATAGAGAATGGAATGTTGAGATGGTTTGCACATGTAGAAAGAACGGATGAAAGTAGAATGACTGCAGAAATATACTAAACGGAAGTGAATGGAAGAGTTGGTGTAGGGCAACCGAGGCAAACATATTTAAACCAGGTAGAAGAGGTATTAAAGAAAGGCCGGTCGGAAGTATCAAGAATAAACGAGCGCATACAAAAGGACTATTGCGAGTAAGGGAAGCGAGAGAGGTATGTATGCCAAGATCGTAACAAGTGGAGATCTATAGTCTCTGTCTACCGTGACGGGACGCAGGCGTGATGTATGTATGTATGTATGTAAAATGTTAATATTATCAAGCTGAAAAGTTAGTTTGTTTTTTTAAACGCCCTAATCGCAGGAACTTACTTGGATAGAATTAAAAAATGATTTTTGTGCGAGGGGGTACTTACTACCAGCAGCGAAGCATCAATAGCAAATGTTCGGGAATCAGTTGAGTAGTAGAAGGGTTGGTATAAGACGATCGAGGCAAACATATCTTAACCAGGTAGAAGAGGTATTAAAGAAGGGCCAGGTCGGAAGTATCAAGAAAAAACGAGCGTGTATGAAAAAACTAATGCGAGTAAAAGAAGCGAGAGAGGTATGCCAAAATCGTAACGAGTAGAGTGCCGTAGTGTCTGTCTATCCTGATGGTGTGTAGCGTGATTGTATGTATGTGAATCCAATGTAATACCTGCAGCGGATAATCAATAGAAAATGTTCGGGAAACTGGAAATATAATTCCTTTTTGAGAGCTTTTGTCGGGTACGCTGCATAGACCGTTTTACGGTGCACAACAATAATAATAATATACTCTTTATTGTACACAAATGAAAATTACACAAAAACTTCACAAAAACATGGTAGGTACAAGAGGTGGCTTTATTGCTAAATGCAATTTCTTACAGGCAACCTTTGGATAGAAATAATGTTAAAGCTGGTGGAAGTTTGAGGTGCATTTAGTACATACATACATAACAATAAACATACAAATATACATATAATATAGATACATTCAAATACATATAAAAGATAAAGTTATAGAACAAGGAAGTGACAGAAAATACTCCTTCACCATTCTCTTATAAATAGAAAGAGAACGAGCAGATCTCATCTTATCTCATCAGATCTTATCTCAAAAGTCATATATACCTACATAAAAATTCTAAAAAATCGTCTGCGACAGCATATTATGTCTTTTTAATTTAAATTATATCAGCAAATTGTGTATAAATTTGATTAAAACTTGTACATAATTTTTCGAAGGTGTTTTACTAAAATGATGTTAATACTTATGCAAATAAATACGTTATTCGTCGTAAGAATTCAATTATGTAAAACTACCCTCAATTCCCTTAATCTCAAAATTTTAGGAGGTATCCTAAAATTAAAATAACTGCATTAAAATTGCGCATGACGTGCGTGGCCGAAGTGTTCTGGTGGCTTGAGTTATGAACCTGCTATATAAACTTACTTATAAGATCCGTCTGATGCCAGCAGTACTATAGTAGGACCCTCAACGACCAACTTGATTTATTGACTCTTACTACACTGATTGTCAGGTTCCTTGGTCATTTGTGTGAAATTGTAATTAGCAAATCTATATTCATAGACATTTTTGATATTTTTTTAAAGATTTAAAAGTGTCTAACATATTTAACTTTAAAGTCGCGAGCAACTGTTTGTGATATTAAAATAACTGCTTTTTACTACATATGGGTATTGTATACACGGTACATGAAATAAAATAACATTATTTTATTTTTGGCTGTCTGCTTGCTTGATCTCTGAAATAGCTAGACCGATTTTGATGACACTTTCTCTGGCAGGTAGTTGATATAATAAAAAGTAATTTAGGCTATACAAACATCACGCTACGACTTATTGGTGCGGAGAATCAATTCAAAATGAGGTAAAAACGGGTAAATTATAAATTTATAATGAGGACATGTTTCCTAAAGTCACTATTCCACGCGGACGAAGTCGCGGGTACAGCTAGTAATAAATAAGCGTGCGTATGCATGTGTGCATGTATGTATGTAATCATGATAAGTAAATAGAGATTCAGAAATGAAAAAATGCACAGGTTACTCGGCTTAGTCTTCCGATTTTCTAATAAGTGATGAAAAAGCGTAATACGTCATTATCATATCAGCCAATCCTGCGGCTTTAGTCAGATCGTCTGTCCATCTTATGGGTGGATACAACTACATACATCCAGTTCTATTGAAAATTACTCAGAGAGGCCTATTTCCAGTAGTGGAGGTCTTATGATGATAACATGATGATGATGGTGATAATGAAACTTAAAACTATTTGACCGATTTTAAAATATATTTTACTGATTATAAGTAACTTATATGGTAACAAGAACTCCATAGATAAAACCATGCTAGTTTGCAAAAAAATTGATAAGATTTCGTCTTTCTCTTTACAATCCACTTACGACACTTGACTGTCCTCCACAGCCACTGGTATTTATAATTAAGATTCAGTGGATTAGATTTTAGCAAATAGTTATTCGAAAGTGAGTCTAAAATAAATTGAGTCAACAAGCCTGATGCATCTCCTATGGTACTTGGCGTGTAATGTCATAGTTTGGCACAGTACTGATCATAACTAGCGTGCTAGATGAAGGTGTCCCTAATAATCCGCCGCAGAGCTGGTACCACGTTAGAATATAACTAGAATTATGGAATGCTAGCAAATAATGTGTTCCAATTTCCATGTCGGTAAGGTCGATTTGATTTATAATTACTAATGACTCAACTAATTATAATAGGAGTAACTAATTATATCATTTATAATTGTAAATTTAATATGCAATAACTTCCTGCGACATTATCCCTTATATAATATCTTATCCCTGAGGATCACTTGTTTACACATATATGTGTTTGTTTTGCACATATATAAATTGATGTACATATGGCAAACTTAATGCGAAGTGGCATTACTTACCAGTCAACCGTCTGGCAAAGCAGAAAAGGGACCAAGGCGGTGTCAATGTCTATCCCTAAAAGCTAAACTGTGCCTAAAGTCGTGCCAATAATTCTTATTTATATTAATCTTTTTATAAATAACGCAATGTCAGGTATTCCTAAAAATGTTTAGAATCTCCAATTGATGATCAGAGTATGTTTATCAATCAAAAGTAATTCCTGGAGTAAGGAAACTCTTTCAACTTTATGATGCACTAACTGTGCCTACAATTTCACCCACAATCTCTAAGATCGTCAGAGAATTGATCACTCAAAATGTCTGCGCATTCCTTAACCTTCTATAGCTAATCCTTTACATTTCAAGCCGTTCGTTGTGAAATGCGCTCCACCTTGAAGTGACATCTGCTCGTTCACTTTAAATTTTTTAAGAAAATGGTGAAGGAGCTTTATCTGTCACTTTAACTTCCTTTCTTCTGTAACTATGTCCTTTATAGGTAATTCAATGTATTTGTATATTTATATATGTATGTATGTTTGTTTGTTGGTCTGAGTACACCTAAAATTTCCATCTGCTTCAACGTGATTTCTGACCAAAGTAGACATCAAAGAAGTATCTAGTAAGTGATTGCATTTAGCGATAAGGCCGCCTCTTGCACCTACTATTTCATGATTTTGTGATGTTCAATGTTGTATTTACTGTCGTACAATAAAGTGTATATTACTATTATTATTACAGTTTGATTCAACTTAAGAGAAAGGACAGTATATATTAGATCAATTTAAACTGATGAAACTTTTTTGTTGTGTTGTGTTTGTAAAGGGACTGCAAGGCTAGTATAAAATTATTATAATTTAACGCGGGTGAAACCGCGTAGCGCTGCTTAATTAAATAAACAATATATAACAAAATATTTGCTTTGATTCATTTAGGCGTATTAATATTTTAAAATTGTTATTGCTAAAAATATTATTTAAGGACAACCAGTATTGGTTTAGTCCTCATTTATCAATGTTTTCCCACCTTAATTAGTTTTGACTTGTTGACAATATACAAAATATTTTTAACGTGATAAGTAGGTACAAGGCAGATTGCCTTGTTTTTTCCTCTATTTTAATTATATTATTAATTTTGAAATCATACATCACTATATAATTTATAATTAATGAACGACTGTGTAATAATTATTTAAATCTTGAAAGTAATATTCAAACAAGTTGAACGTAATATTTATAACACCTCGTAAGAAAAACTTTAGTAAATATAACGATGTTTCATTATAAGAAAAGAACACAAACATGTTAATTGATCACCGAAGCATGGAATGAGCCTTTAGGTACCGGCAGAGTAGAATAGTACCTCCCCCTATAATAAGTGTCGTCAAAGGCAACTAAGGTACCAGAACCGACAGAAGGCGGTATAACACAGGGCGGGGACGGGCAGTAGCATCCCCGTCACAAAAGCTTCGCTATGCGACTGCCAACACGCAAGTATTGGTAAAATTCCTCCTTTTCTTGGGGAGGCTTTCAATGACTGGTATGATGATAATGATGAAAGCAAGGAAAGTATATCGAGGTCAATCTGATCAAAACCAACACTTAACTTTCATATTTCACCCTCTAAAACCTTATACTATGATAATATATTATTTATTGCTTATGCAATAATAAATTTACTGTTAAAAACGAAGGAAATATCATATCCGTAACACAAGTGATTTATTTTATCATGGATTTAGGTAATTAATGAATTTATTTAAAAGATATAACAAAACTATATACATCTCCTATCTGTCGCTGCCTTAATACCTACCAGTATTTCTGGCTAATTAATAAACTCAAACGTTCATAGTTTCCTTATTTGTACAAAAACAATAAGTAATCAATGTTTTATTGATAATTGGGTAAAACAAAATAAGTTTGTTTTGGTAACTTTGGCTGTGAAGTACCGGCAGAGTAGAATAGTGCTGAGACCAATAGATGGTGGTATATACATCCGAAACAGCGTAGGTCAAATACACAGTGTGGGGATAGGTAGCAGCAATATTGTAATTATCAACACACTTGCCTAGCGTGGCCCCTTTCAGGTGGAGCCTATGTCCAGCAGTGGACTTTCTATGGCTGATATGACGAACTTGCAAAAGCCGTTCTTAAGACTGACAAAACATGTCGAAAGTCAAACAAAAATAATTGTTTTTATTTTACAAAATTTGATTTAATTATAATAATTTTACACCCTTTTGTGAACATTTTTATAATTTTACAAAAGTGTGAAATAACGCATTTATTTGTTAATTAATTGTATTATAGCATCTGACTCCTCCCAATAATATCACTACATTATATATAACAAAGTCACTTTCCGATGTCTGGCTGTCTTTGCGTATGCTTTAGATCTTTAAAACAACGCTACGGATTTAACGGTTTTTTTATTAAATAGATAAAGTGATTTAAGATTTTATGTATTTATAGAGTTTATGTGTATATAATTGAGTTTATATGATGATATTTTGTATAATAAAGATGATTTGAGAAGTTACTAATATGATGTCGTAAATAAACATCATGTTTCTTGAGATTACATTGCGAACACTCGCTGAAACGAGACTGAAAAAATTACGTACTTCAGTATACTACATACAAAAGGTCTACAAAAAAGTCTACTTTTAGGGATCACCCATTATAATCATTTTCTATCCTTATTGTATCACTGTCACTAATAATTTTACAAACGAAAAAATCTTGATAATTCGTATAATCGCATTTGAGCTTCAATCCTTGTTTAGAGTGTTTATGCACATGAATGTTGATAAAGTTTAATGTAAGTAGGCCTCGTAGACAGATCGTCTGCACATCACTCTCACCTATTTTTACCGCCAAACAGCAGTGTTCTAGTCTATAGGGTGGGTAGGCAGTGTGGGTAGAGTTACTGAGTAATTGGGCAACGCATTTGTGACATGACGATGACACTGGCTATCACGAGGATAGTATGCTTGATTGACTTAATCTGACAATGAAGAAACTACCTGACCTATTTATTTACATTGATGTTTTGTAAGCTATATAAAAATATCCAAGTGTTGTGACTTTCATAATCCTTCCAATATTTGCAAAAATAACAATCTTGGGAATTGCAGCGCGTTTAAAGGCAGGAGTGAGCTTTTACTATAAAAAGTAATTCAAACTTTACTTACTTGTTATAAAGCACGATATCAGGTAGCCAAATATGTTCGGAGGGGACGTAGAGCTCCTTCACGCCACCGTATTCCAGAGGATCCCACTTGAACTTGTGATCCTCCCATTCCTGTGGATTGAGGCACTCATGAAATCATCTATGTAGCAAGATTTTGAAGATGCTCGCACGCATTTTTGGGTTTGAAATAATAAATCATTTTTCATGACGAAAAAGAGACGATAAAATATACTAATTAGTGTTTTGGAATTTAAATATAACCAAATGATAATGCAACCTTAAGATAGTTTATTACTAATTAAAACGCAAACAAATAATTCACACATTTCATACATTGACCTGAATCCAAAATAAGTCGCTGAAATCACTTGTGTTACGGACATCAGAGGATTTATGATTGAAATACTTAAATACATATTTATCACCCAGATACAAAACAAGCATAATCAAATTATTTCCTAGGTGGGAATCGAATCCACGACCTTTGGCGCACAAGATGAAAACACTACCGAAAGCGTCATCGAGCCCGTCACAATCGATTGCTTGTCAATTGTTTCACTAATATCGATAGATAGAATTCTAGAAAAGGTCTCTATGCTACTTTTGGTTTCCCTTATTGTATTATTATAATAATGGCCCCACAAGAGGAGCCTTAACGAGTAGCAAGTGTGGAAAGCTATTATTTGATAACGCCGTTGATAGATATGATCTCACCAAACAGCGTTATCACTATTTGATGTTATGTAAAAAAAAATTACATGTTTTGAAGAAAATGGAGAAATCTTTAGGTTCATTGACTTACTGTTTCTATGCCACAAATTATCTGAATTACTATTAATCAGTACTTATCACAGTCAGTGCAACTATGATTGTGAAATAGGCTATATTATCAGGTTTGTATTTAATCTCTTTATCAAGGGCCCCTAATCGAGACAGTTGATTACTTCAAATTAATTTTGTATGACCTAAAATAGACGTATCTTCCTCGTATCAGGTGTCGCAAGCGGCGGCTTAGGTTCTGGAACCGACAGATGGCGGTATATCCACCCGAAACAGTGCAGCTCAAATGTTCAATGCACACTGCGATTGCCATCACGCTTGAACAGCGAGGTAATAGTAGGCCACATTTTACAGACCATATGTTACAGATGATTGTGATCCTATTTTGTGTATATGGGTCGTGGGTTCCTGGTATCACTGGGATCCCTACCCAGCGCAAACATTTATATGATGAATATATGTGTTTGTCCTGAATCTGGGTGTTAAATATATGTTTTTAAGTATTGTATACATTTCTGTATGTATATATGTGTGTATATATTTCTGTCATTTTATCAGATATTTTGTAAATTTATTTATTATTCCCCATTTTTCTAGGAAAACTATGATACTGCTGATGTTGATGAAAATAAACGAGTTATACTTAATCTACCGACATTACTTTAAAACTAGACAATAATTCTAATAAACCATATGTGTACGGTGGATTGTAGTTTGCGAGAAACACTATACTTATGATAAAACTACTCGTTTATTTGAATATTTTAATTTTAATTTTTTTGGTCGTTTCTGCTACTGTTTTAACTAAAAATTTGAACAGAAATATGTTAAAGTTTTACTATGAGTAATGAACGCATAAATGTAAGAAAATAGTTTAACTTTATTCTTAAGTTTTATATCTCCGTTCTATTCCAATAAACTTAGGCTATCGTCAGGAAAACAAACAATTTACGAGTATCATTTCTTTCCATTACTGCTAATTATTTAAGTTAGCTTTATGCATTAGAAGTCAGCAGAGAAGCAAACAGAAATTTATATAAACTTTGTGTCAAACTATTTCAATATATAGATCCAATAGAATATGCTTGTATAAAATCACCTTACCTATTTTATTTGTTGTCGGTTGCTTGATAACTCTTCGGTTTAAAAGTAAGTATAAAGAACGAACTTAAAAAATATTGGTGGGTAATTTTATTTTGGCTCGGTAGTGCGGTAAAATGATCGATCATGGTTACGTTAACTTAACATATCTAAATATTATTTTTTTATCTATTGTATATACAAAAAAATAAGTATAAAAAATAAAATATTATTGTAAATATAAATCTAGAAACCTAAATTAAAAAAGAATTTAAAACTCAACAAAATTGTGTTGATAGGTATTTGTATAGTAATTTTTTGTAATTTTCACTGAACACGGAAAAATATATATTTACAGTGTAAAATTTCATTTTCTATATTAGATATAGTATATATGATATAAACGTGTGTTCTATCAATCTCAATATCAAAAAATAAATACCCTCGGTATTTTATATTTCGATTTAGTTATTGTTTAATATCTCTCAGCAATGTATATAATGTAACTATTATTGAAATTAAGACGCAGACCTTTTGAAATAACTATGTGAATTGGTACCTAGCTTTACCTATTTCTAATATGATAATACCGCCAAATAGCAGTGTTTATTGCTTTGAGCGAGTTTTAAAGACGGACTGAGGCAGTAAATAGAATGGGTAATGTAATATATATTCTAGTACTAGTAACTGACATGACGTGAGGGTTAATTATCTTTTGTAACTAGAAATCTGGTAAACACGCGACAAAATAAATATTATAAGTTTTGAGTTATGTTTCTTTTAAATACATCACTTATGAGATGAATATAATTCAATTAAATAATAAATGTTTACCATGACCACGCGCGGGTCTATTGATAAATAAGCAATGCGTTGTCTTCTCATATTTTTTTATTTTTGTATATATAATCTCGTATGTAGATTACATAACCAATGAAAATATTGTTTAATAAAAGGAAACACTTTATCCTTCTTGATAACAGTCGAGCTCAATAAATTGTTATCCTACGCCAAATTTGCTACGCGCGCTTAAAAAATTACTAGTGTTGTAGTAATATAAGAACATATATCGATAAAGCATTATTCAATTAAATCAGTTCACGCATATGAAGTGAGCATCCGCTTCAAATTAGTAAAAAGTATACTTTTCAATATTTTATACATCTGTGTTTAGGGTCAAATTTATTTTATACTACATTTAATTGCTGCTTTACTTGCGTGTTTTATGTTTCAAATACAGTTGCCTCATTGATAAATAATTATACACTTTATCAATTGCAACATGATTAAGGTCGCTCAATGAAATATATACTAATTCCAATTAAGAATTGTGTATGTTGTACTATGACAACTGAAGAGCGAAATTAACAAAAAGATACATATTACACTGCTAGCATTCTAATATTCGCAACATCCTCTGCGTGAGTTACAGCCTGTATGATAATCGGACATGTGAACAATATTTTTGTAACGTTTTATTGAAATTTAATTCTTTTTTCTGTAAGAATCTAAAAAATTAAGTTTATTAAATTCATCTTTTTGTTGATCGTTGATCTTGTTGCCGATTCTAAAAATTTGTTTGCTTTCTGTAAATAAATGATACAAAACCTATAAAAGTACAAGTACGTATCGTTGAAATAATTTTTCAATGTAAATAATGATCATTTTTATTTCTAACACAAAAATGAATAAATAATATTAGAATTATTATGTAACGAAATTTTTTATGTTACATTAGGTCGACTGAAAAACCTACAGTTCGCGTGATTGTAAACGCTGCTGCATTCTATAGGCGCTCGTAATATCACTACTGCGTTGCCAACCTTGTGATTTGTATATATTATGTCACATTACCCAGTAATTTCACTGCATCTCTCACCCTTCAAACCGGAACGTACAAACGCTGGTCTTAAGCGGCGCTCTTAAGAATTGCATTTGTCGGTTATTTAATATATTTTTAACATGTTTTATATCGTTAAAAAGTAAATAAAAAGTTATTAATTTTAGAATTTTTTTATAGATATTATTACAATTTAATAATCAACTTTTTCAGATTCTGTTATTTAAATATCTAATATCTTGTTTATATAAGAATTAGTTCAATTTATTACAATAATACAAAAAACAACAAAAGTTCTAATCGATTTATGAACAATATAGTTTATTGATCAATTGATTATTATAACATCACTAGTGTCACCATCCCATAAAACACAGTCGGAATTTAAAATTGTACCAGTCATTTGATTAGTTTTATCCATATCTAACTGTGTGGACGTACCACACAATTAAAAGATACTAATTTTTATTTTTTAATCCATTTTGTCCGATCGATGAGCAACATGATTCTTGTATATTTCATGCTGTTGTTTGGATCAATAAGTGGAGAGACTGTAAAATTTTCAGCAATTATGTACAGACATGGCGCCAGGACACCGGTGAGCACCTACCCCACGGACCCGTGGGGCGATGAGTCCCTTTGGCCAGTGAAGTTTGGACAACTAACCAATCTCGGGAAAACAGAACAGTACCAGTTGGGGAAATGGCTGAGGCAAAGATATGAGGTAAGAAACAAAAAATATATCACTAGGTTTTTTTTACAACCTACCCCCATTAAAAAATTTATGAAAAATTCATGAAGCACATGTTCTTTTTTAATGTTTGACATTGATATTTATACGGCTTTTGAGTAACAAGACATTTTCAAAGACTTACGATTGAATTATTTTTTCTTTACTGTATTTAATCTTTTAAAATATAGTAGAAAATGTATTCATCACTGGGTGCTATTCCGTTATCATCATCATCATATCAACTATATAAAATCTACTGGTAGACATACGCCTCTCTAAGATAGGGAGATTTTATGCCCGGAATTGCCACGCTATGCAGGTGCTTGGTGGCAATGGCAGAGCGCAGCTTCACCATGAAGATGCTGCTGCCTATCCGTGTAGTATTTAAGCTACCCTGTTTTGGATGGTATACCACCGCCTTTCGGTCCTTCACTACAACACCACGCGGATACCCTCACGTCTATATTGTCATTTATTAAAATTAAAATAGGTGAATAGCACCAATTCTATCGCGTTTGCAAAAACATAAGTTAAAAGTAGGAAAATGAAATATCATGCGATTGATTCACGTGCGTGTTTTATATATCAGGAAAAAAAACTTTTGTGGGTAGTTTTTTCTTAACTGAAACCGTTAAATTTTAAAAGTCACGATTGAAACGTTAATGTACCCTCAAAATTATTATTTTTTACTATTCAAAGTACAAAGGTCCCCGGCATAAGCACCTTTCGCAAACCCACGTTAATCCTAAATCCAAACAGCTAATACATATTGTATCACAGTTTGATTGCTCTATGTTAATGTTAATGAAATCTCTAGCACTATAGAACTGCTGTAAACTTAATCTTTTATACTAAACTGGCGTCAGCACATAAGTTAAGGTGATCTAATTGCCTAAAACACTTTTATGACTTCATCGAGTCTTTAAAGAGTTTGCTCATTCATATATTCATAAACATCTTCAAATAATATTTAGATGATTAAAACGTTTCCGTAATTAACGGACTTACGAGTTGGTTAGTAAAAAAGATATGACTAGATAATAATGTTTTAATAGTTTGCCTGAAATATAACGAGCATTGAATTAACGGCCTGACCGTATGTTGGCATTACCAACATAGTAATTTGTATGTGTGTATTCTTACGATTTAATTGTGATAAATATTTTTACAGGATTTCATATCAGAGTCGTTCGGACCAACAGAAGTATACATCATGTCTACTGATATGGACCGCACCCTCATGTCTGCTGAAGCTAATCTAGCAGGTAAGAACTATTTTATTTTGATTTGAAACACCGTAAGAGCAGCCAACAAAATAAGACTACCGCGGTTAATGTAAGCAAAACAGTTTATTAAAAAAGATATAAATATATAATTTATATACATATAAAGATATAATAATTTAATGGTTATGTTTAAATATTTTAAAACCGACAGACGTTGTCCTGATTAATAACCTAGATACTCTTTTAAGGGTGCCACCCAAAAGCATCAATCAAAAATCATTTATATCGGTTCAGCCCTTAAGGGAGTTCAGTAACTTTCACACGTACAGAATATAAAAATATATATACAGATATTAACGGGCTAGTTAGCGCTTTTGGTAGTGTTCCTATCATGTGCACAAAAGGTCAAGGTTTTGCCACGGTCAAATATGTATGTGATGAATATTTGTTTGTTCTGTCTGGTTTTATGTATGTATTTTATCGGTGGTCTGATGTTCTTTACACAGGTGTTTATAGCGTTTACAAATAAACTACCGCTCGCAATAATTTTGCCGTTTGATCAATATTATCACATTATAATTTAATTCACTTCCATTAAAGAAGTATTCATTTAAATCTGGCAAATTGTAACAACAATATGAAAACTAATATTAGTTCAGATTTGAGAATTTACTGCTGTCCAATTTCTACCAAAATTTTAGCCTTTCCAAACCATCCTAAAATTAGCCACAGAACGTCCACTGTTGGACATTAGCTTCCTGAGTAATTTCCTATAGTAACAAGCCTTATGGGTAGAAGGACATTTCACTTGCCGGTGTGAAGTATACATTTCAGTACTGTACGGTTTCATCAGACAGCAGACAAAGATACTTACACATTTTAGTCATACGATGGTATTTTCTGATATTTAAAGCTATGTAACTAATTATTTAAATAAAAAAACTATGTGATTTTGAAGTCGATAACTTTTAAAAAACAAAAGTTTCTATACAAACATATACGATCATATTTCCCATTACCGTTCTCTTCTCGGCTGGCTTCCCATTCGAGAACGTCGCAAAATTCGAGTTCTAACCACACTATTTTCAATACTTTTTGATCCGTACGCACCAATTTACTTAAAGGACAGATTCCAATTCCTATCTTTCTCTCACGATCGTAATCTCCGTTCTTCTAATACTCTTTCGCTCTTAACTCCTTCTCATCACTCTAGTTTTTTGACAAACTCTTTTACAGTGACAGCTATACGACTCTGGAACGAGCTTCCGTTAAATATTAAGCAATCCCCAAACAAATTTAACCTGAAACGCTGTCTCCGTACTTTATTTACTGATGCTGCTTCTCTAACTTTATAACCCTATTTCTGATGTATGTTATTTTATGTATATATATATATATACATTTATATATATATATATATATATTTATATCATATGCATTATTATTTTGTATATATATTGCCTGCACCACTATATATATATATATATATATTTCAGTTTTGTGTAATGGTTGACTGGGAGATAATGCCATCTGGCATTAAGTCCGCCATTTGTACATTTTGTACAATAAAGTTAAATAAATAAAAAAAAAATACTCCTTTTTCCACCCATTTCGATCATTCATTAAAGTTTGCATATAAAAATAGTTATCGACTTTATTATTTTTTTCAAATAAGTATTTTTATACAAACTTTACCACCCCCTTCTACCCCATTATCCGTTGAGTTTAAAAATTAGAGAGCACTCATGTTTTATATCTAAACTTGGGAGTCTTAGCCCTTGTAGCTTCTTAGATTTCGTGATGAGTGGATGTGTGAGCGTGTGTGAGTGACCTTTCGCTTTTCTGTACCTATTAAGATGGTATACAATCTATTATAAAAACTCAATTTAAATCAATAAATATATTTGTTATAAACACCAGGTTTTTACCCGCCTAAAGGCGAATCAATTTGGAACAAAGACTTGTTGTGGCAACCAATACCAGTGCACACTGTACCGATATTTGAAGACGAAGTGCTTGCCGGTATGAAACCCTGCCCTGCATTCAACGAAGCCTATCTAAGTTACAGAAGCTCCAAAGAATATAAAGACAGACTGAGCAGATACCAAGGTCTTATGGAGTAAGTCTGAATTATTTCTTCTGCTAATTTTTGTAAACGCGATTGATCATAGAAATCTTTAGGGTGTATGATTATCTTATGTTATCTTGTTTGAAGTATGGTGTGGCGATATAACGTAATTATACGAAGCAGACTTATTAATTCTAAGATTTGTGTGACCCCCAATTATTCCTCTCAATAAGTAAAGATGATAATATTTTTCAACACTCTGAAATGAAACTTAAGTATACTATAATGACCCATTACTATTTGCTCCTCAATAGCAGTGTGGGTTACCCATCCACCTTATTGCGGTATTTGCCACTAGTACATTAAGTCTAATTATGAATATATATATATTTATATATATATTCATAATTATTAAATAAAGCGTATTGACATTGTAGATTTGTACTTTAACCTTAACGTTGTGTAATTTCGAGTAAAATTTCCATTTCTTTTATTTTTATGAAATGTTATTTCTTGTTTGAGCAGTTCCTAAAAATGCTTGTGTTTAGTAACCTAATTTTCGATATTAATTTTGCAGCTATTTAACGACACACACTGGAAAGAAAATACAGGGATATTTCGAGATACAAGATTTATTCAGCATTTTTACTATAGAACAACTTTACAATCTCACATTGCCTAAATGGGCTGATGCTGTTTTCCCTGACAAGATGTTAGAACCAGCAGGGCTCAGGTAAGATATTTAATATAATTACAGTGTTTTTAACATATAGGTTTAAAACTATTGCAGTGTATTGTATACTAAAGTACATAAATATCAAGCCTAACACGTTAATTAGTAATATCCAAAAATATTAAAAATCTGTAAAGAGCTAAGGTTCAGAATGCCGGTAAACATGTCCGATATCATAGGCGTACTCCGTCGTTGTTTCGCTGGTGCTCCACAATAACAAACACTTTTCACACATTGGTTTCGTAGAGCACACCACGCTTGACGGCGAACGCGTGCATTCCATGCCCTTCGAGCGATAACCAACTGCACTGGTGCGGTCGGGCTCATTCACTCCTTCTCTTTTGTAATCAACATAATTGTCCCCTAAAATGGTTACCCTAGCTAAAGCCGAGCATCAGAGAAACCCCTCGGGTGATCGCCATCGGTCACGATCAAATTCTGCGGGGATGACACCACCGCGGGGCACACAGGCCCATTCGGGCATAGGGCCTATTTTGAGATTTAATGCGCCATTGGTTAGGGCACGATGGCGTAGATGGTAGTGATCATTTCTTGTGCGCTAAAGGGAATAAATCCACGACGGGTGATGAATGAATAAGAGAATACCTTAATTGGACAGTATGATGCGTTTAAAATTGTCGGACGGTATAAGGTTATAATAAATAATTAATCAGGCTATTATTATTATACAGGCTATTATATTAATCAGGTTAATATTTTAGTACACTAACAAGATAAGTTAAGATCAAAGTCTAAAAGTAGTCAGTATAGTTCTTTGAATAGAGAAAATCACTAGAGTTTAAGCTGAATTCACTAAAGAAAAGAAATTGTATGTGTATGCGCGTGCAGTCCGTGAAATCGACTCAATCGAGTCATTTGTCTACAGTGTGAAATTTTCATGCCATATTAATGTAAACATAGGGAGAGAAGGGAGTGGGTTAGTTTCGGATCTCTTAGACTGCAACGGTCTTCAGTAGGGTAGTAAAAGATGTGTCTACCTACAGCATACTGCCAATGCTACGCTATTGTTAGTTTTGATTTTAATGACTTCTGATGATGATAGGTAACATGACTGGTGCTTTATTTTTTGACTGAAATACTCAATTATCTTTTTGAACTTCGCACCAAAAATTTAGGATGAAAAGTGGTTTTCTGTAAAAACGAGCATCAAACGAAAATTTGAATTTAGAACGTACTGTTTTAAACACCACGGCATTTTTAAAACCGGCCAGTAACGTGTACAAATGATTGAAATCATTTTGGTACCGTATTTTTTTTAAAGAAGAATTAAAATTAAAACCGCCCGTTTTTTTGCAAATGTAGTGTATAATTTACGACATTGCACTAAAGTAGACTTCGAATAAATAATCCTCAACAAAAGCTCCATGCTTTAAAAGTTTAAAAATCTAATTCATTACTAAAAATCCTGTTATATCTTCTTTGATGAATATAACATATTAGTTATGTTTGTATGATTAATGTTTTGTAAATCATTTCAGTTTCACAGAGTTCACTGCAACCCCGGCAATGGCACGACTCAAACTCGGTCCGATATTGCAACAGATAATCGGGAACATGCAAAAAGCTATGACCAACGAGAAAGACTCCCTAAAAATGTCAATGTACAGTGCCCACGATCTTACAGTAGCCAGTTTTCTCAATGCATTAGGAATGTATAATGGATTACCCCCGCCGTTTGCAGCTACTATGTTAATGGAATTGTTACATGGTAATTATCAAATTATATACTTTTTATATATGGAATGAGCTTCTTTCCTAAAGTTATTCTTAGGCACAATTTGAGGTTCTTCAAAATAAGAGTTGATGTATTTTTAAAAAGTCTGCAAAACCGTAAAATATATCGTGCACAAATCTTATGGTCCCCGGTGCTACAAGGGTCTATATGATAGTTTAAAGTAAGCACAGCATATTGCAGTTATCACTAAATTATTGATATACTAATCAATAATACGTCAATGTTATAATGCAGATATAATATTATCTGAAAAGAACAAAACAACATTTTCATAAAATTATCTTTTAATTCACTATTAACGTATTGCATTATTGTTTTTATTATATTATATTTGATTACTAGGGCAAAGATAGTACTATCAGTAGCGTTGGGTACAAATGTGGTTTAGTATAATATTTATGGTGGGTAGGATTTTCGTTCCTTTCTCTATTGCTGTCACATAATCTTTTAGACCACATTGATCTTTTATCACACTTTTCTTTAATCTCGATGATATAAATGATTATTTGCTGAGATGGTTCGGATATGTAGAAAGTATGGAAGAAAGTAGAATGCCTGCACAAATATATAGAATTGAGGTGAATGGATGGGTTGGTATCGGATGACCTAAGCAAAAATACCTTAACCAGGTAGAAGGGGTTGAACGGCCAGGTCAGATATACTGAGAATAAGCGAGCGCGTATGAAAGACTTATTGCGAGTAAGGGAAGCAAAAGAAGTATACCAAGATCCTAGCCAGTGGAGATCACTACTGATCTATGTCTCTGCCTACCCCGATAGGAAATAGGCGTTGTATGTATGTATACATGTATGATTTCCACAAATATATAGGTCAAACGGTGTCGAAGGTTCTTAACTGCAATAAAACGTATATAATATATACATAACGTATATAACGTATATATACTACTATGCAGTTAAAGTATTTTTAAAACTTGCCAGTGATTCATATCAGCGATCGCCATTTTTTTACAACATTCTGTGTTTATATAACTTAATTTATATTTGTGATATCTTACCTTTTTTTGGATAATATTATATTTAGACAAGTATAAGATCGTATGTACAAAAAAATTGTTCTGGGCCAACGTCAAAATTTCCTTATTTTATACTGGGCTGTTATAATTTTCCTAGTGATTCCTACCAATATGCCTTAGTTTTTAGCTATGGCTAGACGTCCTATATTAATTCTTAGATTAATTCGTAATACAATGCTTTAGTCACTTTAATCCTAGACCAACCAATTAGTATGTTGATAGAAGCATATACTTATTGTATCTTTACTTTCAGATGAAGACAAAAAGTCCTATGACATCAGAATATCATACCAAAATTCTACTGAACCATACATAGATGAGCCATACGTTTTGGAAATTCCAAACTGCGGATACAAATGCCCCATCTCAAAGTTTATCGAGTTATACGATGATATGCTAACTTTGAATTGGCAAGAGGATTGTTATAAAACGACTCGCAGGGTAAAGTCAAGTTAATACATAAAGTTAATAGGAAACTAACTTGCAAAACACCTCAGAAATGATTTACATATCAATATTTATATTCTGTTCTTTAAAACTTAACTGTATTTAAGACATGCATTCCAAATATTCAAAGCTAGAAATTCGTTCTTTATTTATGAAGATTTAATATTCAAGCCGACATTAAGTTGGCTACCATATTATATTAGTTGGCTACTATATTTCATGAATATTTTGAGTTTTATTTGCAGTTTTACTTCTTTTGTATTCAACAAAAAATTTAAATTTATAGGATTAAACATAATAACTAGTTTTAACCTAAATCCATTTTATTTATTTTTCTATTTACAGAATGGATACGTGGAAGTGGAAGTTCCTGTTAATCCTATATTTGGACCTGAGAAGAGAGTGGAAATAGAGTTTAGAGAAGAAAAGACTTGCGCTCCTGTAAGTACTGCGTACTATTTGCCTGCTTTTGACCAACTGTGCTATCACGTTCCGAAATATAGAAACAATTGACGGGTTCGGTGGTGCAGATGGTAGTGATACCACCTGTTTCTAATCTGTATAATTTAGGTCCTGCGTTGATATGTCAGTCAGTCATTCAGTCAGTTTCTCTTTTTATATTCTTACATCTTTAAAAATAATTTTATTTTCCGGGAGGTCAAATTAAATGTCAAATTTAATAACTAAATATTTTTTATTCTGGTACAATTTTTATGTTTGTTTGTATCGAAATTAGTAGTTAAAAGGATTTGATTAAGTAATATATAATGTCAATAGTGGTAATACTGAACACCACTTAGGTTGAGTCAAAATGTATGGCTATAACTTTTGTTTTGATTCGCAACTATTTTTGTATTAAAATTTGAGACAATAATACAAAATATGCAATAAATCGAGTCTATTGCTTTTATGCGTTTTATGACTATATATTAAAACCACTATGCTTGATCCAATTATCATAAAAATTTGCCGATCAAATTGTGCAGGCCTAACAAGCAGAACAACTGACAACTTTCACATTTTCACAATAAGTATAAATAAATTATTTTTTGTTTACAGTATGAGATTGCACCTGAAAATTGGTTCTATATTGTACCGAGCTTAGTAGTTTTGGTCTACGGAGGCTACAAATTGTTTTCATCAATATCTAACAAGTAAGTTTCTTACCTACCTATTTTTATCTTAGGTTTTCGTCTGTTTCGGTATGGTTAAACCGAATGAGTGACAATAATGCTTTCTTAACTGCTTCCAATTCTGAGTAGAGAAATTATTATTAAAAAATACAAGTCAATATTCTTGAAATGACATGAAAACGTGGATGAAACTATGTCGGTTAGTAGATTGTTAGACGTTCGTATAAATATTTATTTTTTAATGTAACCAATAGATGATTTCACATGAGGTAGATTTCATTCCAAGGCATTTCATTCAATATAACTTGTACTGACCGGCCCTGTAGCGCTGATAGCAGTGATCCAATTTCGTGCGCCAAGGTGGGTTCGATCCCCACACAGGAGAAATTATATATTTCTGTTTGTTCTATGTTTGGGTGATAAATATGTATATTAGAATAATATAAGTGATTTCTCTGTTGTCTGGTGTCCGTAACACATTAGTGTTAAGCGACTAATTTAGGTATTATTATTATAGAATATATTATTTTTTATTAATTATGTTACTATGAACCAACATATATTAAGATATCATTAAATCTATTACACTCATAATTCAGTTGAAAACAATATGAATAACACAAGCCACATTTTTTTTTACGGTCTCATACAAGTCAATATCCTTTAGTTCTTCATTATAAAGTAAAGAACGGATGTAGCAAAGAAATAAAACCAAATTTAATTTAAAGTAAATTTCTATACTATTATTTCAATGTAATCTAATTTCTTTTTCAGATACAAACCGGGATATAATAACTTACAAAACGTACCTATCCTGTCCGAGAAGCTGCCTGCAGAAATATACCCATAAATGAAGACTTGTCTATCGTTCTTTTAAAATATTTGTTCACATTAAAGATGACCCCACTATCATGGTTAAAACTACTCAATTTCATTGGATAAGAATTCTAATGGCTACTTTCTATATGTAAAAATTAGATGATCATTTTACATATTTTTCTCGTCACTATCTTTTGCTGTGTAAAAATATATTAAACAGTAGACGTGCGTGCGTGTTAATTGAGGAAAATGTATTAATCTTAAAACTGAATGACACGGTTTTTGGCTGTTATTTAAAATCAGAGTGGTTTCGTGACTTATTTTCTTATCTTCATGATTGATGAAATCTCTTGATGTGAACACACCATTTCATTTAGACATTTTAAAAGCTTAAGTATTCGTAGCATTCATTATGTTGATTGCTCTAAATGAAGGGTTGTTTAATCCTTACACAGCCTTGCATAGCCGTATAACATATATTTTTTATAGTTAAATATGTTTTCCTTAGAGCGACAACTATTTTTTTTTGTTGTTGCATATTCTTTTGCCTTTGTGGTTTTTTTTACATTTTTCATTTATTCCAGTTTTTTATTAGTGTTATAAGGTAGTTTATAAGTTTAGAATAAGATACGTTGAATGTGTTATTCTTCTTACTACATTTAATGTAAATGAAGAGCATGCAATGCATTTTTAAAGTATAGTTTTAATATATGTATTTACAACAAACATTCATTTTAACGTTAACATTAGATTAAACTGAATGTTATAAATAATAATTACACAATATATTGAATTGTGTTTTTTGGCCAAAGATCAGAAGTTAAAGTCACTATTTTAATTTGGTTCTCACTATTAAAAACAAATAATAATTGCGGGAGTTAAGGCATAGAATTTGTTAATAGAAAAAAACAAGATCGACTGCTGGCGGTATAATAGCAAAAATGCCAGAAATTTCTGATATTTTTATCTAATATCTTGTTTATCACAACTGTTACGTTGTTTGTTACTAAATATCCTGTTCATAACTCTGTTCTACATACAAATATGTTTTTAAATGTATCTGTATTATTTTACTATCTAGTAATGCTTTTAATGCATATGAATAAGATTAAAAAAGAATATCTTCAAGAACTAGGATAACACATTTTGATTGCAATTACGTTTTTCTTTTACCTTAAAAAAATTCTTTTTTCTGAATACCGTGGACTTTAATTATTTGTCAGGAATTGATAATAACGATTTAAACTAATAATAAAATGTTCTTATAAGCAATTATTTCGTTAAATCAATTCTTGTACATTTCGTCTCTCGAGGGCTTCGGTATGTAAACCTTACAATAAACCTTTTATTTGGTGTTTTTTTTATATTAGCGTTAAATAAAGAATTTCAAATCAAAAAGAAAAATAACATTTTGACTTTCTTTCATTACCTTACTCTATCCTTATTTTGATTTTGTATTTGATAACGCTTGTTTATTTCATTAGAACCATTTTATAAAAAATTTCAACAGCGGAACAAAAATCTCAAGTAACACTTAAAATCCTATAAGTTATTTTAAGTAGTCGTTTTTTCGGACGTACTTAAAGCTGGACTACTCTGACGTCAATTCCAGCGCCACTGAACGAGAGGGCGAGGTCGCTCGTGAGTGATCGACCCTGTGCCCCTTTTTCACCTGCGTGCCCCGCG
Source organism: Heortia vitessoides (assembly GCA_020976665.1). Classification (NCBI taxonomy): domain Eukaryota; kingdom Metazoa; phylum Arthropoda; class Insecta; order Lepidoptera; family Crambidae; genus Heortia; species Heortia vitessoides. Next base: position 3,276,879 of record JACJUM010003129.1, read on the forward strand.
GCGGTGACCGCTCGTTTAGCTACGGTCACCGCGGGATCTAAGCGAGATCGACTACGATCACCCGATGAGACCTTTAAAGACTCTACTTAGGCTCGGATAGCCGTTGTTGGGGGTTTAAGTATACCACGTTTACTGACGAACTACTTTACAAAAGACATGCGTGTGAAATGTAAGTTGATTGTGGAGTGCTAATGAGAGGGACTCGGTAAGAGTTGTTATGCTATCGGGTGGATCGTCTAATATGTGACGCGGTCTACGAGGACATGCGTGGACATTTTCCTTTATGGTGTACGTCGCCGATTTGATTATTAGTGGATTTGTATGTTTTACTGCCACGTGGTTCCCCCACAGGGCAGTAAAACATACTAAACCGTGCGACGATTCTTTCATAAAATCGCGTATCATCGATAATTAGAGATCGCGATGCAGGTTTACGTAACGGACACACCAAAGGGGCGTCGGTCGCCCTAGGAATATCTGAAGTGGGTTAAGATTCGATGGAGTTGCGTGGGCTAATACGATGCTTGCGTACGCCATTACGGGACGGGAATGCACGCTTTGTAGATTGTCCTCAAATGCTCATCTTACAATACCGGCCTTTATAGGATTTATGCTGCCCAGAAAGACGGTGGACCTATTTTGTACTTGTCTGACGTAAGGGCCGAACGTCATACTTTTCGCCGTGACCAGCGGAGTAGAATAGTATCTCCTACTGTACCAGGAGTCATAAGAGGTACCAGAAGCGACAGATGGCAGTATATGCATTCAAAACAGTGCAGCTTAAATACTACAGGATTGGGATGGGCAAAAGCATCCTCGTCTTCCCCAATTGCCACCATGCCTGCGCCAGAAAAGAGTAGAAAGTCCACCGTTGGACATTCTCACAGTGGACTTTCAATGGCTGATACGATGACAATAATGATATAAAATTTTAACGCTCACTACTCATGTTCAAAAATCTATTAAGATTTATTTCGACGTTTCAAAAAGTTGAATAAACCGCGTTCTGGTGCCCTGTATAAGTTATTATAATGATATTAAAATAATTGCGAAGGGTACGCAGTATAAGATATTTTTATGCACAAAAAACAAGGGCAAAATTTGAAGAAGAAAATAGGAATAAATTGTTAAATTTAACGTACTAAATTGTGTTGTTAATTTTTCTTTACAAAGAAACTTCACATATTCTATAATATGATTCTACAATATCATGCAGACATTGAGCAATATATAACAGCGATTGTTTTTAAATTTAATCGAAATCATTCTACTACTAAAATGTATTTTAAAATCATATTATATAGTAAGACATATTACAACACAATGTGCTAAATATGAATATTTATACTCACATGTTCTAACCACACGTTTGTAGTCAAAATCTGGTCCTTTAAGTTCTGAAACAAAAAAAGCAAATTGTTAAAAACGCCGAGACGTTATATGATTCGTTGCATTGATCACTGTAAAACTTCCATTTTATTATTTACGAATTTATTCATAGACATAATATTTTTTTCTTAAACAAAACTTCTATAGAATAGGCAATAATACCTCACCACGAGCGTTAAAGAAACTTTATGCAGTAAAAAAATAAAATAAATAATCATCTCGGATAAGTAAGACAGCTTTCATCATTCTTTTTTCTTGGAACTTGCACATATACACGTGTGTATATACTCACATATGAGTAATGTTAATACATCTTTTTGGTTCAAATTAGTTTATCCCCGTACCGTGGATAGTTATATCCCCGTATCGTCCCCGTAACGTCTATCGATGATCTGATGATACCGGGAAACTTCAAGATTGAGATTTTTATCTATAACTAAAAATATACTGGAAAGCATTCTTTTATCATATGCCTTTATCTATACATAGATTTCGATTTTTATTTATTCATTTTAGACACACAAAACAGGTTACAGCCAATACAAAGCATGGAATCTTAAAGAAAAATAATATTAAAGGTATAGTTGTAAGTAACAACTGCAAATAAACAAATAAACCTGTTTTAATGTTTCAGTTAACCGTCTAATAATTATTATATGAAATTAAAAAATTGAATATTTTATCGAGTCCTTAATTTGTTGTATTAAATTATCTACAAAAAAGAACAAGCAATTTTTTTCGTTCTTGTTATTTTATTTAGGACCATTTTCCATATATAATATATTAATTACTAACCTGTACAAGTACATATATTAAAACAAAATAAAAGATATACTTTATATAAAACATTTCCTAATGTCAATACATTTTCCAAAAAAAATAACCGGCCGGGTCATGTAATATTAAAGGCAAAGGGCAAAACGACATCGGCCCAATAAATCGCGAGCCAAGCCTGTGTGAACGGCCCTTCACAGCCGGACAATCGATTCACGATCTTGGCTCGGTGCCAGAGAATCCCAGGGGCTCATCAAAACGGATGTATCCATGGTGAATGGCGGCGCGGAAACGTGGCGAATATAAACAACCTTAGGTTTAGAACACACGGTGAAATCGGAGTTCGAAACGTTTGTTGATCAATGATTGTTGACGAGTGATATTATAGGTACCAAAATTCCCCCTTTCTTGAGGAAGTATCCATTTGTGAAATTCCAATGGCTGATATGATGATTAGTTGATACTGAAAATGTAGAAAGGGTGGATGAAAGTAAAATTACTGCGCAAATATGTAGAGCGGACGTGAAAAGAAGAGTTGGTATAAGACCATTTAGGTGAACACATTTTAACCAGGTAGAGGAGATATTAAAGAAAGGCCAAGTCATAAGTACAAGAATAAATGAAAGAAATAATGAAACACCAGTGACTAATGTAGTTTCTTAATTTGAATTCCAGATGAAATAAACTCTATAATAGTCGTATTCCTGTCTCGCTTCTGATAATTATTTTAAAGGATTTAAAACACTATATATTTGTAAGTTTTCATCATACCAGTCACCGGAAGTCCTCTGCTGGACATATACCTCGTCAAAAAAGGGGGAATATTGCCAATAATCAACCAGCTTTTGCGACGAAGATGCTGCTGCCCATAATCACCCTGAGTATTTCAGCTGCACTGTTTCAGATGGATATACCGCCATCTGTCGGTTCTGGTACCTTAGCTCTTACGATACCTGGTACAGAGGAAAGTGCTATTTTACTCTGCCGGTACCATATATATGGCTTTAGCACATTCTTAATAATACAGCAAAAACCTCCAAAAACATCTAATCATTTAAAATTTTTGTTCTTGTGCATGTGCCCTTATGCCGACGTTTGTGATCTTATTGAGGTATTGAGCCTACGCTTTGATAGCAAATGGGCTAAAGACATTATGGCATAGCAATAAAACGAGTGCCACATTTCGAGAAAAGTATACAGTGTAAATAAATGTAGAGAAGTAACAAAAGTAACGATTTCAAAACAGCTCTCTTGGAAAGCTTTTACCTATTAATATTAGTGATAATAACCTATCGGTTTTATATATACTCTTTTGTTTTTTCGATAAAAGAAAGTTGTTGGTAGAGATTATGACAAGGTTAGCAATTGTGATTTTTAAAGCTTTAGAGACATTTTCTAAAATAACGAAAACAAAGACCTATTCTACAATAGATTAAGTTTTGTATACGCTTTTTGAAATTTTAAAATATAACATTTGCAAACTCAAAATTATAATTGGTGCTGTTGTAAATATTAGACGTTGCACTAGCATTTTCCATATAACCCAATCATATATACATCCATTAATTAAACAGCATCCCTAAAAATCTATTTTTTGTCTATGTATAAAATTAAAAACAAAAAATAAATAAATTTTGTGAAGTTACAATTCCCACTGAAATGTAACTTTTAAATTCTGGTAACAAAAAAAATTATTCTTGAAAACGGTTGCAGCAAGGTGATCGCAATTTCAAACATAAATAAAATAAACTGTGTTTTAAGGCTAAGTTTTTTTATAGAGTACTTTTGTTATTTCTTCTCCTCTTTTTAAACCTTATTCTGTAGTAACAGGGTCTATTATTCCACGATAGGTAAGTTAAACTATTAATGAGCGTGACTATTTAGGTTCCGAAATGGTAAAAAGTTGAACAAGAAGTGAAGTCTCTTATCAGTTTAACTACAAGTTCGGTCCAAGTACCTGTGCTTGTCAACGTTTCTCACCGCCCATCTTTGTACTCACTCTGGCCTAAGTTTGTAATCAGTATCCTTGTTACTCTAGCCATGAGATATTTTATATTAATATATTGCTAATCTACTTCTATAGCTCTATATTCTAGGTCTATTCGAGTGTTATGCTGGTCAATACAATACCGAGTTTAACTTAAAATAATCTAGATTTTTTATTATTAAAAAAAGTAATATTCGGTATTAATTGCTTATGGCAAGATCTTTCAGTTTCGTTATATGAATATTAGAGAACTAAGTAAGTATAACAAAATATATCAACTGCTTTGTACATTCCAACTTTCCTTACTCCCAACTAAAAGAGCCCTTTAAAAATTTAAAAGCAAGTAAAACCGACGTTCAGAATTTTATTTGCGCATAACCTAGTCGCTAACGACTTAGCTGTAAAGGGCCCTTAATTGAAACGAAATTGACGTTTACAATCCACCCTGGGGTCTCTTAATTGCTATGCATTTCGCCACGTAAGCCGTTCTGGACTGTATTGTCCCGTCCTCGCCAGTTGTGAGCTATTTTCAGCTGTCGTGCTTCTCTTTATCGTTTTTACAACACGCATCACTAAAGTTTGGTTGCCATTTTGCTCTTTGAAACTACTGCGGAGACTCAACTTTGTTGTGCCATGTTCAATATAGTCGAACTGCATTGTCGGTGCAAATGAAATTTTAAATACGTAAGAACGCATTTAAACTTCAATGTGCAATTTTAGTGAATATTAAAGAATGAGGCAGGTTAAAATGAAACTGTTAACTTTATTTATATTATTAACGCGGTCAATCAATACTATAGTATCGGATCAGTGTTGGAGTCGGGTTTAAATAGTATATATTAATACTGAATATTATGTTGACACTTATTACATTTACAACACAATAACCAAATTTGTTAACCAGTTTTAATTATACCAAAAAAGCGTCAGTAATTTTTAAGATAATTAATTTATTATTCAAGCGCTAGTCTTACATTTATTAATTCTAAATGTTAAATATATTTAAGTATGTAATAATTATTATTTTGAAATAAATAAGCTATAAACTAAAATATTATTCTAGCACAGTTAACGCATTATTTTAATGAACGACAAACTACACGAGGAAGACTTCATTCAAAGTTCGTCAGCGTTGATATAAATATACGTGTCTTAGTAGAATCACAAGTGCTTTTAGTGACTTATCATGGAGTCAGGTTTATGTATCTGGTCGTATATATTAGTAACTAACTATTACCTATTTCTACCGTCAAATAGCAGTGTTAGCATTGCTGTATTCCGGGTTTAAGGGTGAGAGAGGCAGTAAGATTACTGGGTAATGTAAATAATATCTTCAGCTCTTCAAAGTTGGCAACGTACTTGTTATTTGCTTGTGATTATGATATTTAATAAGCTTCCTAACACTGTAAAGGAGTGTGAAAACATGAGTATATTTAAAACTACTCTGGAATTGTACTTAGAGTCAATACCGGCTTATTGCATAATTTTTATTTTAATAATGATAATATCTCATTGTAAATAAAATGTTATTTCTTATGAGCATAAAAATCTTGAAACATCCACAAACAATTTTTTACATCCGTCTGTAAGTTTTTGAGACGCTTTACTGTTACGTGAACAGTGTACTTGTTTGTTACTTTGGTCTAATAATAAAAACAGAAAACTACAGTGAAGCTTCCAAACAACTTGGCGCGAAATAACCTTAACAGAGTCACGAAACAAAATATATATAACCTCCCCGTTTCATCCTGAACAATTCCAGTAAGCAGGACACGTTTTGTGGGAATGATGTCAATAAAAGGTTAACCGCTGCCGGAGCCGGCAGTAAAATACCTAGTTACCGACAAATCACCTTCGAGACCGGAATCAAATACCTTGGAATTTACTTGAGTGACAAAAAATTTGTGATGGGCTCAAGTATACACATGGCGCAGCTCACTGGGGACTTCATACATCACAAGATCTTGATAGGATTATCTTGTATAAACATTGTATGTTTTTATTGAAACATATTTGTTTAGGTTTAGATATTTTCAAATATGACCTCATCATCTACGCTTCAATTGAGCATTTATTGCCGTGAGGTACCGGCAGAGTAGAATAGTTACCAAAACCAGGTGTCGTAAGAGGCGACTGAGGTACCAGATCTGACAGATGGCGGTATACCTATCCGAAAATATGTAGCTCAAATGCACAGGGCGGGGATGGGCTGCTGCCGCATCCCCGTTGCAAAGGTTACGTTTTGTGATTGCCAACAAGCGTGCCCAGCGCGGTAATTATGGGCAAATCCCCCTTTTTGGGGAAGCCTATATCCAGCAGTGGACTTATAATTACTGGTATGATGATAATGATGATGATTCAACGGCTTAATCTTGGTTCTATTCATTAGCACTAGGAACATATTTAATAAAAGTTTCCAATGTACAGTTGAATAGTTTTTCATTTTGATTGCTTAAATTTTAACTTTCGAATAATGTCATACGAATGATCTTTTTAAAATATGACAAACAATATATTTTTTATAAAATTTCCATGTAATCATTTAATAATAATAAATTTAAACATACAAAAAACAAACTCTAAGAAAGGGCAGGTACCTTAGAAACTATACTGTAGGAAAATAATTTAGAAATATCATAGGAGAGAGATAGTTAAAACAGACTGCTATTTTATCACGAAGCAAGTAACTATGTGTACCCACGTAGTTAAGCAGGTGGTATCAAAGGTATTCAGTTTGCATAAAATATATTCTCTACTACACAAGCTAAGGAATTGAGTTGCTTTCAAGAGTATCTTACATAGCTCGTTTGTAAACTAAAAAATGCTTTACGTTAAGGCCTCCTTTGTGTGCCATAGTTAGCATTCCTGAACTGTTGTCGATAACGGAGGAAGATTAATTTCAACTATTAAGTGTATGTACACTATGACACTATAGTTAAAATACTACGAGAGTAATATAGCCAGAGTTATGTATTTTATTACGTACTTTCAACTAAAAATTTCGATTTATTTAATTTAATAGTATTTTTTTGTTTAGTCCTAACTACTTTACATTCAATTTTATTTATTTATAAAAATGCATATGTAACAGCTGTAAGTTTCACAAATAATTTTAATTATTATTATTCATGATTGTATCTAACTTCTTTTACGTCAAAATCAGATGGATTTATTAGTTCAAAATTTTTTTAATACCACAAAACTTGTAGATACAATTTAAACGGTTGGAATTAGTGTTTGGAATGTGTAAATAAGTCTGTTTTTTACATGTTAAGTCTAGGATCTAGATTAAAAATTTGAGCAGTAACTTACTAAACCTTTTAAATGTAGTCGCTCAATATAAATAATACTTCAGTTTTTTCTATACATCATAATGCTACAAGAAATATCAAAAGTATATATAAAGTACTAGCTGTGCCCGCGACTTCATCCGCATGGAATAGTTTTTTTGGGTACCATACCTCAACTTATATAAACTTTGAATGTCATGATTATTTATATCGAATCAATAAATAAAATAAGTTTCAAGTTTCTATCTCTAAAAATAGCGATACTTTTATATTACTTTTACACCCCCCTTTTTGACCCTTTACAACCTTTATGCCCCTTTATTTTGAATTAAAAAATAGCCTATGTTCTTTCTCTGGGTCTAAAGATCGTGTGTGCCAAATTTCATCTAAATCAGTTGAGAGGTTTAAGCAGACAGACAGACAGACAGAGTTACTTTCGCATTTATAATATTAGTAGGGATAGTAGGGATTGAACATATATACATTATAAATTTAAATTTGTAAGAAGTCAAAAAATTTTAATACTTTTCCAAATTGAGCTATAGCTTCTGCCTTGGATTAAATAAGTATTTTAAAAATGATATGATTTGATATGACATTAATAAACAATCTTGAACTCTTAAAGATATTATAACTTACAAAAATATAAAAGATTTATGCATTAAAAATGCTAAGTGTGATTTTTCCTTGCCTATAAACGCACGTAATATCAAAAGATATTATTACCGAGTAATTTTACTGCCTCTTTAACCCTCTTCTACCCTTAAAACCGTAACAGAGCATTGCGAACATTGTTATTTGACGGTAGATATTGGTGAAAGTCTTTCTCTAGTGTCCTTTTTATTCTGACACATCAGCGCTATCTCTTAAATGTTGCAGATACCAGATACAAACTGCTTTAAGCAATTAACCATTAAATACCATATATTTTTTTTAATATTCTTCGTTTTTTAATTCAAAGATCCAGTATAAGAACTACAATCAAATTGTAGTAACAAATAGCGGACGGTTTACAAAAAAGAAAATAGGGTCAACAAAATATTTTACTATAGGGACAACCAATTTTAAATTATCACAATCCCGACCGTCACCGCTGCATAGTTGGGGCATTGTTACGGTACCACCCTAATAGAATGAACATTGAATGCGAAACCAAAACTAATTATAGACTTTAATTAACATTTCTTGATTGAATTTCAACCAGTGGAATTGAGTTTATATTTGTGGTCCTGCTAAAGTAGACTATTCAAAACATTATCGATTTTTTAATTGTTTGCAGTACTTTAGAAGATCGATTAATTTTTTGTTATTAAATTTAAAACTCACCTAGTACTAATAAGTCATGGTACTTAGTTCTAGTGTTTTTTTTACTATTTCTGATATAAGTCTTAAAGATACATAATTAGGTACAATAATTAATTAGTGCCAAGAAATCTTTCAAAACAATTCATTTCAAATTGGCATTCAGGAATCAAGATGTCGAAATCAGACGAATTGTAGAAAAAATTCAGTTTTGTTGATAATTATTATTTTCTTAATTGGATTAATGATTTTTCTTAAATACACGAAGTTAGTGACGACGTCAGTCATCTATCAGTGAAAGTTCTATAAAAAAATGGTCAATTAGCTCTAATATCAATAATTAAGTGAATAAACTGTTATTCTATTTTGATTATATTATCACTAACTTTAATTAATTATGTATAAAACAAATATAATATAAATATTGAAATTATATAGCAAAAAAGTATAAGTTTTGATTTTATTTTGTAAATAAGAATAAAGCAATGAATTTTGAATAAATAAACAATAATAAAATAAAAATTTTAGACAAGTACAAGGGCACAAACTTATTAATTTATTGAAAACATATACTTCATATAAGGTACACAACATATGTAATTAATCATTTCTCAAGCAATTAGGTATGTGCAGCAATTTTAAGTGCAGATATATAGTAAAAAAAATCCATGCAACCAATTTTAAATTCACGTTCCAACAAGCAGAGTTTGTAATCAATTGAAAAAGGTTAAACCCCTTCTGTAAGGTGCAATTACGTCAGCCTTTGAATGTTATTTTTTTCTCAGCGTAGACTATTTAATTAAATATTTATTATACTTTTAAATGACAATCCATTACGTTTAGGTTAGATTTTTCTCGTGCAAATATATTTTATATATGCATGAGAAAGATCTGTATCAACTTTTGTAGGCTAAAAATTACTATGACGCATATATATGGGACGCTTATAAGAAAAATGAGTTTGGCATTAACGGATAATTAAAATGGAAAATAAAGACCAAATTTGCAGTCATTCAAGTTAAAAAGACGTAACGCAATTGCTTGAAAAAAATAATAATTTTTGAGGCCAAAACTACTGGGAAATGTGACAAAGTATGCTTAAGTTTTAAGGTTGGTGACCAGGCTACATATCGCAGTTGCGTTGAAAAAATAATAAACATGTCTTGAAGTGAGGAGTCTGAATAAGGCAGAATTTATTAGGTAATTTGATAACATATGCTTAAGTCATAAGGTTGGTGCCAGGCTGCATAGCGCAGTTGCGTTAAAAAATAATAAACATGTCTGAAAGTGAAGAGAGTGAGGGAGTGAGTATAAATTACTGGGGAATGTGACAAAGTATGTTCAAGTCATAAGGTTGGCAAGGAAATACTGATATTTTTGTGGTAACACCAGAGTCATTGTAATGCTCACCAAGATGCTCAAATATTGTTTCTATTCCAGAAGAAAATTTTTATTTTTGTTTATTTAAGTGTGCTAAAATAAATATAGCAGTACACAGTCATGAAATTAATAATTAAAGCAACACAATAATCAAGTTCTACACTAGTATTTTGATCTAGTACGTTCCAGATATTCATCGGTAATTGTCACAGAGAGCTTTTAATCCTTCCGAAGAAAGCAACTCTAAACATTATCTTTAAAACGTGTCAAGGTGCTTTTATGTATAAAACACTAGCTACAAACAAGCATTGCAGCTTAGTATTCCTATCCTCAGCAGCGTCTAGAAGACCTTAGTTAAAACGTAAGACGAACCCATTGTTACGTAGCTAATTAAACTTGCTTTATTTGTATTTGGTCTGCTAACGAAGTGACGGCTGGGAAGCGTATCTTTGGCTAACACGAATTCGCTGAAACTCAATTACTTAGTCTTTTGTTTTACTACTTTATAACATTCGGATTACGACCCTGTCTAGGCTTAATTAGTTAATCATGAAATCTATTATTCATTTGTAAGACATTTATAATAATAGTACAAAATCTCACAAAAAACCGCCTTTAAAAACTGTTAGATTTTGTACTTTGGTAAGCGCTTTAAGTGAAATATTATAAATTGTGTTATAGCCTAACACTCCAATTATAAAAAAAACTAAAACTTGAAATATTAAGACGTCAAATAAAAATATTTTGTTTGTAGCAGCGACTGATTGGAAAGTGAGATAATACATTGCAGTTAATCGTAATCACGCCGTGAGTTACCGGCATAGTAGAATAGTACCACCTGGACCAGGTGTCGTAAGAAACGACTATGGTACGAAAACCAACAGATGGCGGTATATCCATCCGGGACACTGAAGCCCAAATGCATAGGGCGGGGGTGGGCAGCAGCATCCCCGTGGCGAAAGCTGCGCTCTGCGATTACCAACATGCTAGCGCAGCGCGGCAATTATGGGCAAAAACGCAGCAGTGGACTTTCAACGGCTGGTGTGATGATGTCATAAATACCTGAGGTAGACCTCATACAAAAGGTCGCCAGCATTGGTACCTCACTTTCACCTACTATTACTGTTAAATAGCTTTGTTCGTATTGCTGTGTTCTGGTCTAAAGGGTGAAAGAGGCAGATTGTGGCATAATATCTTCAAGTCATAAGGTTAGTCATGTCCCTGTGATATTACGTGCTCATGCTGCAGTGACGCATACTGTCACGCGGACTGTATGCTTGTTTATCGACCTGATTTGATAAAAAAAAAACTAAAAATCTGGTCATATATATATATCCAATAACCGTTATATCCGTCGCACGAAATAAACGATGCTTGTATTTTATTATAAATGTACTGAATTTACATTTGAGTCACTTAAAGAGATGGTGGAACCGTCTTAAAATCTTTAACATATTTGTAAATATTGGATACTTATTTATAAATGTACATACATTTTGTATTTTTTTATATAAATGTTTAAAACCAATTGTCGCATTTGGATCGGAATATCTAAGATAAAAACATCCAAATCTAGTACTTTTAACCAATGCATGCGTGAATTATGAAGTAAAAGTTATTCCTATATTATTACAATGTTATTAAAATTACTTTTTAACGTCGATTTATTTATGAGTATTGATAGCTTATATGTTAAAAAATATTATAAACTGTCGTATTATACAATTTGCTTGCCTAAATTTGAGTAAAATATAATTTACTCTTTATCTAATTTTGTTAACAATTTTATAAACGAAATTATAAATAAATGCATTCGAACCACTTTGCTATACAAGCAGTACTTTATTGCTATAAATTTAACAGGCCATGTATATGTGATAATACTAGATATCAGACAAACAGAAACCACTCAAAATTAATGATAACAACATGGCATATTTTATTAGGAACTTGTAGTCCTAACACTGTCACGACCTAACTACACGTGTCACAAAGTTTCAGCTGAACTCAACTAATATATTGCTTCATAACAAAATTCCTAATTACCGATATGGGGACGCGTCACTTACACATAAAGTTGTTGGGAACTTGTGGAGTTAGTCAACTTTTTGACATCTATGCCACACCCAAGACCACTGAATTTTACGGAGTCCTTGGCATGACTTGTGATGGTAAATTTAAGATAATTACACCACAATATGGACTTATGTAATCTCATAATTTAAGATTATAATGTATATATATATACAGGGTAATCGGAATAATTTAAAAGGTACCTTAAAAATAACCAAGTAAATAGATTTTTTATGTGCATGCTTCGTTTTTATCTTTACTGGATATTTCATTTAATTTATTTGCTTTATTACCGTTACAAGTGTAGTAAATAATCACGATTATCACATTTTTATTTAGATATGACTGCTTTTATTGATGTAACAACATCTATCTACCTTTATCTACGATAATAAGTAATTAGACAATGTTTGTAACGAATGGTTTTAAATCACTAAATTTCGCCGATTTTTCCAACCGAATCGAAAAATTTCTGTAGATCCTCCATTAAATCAATAAGCAGCATAAACTTGAAAGTAACAATTTTCTTTATTTGTAATTAAATTCGAAAATATTTATATTGAATAATTGAAAGTATATCTATAGAAAAACATAATTTGAAATCCCATACCTTTAATTGACCAAACCTTTTGCATTTAATAGAATACTACAAACCTTTTGCATTTAATAGAATACTACAATTCCAATGTAATTTTTTAAATTTAAATTGTAAAATATAAGATTATATTATTTTTAAATAGTTTATCTTATCATTAGTACAGATAGTTTATCTACTCTAGTACACTTGTACAGTAATTATACCTTCATTTTTAATTCCAACTATGTATATTTTAAAGCAATTATCTTTTTTAGGTTTTTAAATGTGGTTTTTAACTTTAAAATTTTGTAATCAACGTTTGAATCTATCGGTAGTGTTCCTGTCTATCTTGTGCGCCAAATATTATAGATTTAATCTTTGTGTTTTATCTGTGTCTAAATATTAAAGTATTATATATGTGATTCTTTTGTAGTCTGATGTCCGTAACATAAGTGCTCAAGGTGACTTATTTTGGATTCAGGTTAATGTATGAGATGGTGTATTTTGTTTATGTCAAATGATATTTGGTTGCCGGTCTATGAAATGTATCGGTGTTTTATTTTGTTGTAGTTTTAATAACTGAAGCGGTAAACATTTTTTTTATTTACAAATCGCATTCCTAGTTTTTATTATTACAATATTCAAATAGTAAACAACACTAGTTGCTTGTCGTCCCACCGTCTCAAGTCTAACACGGTGGGGGAACACGGAATAGTTCATGTGAATAGAGTTTACGCCCCAAGCTTATTTAACTTAAAACCAATCATCTCGCCTGATAGATTTTAATTAATCTTTCAATCAATACCATTTACCAATCTTACTAATATTAGATACATGAAAGTATGGGGTATGTTGATGTTTCTTATTATTTCACGCCAGTTGGTCATGCTGATTAAATGTAAGTTAAGAGTGCTTAACATTAAAATTTTATATTGTGATTGACTAACCAGATATTGCTTGTATAACTTCATATTGAGATATGAACTTTTATCTCAAGTTGGATCAACTGTACACAGTATACAAATAATGGTAAAATTAGTATTGTAGTTGTAAAGTTTGAAAACAAACAACGAGACACGATATTTTATAACATATATATAAGTATATTTTATTTAATTCATTGTATATAAGTGAGATGATAATTTTCAGCCGCAAATTACATTTTCATTACATTAGAGTCTACAAAAATAACATAGCGGTTCTTGTGGGATAGATTTGGTCATGCGTGGAGACAATCACAGAGCGTAGCTTTGCGACGGGGATGCTGTTGCCCATCCACAACCTGTTGTATTTGAACTGCGCTGTTTCAGATGGATATACTACCATCTGTCAGTTCCGTAACCTCAGTCGCCTATTATGACACCTCGTACAGAGAGAAGTACTCTTCGACTCCGCTGAAACTCCACGTAATACAAATAATTTAAAAATACTTTACTTCTTAAGATATACCAAGGGTATCAATGAAGGAATGGGTTATTTATATCAGCATTATAGTATTTATAATAATAAACAGTTTTTTGTTTCCTTTACAAAAGTTTTAAATAAAAGGCATATTTTATAAATATGATATAAAATAATTCAATAAATATTAACTATTTACCCAATATTTTTATTGCCTTTCTCACTCTTCAAACCGTAACACAGCATACGAACATTGCTATTTGGCGGTAGAAATAGGTGAGAGTGAGGTACAGCAATGCCTACGCATAAGACTCCTCTAGTAAAATAAAGACTAGATTTAAAATAAAAAAAAAAAGAAATGAGTAGAGTTCTCAGTTTACTCAAGCATTCATTTCTTTTCAATTATAAATCAAATTAGCTAGCAAGCGAAAGCTACAGAAGGCTTTGTAGAATTAAAATCATGATACTAAGGAGTACATTTGAAACATAATTAACTGCTTAGCCAAATTTCAGTACTCGTTTGGGGTGCCACTTCTAAACCTTCAAGGATAAGGACTCCTTAGCGGGTTCTAAGGAGGGATAAGCAGCAGGAGTTTTTAAGATAGCTATTTATCTGGATTTTGGCGGAACAAAACATCCTTGAGTTGATAATATTGTTTTGATAGGTATACTAGCAGTGCCCTGCGGTTTCACCTGCGTTATATTGTTGAACTAACTTACTAACTTGCCTTTTGGGGTAAAACCCCCGGAAAGGTTTTCGAAAAAATATTTTAAACACGTTTAATTAAATTCAATTAAGAAATTTGATATTGAATTTAATTAAACATGTTTAAAATATTTGTTGTAATTAAACATGTTTAAAATATATGTTGTAATTAAACATGTTCATAATAGAAATTTGATATTTAACTTTGCACCTCAAATTTACTTCCTAAGGGGGGTGAATTTATAAAAATACTTCCTTAGTGGTCCCCTAGGGACGCCTGGGCTAAATTTTCAAGTTCCTACCCCTTTACAGTTTAAACCCTGCTTTTATATTTCAGTCAGTCATTTAGATTTAAAATATTTAATGTATTTCTTTGTGATGTCAGATAATCATAGCAGATGTAAAAAAAATCGATGTGAAAAAACTTTTTTTATTTCTTAAGCCATGGGGTACCTACCGGTTAGAATAGCATCGTTATCTTATAACAAGGGTCGTAAGGTAACTACGGTACCGGAACCAACAGATGGCGGTATATCCACCTGAAATAGCGTAGCCCAAATGTACCAGGGTGGGGAAGGAAAGCAGCATTCCCATTGAGACGGTGCGCTCTGCAGTTAACAACACACCAACCCAGCGTGACAATTTTCCTTGAGAAGTTCTATGCAATAGACATTATTTGGATGCTATGATAAATGGTTTATTATTTTACAAAATATGAGATGGAGCAGTGACACTACACTAGCATAGTTACACTTAATAAATAAATTTAAATACCAATAAATACTTATTATACCTATACATTGGTATAATTGGTAAGGATATGCATTGCACGTACATATTTACAGTATTAGAAATTAAGCCTATTCACAGGCGAAGCCAGCAGTGACAACTCTTGAATTTACGGCCTAAGATGTATATCTTCACGATAATCGTATGATTATATGAAGTATATTAAAGAAAAGTTTTATTTAAACCATGCGGGTTTTTGCGAAATTTCCTTTCATAAACCTTCCAAATGTGATCGATAAGTTTTTGACGAGATTGACTCAATGGAAGGCAATATAGGGTCCTAAGTATGAAGTCTCACATAAAGGTTCTGCAACTCTTAGTAAATCGCGTCTATAACTATGGTTACAAAACAACGGCTTTCCATCAGGTAGGCTATAAATCTGTTAGCAATTATCGTGATTTAAAAAAAAATAATTGTGTACAATGTCAAGCCGACTGACTAACTAAATCTAAGTTATAAGGGTTCGATTTTAAAATTTTGTGTAGGAAATTCTTTTATAACTAAGACAGTATTTTTGAAATTCCACACTTTCAGAAATAAAGCAAGGGTGCAAATTTAGTATAAAACTTTGCTGTTTTTGAAGTTATTCTAATAAAATTCAGTATACAGGTAAAATAGGGGTGCAAAGTTAAAATGAAAGTTCATCAATTTAATGCGGGCCAAACCACGGGGTATTGCTAGTATTTGATAATTGGATAAATATATATATTTATTTATAGTTATTATACTTCATCATATCCTGCTAGTCATTGGAAGTATACTGATGGACATAGGCCTCCCAAGGATAGAGCGAATTTTACCCATAATTGCCGCGCTAGTCAAACGTGTTGGCAATCGTAGAGCGCAGCTTTCGTGAAAGGGATGCTGCTGCTCATCCCCGTATCTGTGCATTTGAGCTGCACGTTATGGATGGATATACCGCCATCTGTTGATCCTGATCCTGACCTTAATCGCCTCTCATGATACCTGGTACAGGAGAGGTAATATTCTCCTATGCCGGTACCTCACGTCAAGATTATATTTAATTACACATATACACTCATTTACAAAAAATGGGAGGTTTTGAATTTAATTCTTCTTTAAAAAATACGATACTAAAATGATCGCAATCGTACATGTTACTGGCCGGTTTTAAAAATGCCGTGGTGTTTAAAACCATACGTTCTAAATTCAAACTTTCGTCTGATCCTCGTTTTTACAGAAAACCACTTTTTATCCAACATTTTTGGTGCTAATTTCCAAAAGATAAAATATTTAAGTAAATTTTTATGAAATTATTCCATATTCTTAATTGTCAAAGCTTCATTTATTGCTGTCTGCTATTTCAATAATATTAGAGAAAGTGGTAAAAGCTACCAAAATTATTGCGCTGCTCGAAGACTGTTGCAGCCAAAGCTTCGTGGCTCAGAGGCTAAGTGTGAGTCGCTCGACGGTTCAAAGGACATGGCAGCGGTATCAAGACACCGGTTCCGTCGAGAGAAGGCCTGGTTCTGGAAGAAAATCATGTACCCAACTAGGGAATGATCGTTTTCTTGTGAGTCGCGCATTGAGAATTCTCAAGTCTTCGTATGTGGACCTTAAGAACAACCTCGAAGAAGTAAGAAATGTGCATATTAGTCTATGGACGGTCAGGAGGAGGCTTCTCGCGGTCAATATACACAGTCATCATCTGGCCTGCGGCTCTAAGTTACTCCATGAAGAAGCTTGTTTTGAAGAAATCACACCTTACGGTGGGGGCTTTATTATATTTTGGGCAGGAATCAATTCAATGGATCGTACAGAGTTAGTCTTCATTAAGAACGGCTCACTGACTGGACATCGATACATAACAGATGTTCTTATTCCTCATGCATAACTCGCATTGGCCGCTTTAGGCGAAGACTCAATTTTTATAAACGACAACGCTCGCGCCCACCGGTCTGAAGATGTGGAAGCGTATGTGCAAGAGGTCGGCATTAGTCGTTTGGATTGGCCAGCTCGAAGTCCCGACCCCAATCCTATAGAGCATGTCTGGGACGTTCTGAATCGATGCGTGTGATTTTTACAATCGGCTCCGCAGACCATCAGGGAACGTATTCTGCAAGCACGTATCCGGAATATCCTCGCTAGCATACCCAGACGAATTCAAGCTGTGATTATTAAAGAAAGAACAAACAAAAATCTTTGTTAACTTTTACTTCACAAGCGTATGGACTACTAGCGAGCATATACTACTAGTGAACTTTAGCATTAAAATCCATAAATTTCATCAAAATTGTATGATAATACTGACGAAAACGATTATTTGCTTATTAGTTTACAAAATTGTTACAAAATTACAAATAAACCAATAGTAATATTTGAAATGGTTCATTGCTTAGGTGCCCGTGTTTTTGCAAATGAGTGTATTTTTTTCATAGATTTGTCCTATAAATATTTTCTTTTATCTAAATTATTATCAGTATTTATAATTTGCACTTTGTAACACCAACTTAAATGTTACCTACTGTAATATCTATTTATAAGTAAATGTGTGAAGAAATGTAAATGAGTCAAATAAATAAATAAAATAAATGAATAATTAAATATACGACATACATGATGGTGAACGATCATTGTAGTTATGATATCGCTAGGATATCACTAGCGCATCACTAAAAGAGTAAAGTCCAAACGTAATTAATTAATCTGACGTCTTCGATCTTTCTTCCATCAAAATGATGTTTTTGAAATAACTTCTTAACCATAGTAGAAAGTACCTTAAGTTGAGTAAATAAAAAATGAAAAGAAATAACCTAAAATAAAAAAATCTGTACTGTCTATATATCATTATTTCAATATACATATTTAAATTCACTATTCCCGAGGTAGACGTCTGAAAGATTGAACAAAACTACTGTCTACTGCTGTATAGGTACTATCTATTTTATTAACATCTCCTCTTTTTAAAGATACATTTGTAAAAATTAGGGGAGTTTTATGAATTAATTAACTTATATACGTAATCTATATACATACATACATGTACCTATATATATATATACTATATACGATACAACAAACTAATTATAATAAACATCTTAATTAAACTACTCACCAAATCAATGAGTTGAGACAGCCTCAAGCCCAGCTTCACCAACACAGTGTTGTTGTTTTTATCTACGGGCCGTATCAGGCGGTTGTAATTACTCAACAGGTCATCGTACAGTCTCTTTGCATCAGGGTTCGAATAACATATTCCAATTAATGCAAACAATACAAGAAAAACAGTCAGATGCATAGTTTTAAGACCGAAATCCATCACGGCACTGACGAAGTGCTCAAATTGAGGTTACTTTTCACTGAATCCAAATTCCCGCGCTAACACTGACATTTGATTTGCAAAAAGAATGTCATTTGTCTTTTGTTTTTATTTAAAGTCAAATGTAAAATCAAAAGTAAACAAAGAGGTTGGTTTTCGAAAAATATTTTTGACAGCTACGCCCGAGACCCTGCAGCGAATGTGGCGCCTCCACTGATACTAGCGGCAATTGGAGTAAACACGCCAATCGCTTCTGCGCCGACTCCAAATATAATTGGTGGGCCCCATGAAATATTTCCTGATGTATGCGTCGACGTTATGGGTAACGAGCTTCATTGATATTTACAATCGCTGAAATCATAAAGAATGTTACGATTTCGGGGTTAGTAATTGGAAACATTTTTCTCCCTTTTGCACCGCGTTTCTTTCGTATTTGCTACGCATGCTGTGTTCATACCAAATGAAATACTGCAATATAATTAAGGTTATTTTGACTATTAGAAGCTCACATTAATTAAAGTTGATTAAAGAGGTTATGCGTCAGTCATCCAAATTTCATTTATACATGGCCAAAGGCATCAAAATGTAATGCCAAAAATATTAGGAGACGAGTGTTTTGTCGTCGAATACATTATTTACGTGCCAGTATCCTGGATCGATGTGTAATACGCATGCGTGCTAGTCCATTCATGAGTCGGATGCGTGCTTAGTTACCAGGTTACTTCAACAGATGGCATTGTATGTTTTGCGTAGCGATTAATTGAATTTGGTATGTGTGGACAGGCACAGGCAACGCACTGGCAGCGATAATTATGTTTTATTAGCTTTATTGGAACCGTTGAAGCATTACAGTCAACTTGATTTAATAAATGTTAAATAACTTGGCTTAATTCATTTAATCATATTTTAACGGATTATTAAATTTTGTTTAAGTAGTCTAGAAAGTTCTTAACGAAGGAACATTGTCATTTTAAATACATTGATATTTATGGTATGATTTTTATTTTCTAGAACTACATAGAAATTTTAGTTATGTATATTTTTACACTGATATTTGGATATATTTACATTTTTGTAGTACTTTAATATCGATCTCCTATTACCCAAAGGGACTTAACTCTATGCAATAAAATTTTTCCTGCGGGGTTTTTCCGAGAAAACCTTGTTGTTTTTCCCTAACATTCGATCGTGACGTTGGGCAGGCAATATATTGATAAAAAACCTGCTAACCCCAAACTATGCGTCAGCAATGCAGCCAAGCATCCAGGGAATTCAGTCTCATTCCTAACTGCCTTGGCAGAACCAAAATTTTTTTTAAATATAAAATATATAATCTTGCATCGATATTTTATATTAAATTCAAAACTCTTGCTTACGGAAGTTAGACTAAAACGCATCTGCAAGCTGCACTCTATATATCTTTGTCCTGAGAAATATACCGCCATCTGTCGGCTCTAGCGTCTCAGTCGCTACGGCAACTGGAATAGATTTCATATGGAAGCAAAAATTCTAATGACATCAAATGGAATATTATACAAGAATAATAAATATTTCTTCGGGATGTACTGAATACGCCATTGATCCAAAAAGCTCTTGACTAATAGTTTTAGTTAGTTTAATGGGTAATAAATTAAATATGTGCCATAAAACCTTTTTTCGCAGACAAAACAATCTCGCTCTTAACTCCTTCTCATCACTCTAGTTTTTTGACAAACTCTTTTACAGTGACAGCTATACGACTATAGCATGACCTTCCGTTGAATATTAAGCAATCCCTAAACAAAATTATCCTGAAACCCTTTCTCTGTACGTTATTTACTGATGCTGCTTCTCTAATTTTATAACCCTATTTCTGATGTACGTTATTTTATATTTTTTTTTTATCAAATGTATTTATTGCGTTTATTTATACAAATGTGTTTGTAACGTTTGTCTTTTTTATGTATATATTGTTTGCACCACTTTATGTATTTTTTCTGTTTTGTGTAATAGTTGACTAGGAGATAATGTCAACTGGCATGGAAAGTCCACTATTTGTGTATTTTGTAATATTTTGTGCAATAAAGTTTAATAAAATAAAAAATAAAAAAACCAATGTTCGAATTATCGTTGCAAAGATTTGTCAAAGAAAATTTTAAATTTCAGCAAGCCATTCAACTTGCAAACTCTAGAGTGTGTTAATTTCTGAAAGTCATATAAACTAAATTTCCAATTCATGTCCCAACAGGGCGACTGCAGGAGAGGGTTGGATCCTCCAGCCTGTCGTCGACTGCACTGCGGCGGCCACGGGTTAAATTATATACCAGAACATCCTATTTGTAGACCAGGAGCCAGATCAGCATTATTCGTATTCGTCGTTCGTTCTATATATATAAAACGAGAAGCTGACTGGCTGACTAATTGCCATATCAACGCAGGGCCTAAGCTATATCGGTTAAAAACTCAAAATTTTACACAAGGGTTCCTTTTACAACTTATGAAAGCACTAGGAAAAGTTTTTTTTTTTCAATTCCACCCCACTAAGTGGTAAAATATGGGTGCAAAATTAATATAAAACTTTATTGTCTCTGAAGGTATTTAAATGAAATTCAGTATGCAGGTTCAGGAAATCTCATTGACTGACTGACATATAAACGCAGGGCCTAAATCATATGATTAGAAAAATTCAGTATATCGAGAATTGAGAGTTTATAGGCTACATAACATAACGCTAAGATTAATAACAGCAGGGCATAAATATATCGCTGTTAAGTACTAGTAGAGTAGAATAGTACCTCCCACAGCACAGGGTGTGGTAAAATGCTACTAAGGTATGTATATGCAATGTATGAGATGTGGTGTGAATATTATTATTAAAGTAATTCATCCATGCATTTGCCTCAAGAATAGTAGAGTAGAATAGTACATTCACCTGTACCAGGTGTCGTAAGAGGTGACTAAGGTACCAGAACCGAAAGATGGCGGTATATCCATGAAAAAAGTCAGCACAAATGTACAGGGTGGGGATGGGCAGCAGTGGGCCGTCGCGAAAGCTGCGTTCTGCGATTGCCAACACGCTTGCCCTGCGCGGCAATTATGGGCAACATATACCCTTTCTCGGGGAGGCTTATGTCTAAGAGTTTTAATAGCTGGTGTGATGATTTAGGCTAAGAAACATTCAATATGCTTCTATTGTTTGTGCTCGTCAAGGAATATGAAATTAATTTACATGTTAACGCAAACAAACAGTTGCACATTTAACATCTCTCCTGCGAACGCAATATTGGCTGACTCCAAAACCACATATCCAAGAGATCAAGGGGAAAATTAAACAGCCTTTAGCTGGCTTTCGACACGCATCGGCCTCACCCTGTTTTGTCATCAATCTTCTAGACGCGCAAGATTGACGCGTGTGTGGGCTCAACACGTATAAGATTTTAGAATACCCTTTCATATTATTTATCAAGTGAATCTAAGCGAAATATCAATTTTCCTTGGTTCAATAATCTGGCTTGTGTGCCGTACATTTTTATGACGGAAAATCGTGAGCGTAGATTTTAATGGGAGTTAGCAACATGTTAATCAAACTTCATTGGATGGAAATTTAAATATTTTTTTATTATTGGATCCAATGTTTATTGAAGACACATAGTTGCCTGTGGCTTTGTTTGCGTGGAAATTTAAAGTGTGTATAGCGGTTTAAACGCACTGTGACAAATAAATCTTTAATAGCTTATATTATTTTGTATCTATCTAATAGATACAGCTTTCTAAATGTTTGCGTTTAACCATTCTTCGTGAATCAGTGACAAACTTTCACAGTTATAATGGCACAACATAAAAAAATGCTGAATCTAGGTATTTATTAAGCGGTGAGGTACCGGCAGAGTAGAACCTCCGCCTATACCAAGTGTCGTAAGAGGCAACTGAGCTAATAGAATCGACAGATGGAGGTATATCCATCCTGAAACAGAGAAGATAAAAAGTATGGGGTAGAAATGAGCAACAGTATTCCCGTTGCGAAAGCTACGTCAATTAAGGGCAAAATCTTCTTAGGAAGACCTATGTCTAGCAGTAGACTTCCAATGGCTGATATGATGATGTCAATGATGTAACAGAAAAAAATATATATTTAGTACTGTCGTTCTTTCGCGACTTTGTTCAGAAAATTGTGATAAGCAAAGAGTCATGTATATCTTTTGTTCACATACACACACACACAAATAAAGAAAATACAGTCAAATATAGGATATAAAGAGAACCGAATTTTAGGAATTAAGGTTTTTTTATTATGTCATATGTGGATTTATTTGTAAAAAAAATCTGTATAAAAGAAATTGACTGACTAACGTATGGGAGCACTAAGAAAGGGTTTTTGAACATTTACCCTCTAAGGTGGTAAAACGAAGGAGCAAAGTTAGAATGAACATTTTCTTTTTTTGAAGTTCTTTAAACGAAATTCAGTATTCAGGCTCTTCATTTAAATTAATAAAAATACGTCCAAAACATTTTTTTGGAAATCATTCCTTGAGGGAGTAAGAAGAGTGTGCAAAGTTAGTATGAAACTTCTACGTTGCAAATTAAAAAAAATAAATTGTAATTTGTTCAGCGATTTCTATATGTACGGGCTTATTAGTGTTTTTCACTGAATCAAAGAATGACAAGAGTCTTTGCTCAGCGCAAACAGACAGACAATGTTATAAAAATATTTAAACATTAACCTATTCAAAAATAAAAAAAAAGTAATATATGTAATAAAGTTTCGTTCCCCTTGCCAACTCCCGTTCTACACTGGCAACATTGTACACAAAAGTTTATTTTGTAAATGCGCAGAGGAATGAGTTCGCGACGCATTTAGTTCGCGGGGCTCGCGTCTCTTTGTTTCTCTAATGAAGTGTTCTTCTCAACTTACTTCTGTTTCTTTGTCTATTTTCAATGCGGACTCTGATATATTTTGGGCGAAATGTACGCACCCTTTTTATAATTTCACACTTTTAAAATACAATATTTTAATGTCATTAATTGATAACAATGACACTAAAATATTGTATTTTACAATTCACTTTGTCATAGCATTTGCCTAGCCCGGCAGCGCAGATGGTAATGATCCTATCTTGTAAGCCATTGTGGGTTCAATATTCTTTCATGACAAATATTTATATGATGATATTTGTGTTTTATTTATGTCTACTTAGATATTAAATATACATTTAACTATTATATTTTTGATTCAGGCGGGGATGGGAACCATAATTGCCCAGCGCAGGACTTTGAAGGCAATTCCCCTTTTCTTAGAAGGTTTATATCCAACAGTGGATGTCCAACGGCTGATATTATCACTTGGGTTGTCAGATATCCGTAAAAACGTACTGTATGCGATTTATGTCGAAGTCAGGTCAATGTATAAGATGTGTGAATTTATTTATTTATTATAGCAATACTGTAATACCGTGAATTGATTGAACCCTACCTAAAAATAGTTTTAACAAGCGCGTCCTGTTTAATATATCAATGGAAGTTTTGCCAAAAGAAATAAAGGACATAAAGAGCCTACCTCTATATAAAAAAAGGTTAAAAAATTACATATTAGATAATAATGATAGTATTTAAAAGTGTTGGAAACTACCTTTTATTACCTATCAAACTACACATATTTTACTTATTGCTAAAATAGATTCCTAAGGTGCAAAAGTCTAAAAAGTACAACTAAAGTAAACGGTTTATTTTTATTTCTTATAAACAAATTTTAATAAACAAACTCACAAAACAATTTATAAATATGAAAATATTAAAAAGAGACCATATATTTATGGAATTTTACTCGCCGTTGCATAAGTTAAATTAGATTTAGTGCTTGCTTTAGCTCAGTAAGTGAAATTTAAATTTATTCTGAGTTAAATAAAATTTCTTTAACCTTAACTTATTCACACTCTCCGGTAAACGATTGCTTTAATTGTATACTTATATATAAGGCAAAAGTATGAGCGTTTGGAACTTCTTTACGACTCTCTTATATTTACTAAATTGATTGAGTTGTAGTTATCTAAAAGTAAAATATTTACTGTTAAATATTATTGTGGCATTTTAAACAGTATTCCTGAGCATGGATAGTTAATATACATAATATTATTTATATTAAATTTATAATAAATAGCATGGCAAGGCAAACTTTTATTTAGTATGTGAAGTCGACGTCCACACTTCTTTTGATAAACAGAAGTAAACTCCTGCATTCAATTTAGAGAGTACCCCATTATTAAAAGTTAATTGTTGCATGATTAGTACCTCTCCTTGTACTGGGTGTCATCAGGAGTGACTAAGCCACCAGAACCGACAGATGTATATCGGCCGGAGTTACAAAGAAGAAGGCCTTAACAGTAAAATGGTAACATATTTTTCTATTTATCATAATAAAAAAAACTATTTGACCAATAATGTATTTTATACATGAAGAAAAGTTGCTTCCAAGAGAAAAGAATGATTGTAACTTATACTCGTAGCTAACTAGCTTTCTTTTCATCTTCGTAAGCTTAGACTTCACATATACATGTATTTTACTAGCAGCGCCCCGTGGTTTTATGCGCGTTAAGTTGTAGAACTTATACGTATAATAATTTTTGAACCCCCGTTTATCACTTATAGGATGGTTATAAAAGAAACATTTTAAACATGTTTCATGACTTTCAAACAGCTAAGTTTCATACCTACTTTGCACACTATTTTTACTCCCTCCCCCCCGTTATTCACACTGAATTTTCAAAAATCCTTCTTTACTGCTCATCTACGTTATAAAGGAAATCACTGCGGAAAATTTAAAGTTTTTAACGGTTTTAGTTCAGTTCTTGCATTGATATATCTGTCAGTCAGCCAGCTTCTCTTTATATATAAATATAAAGATTTATTGATGACGTATGACTGATTATTTTTTAGAAAACTCAGCTTACTGATAGCTTAGAATAGTAAGTACCTTGTGTTGTTAAAGGCGAGTTACCAGCACTAACAAAAGGCGGGTATATCCATTTGAAACAGTAAACCAGAAATAAATTAGGATGGGAATGGGCAGCAGCAATCCTGTCGCATAGCTACGATCATCCATGCTAAAACAGTTACAGGTGATAATATATGAAAAGAAACGGAGTCCAGCAGCGGATGTTCTACGGCTAATATAAAAATAATAAAAACACTACTCGTATATAATACACAAAATTATAGATTCGAACGAAACCACGGGCATTAGCTTCGATAGTAGCACACTTTATCGTACTGTATAATAATAAAAATATATAATTTCTGTATGAGTAAGTAAGAGATTTTGATCCTACAAGTTTGATCTACGATATTTTTGGTGGAAACCGCCACCTGTCGTTTTGGGTACCTTAGGCGTCTCTAACGGCACTTGTTACCGACGGAGTTACTATTCAAATCTGCTGTTACCACAAGGCATACAGTTTATACTTTAAACTTTACTTTGATAATAATGAAGAGGATATAATAACGTGACTATTCGACAACACACTTACTTTATAAATTCTCGCAGCATCCTATATATTTCCCTGACTCCGTGGTAAGTCATTTAAAAAACTTGTTTTACGGACGTCAGATAACAGAGGAATCATAAATATATCTACTACTTAAATACATTAATTTAACATCCAGACAGAAAAAATACAAATATCATCATATAAATAACTGTCCTGGGTGGTAATCGAACTCATGACCCTGGGCGCACAAAATAGGGTCACTACCATTTTCGCTATCGAGCAAGTTGGTTGGTTTTTGAATAAAGATGGCGGGACTGTCGTTCAGCATCAAAAAAGGACCAGCTTGTAAATAATATCAATAAACAATATTTTGATAGTAATGCACTTTGCGGTATTGTAGAATAATAAGAATGAGAAGAAGAATACGAGTTAGAGATTAACCAGCAATACCTAGAAAATATATTTATAAATATTTTTAACAGTCCGTTTATAAATTCCTACAAGTTACGACTTCTTAGCGGTCTGTTCCAGACACCCCAACAATTACTTTGCCAGTTCAAAGTCCTTATACAACTATTCTTGCAACTTGCTGAAATTTTAAAGTGGACTAAATACAAGATTGGGTTTTGTCGTCGTGCCTTTGAATTTTCATATTTTGAGTAGGTAGGAGTAGTCTGAAATTAAGATTACCCAATTGTTTCCCAGTTATAATAATGCAGGTGTCTGATAATGTACTTATTAATAAATATATTTTGTTTTTAGTGATATAATGTAATTGTGTTTACCTTATTTATTTTATTTTATTTTTATTTAAGTTAATGCATAATGGGAGCATAATGCATCTCGCATTATGCTCCCATTAACATTTTTTCAGTAGCAATCTTTAATTAAAGCAATGCTAAGAAACACTGCTACCAGAATGTACCTTCTTTGAGCAACAAAATTTAATAGACATGAATATGACCATCCCAAAACCAAATAATTTTCTGTATTAAATTTAAAAATAAACCTGAGTGATAATATTTTTTTAATATCCTCAATATCTTGCTTTATATTCGCAGTTTTATAAAATTATCTTGTTAAAATACTGTTTAACGGCTTTTAAACTTGGATTATTCATCTGATCAACTATATTTAATGTATGAAGTTGCGATCACCTTTTATTTAAAATGGCGTCAAAGATGTTATGTAACATTATATTAAATCAAAGCTGCTGCAAAAAGGGGGAATTTGCCCATAGCTGCCGTGCTGGGCAAGCGCTGGTGGCAATCGTAGAGCGTAGCTTCGCGTCGAAGATGCTGCTGCCCACCCCCGTCATGTGCTTTTAAGCTACGCTGTTTCGAAATGATATACTGCCCGCTGTCTACTACTGTTCGGTACCTCAGTCGCTTCTTACGACACCTGATACAGGTGGGAAGTAGTGTAGAATCTTTGCTGGTAACCCACGGCAATTATACTAAATATTGCCACTATTTCCCGTTTTCTTTTGAAACTCTTCTGTTTCTATCTGCTCTAAAGATATCAACTGTCTTTATTACTGTGTCTTGTGTTCTTAAAATACAGTGATGTTGGCTTAAGTTTTCCTTCAACTTTGTGGCAGGATCTCAGACTATAAAATCCAAATCCATCATTTAAAAACAGCAGCGACCTTATTTATACATTCACAATTCTTTAAGCAGCAGCCTATTCACAGTTGACGCGTCTAATTTAGATTTTTACAAATCTTTAAACTAAAAACTCTTAAGAGAATTCACAACAATTGCAGAGCCACGGATTATAAGCTTTGATAGCGTTGATTTTTCTCCACTTTTACTTTCGTCAAAAGTTAGTTATAGAGGCATATTATTGATTAGTTAATAATGATAAATTAAAAAGTACTCTTAGAAATCGCAAAACTATTCCGTATTATATTTCTTCCGTCCTATTCTTAATTCAGATACAATATACCATGAGGTACCGGCAGATTAGAATAATACCTCGCTTTGTATCTACCATTTGTCGTATGAAGTAACTAAGCTACTAACCCAGCGCGGCAAATATGGGCAAAATTAGCAGTAGACTTCCAATGGCTGTAATGATGAGATATAGTATAAAAAACAAATTTAATTAATAATATAAATTGTATACTACAGTTAAACGTAATGACCAATTTTAATCACGCATCACTTCAACGCGTTTCATTTAAAGAGTCAATCATTTACAAACACGCACCGAGCCGCACTATAAAACCGGGCCTCGTCGGTGAAATAGGTCACGTATTACCATCATCATTTCGTCAATTCCAAGTTAAATTTTCACGGGAAATGGAATTAAAAAGCTGAGGGTTATGGTGAATAATTTTCCAAATGTTGTTTAAGCTAAGCGTGACACATGGCTGGATAGTTAGTCGAGTAGAATTTGTTTGTTTTTCATCATTAAAAATGAGGAAATTATGCTCATACTTGTCGCGCTGCGTAGGCATTGTAGCAATTCTGTCACCCGTTCCCGCCCTGTAGCATTTGTTCTACGCTATTTTTGATGGAAAACGACACCAGTCGTTTCGGGTACCTTAGTCATCTCTATTAGCACCTGTTACAGATGGAGGTACTAATCATTCTGCTGGTGCAAACAGTTAAGACTTCATTTTGATAACGACAAAGAAGAAATAGTATAGTGACTATACGAATACACACATTTTTTTTTGTTTCACACAATATCTCACACATTGACCTGACTCCGTAGTAAATCGCTTAAAGCACTTGTGTTACGGACGTCAGACAACAAAGGAATTATAAATATACTACTTAAATACATATATTTGACACCCAGACACAGAACAAAAGACAATTACTATTATATAAATAATTGCCCTGGGTGGGGATCGAATTCATGACTGGGTGCACAAAATAGGGTCACTACCAAGGGTACGTCGATTTTTTAAATAAAGATGAATGTTAGATTTTATATTTAAAGCAAAATTTTAAAGGTAAACATTCCCTTTTCTCTATTTAGGCGGGGCTGTCTTATTGTTGTTTATTATATATATTATTGTATTATGTATATTATTGTTATTTATTCAATATTTTATAGTAACAGCACTTTGCCGTTCCCACGGTAAATTGCAAAGCAAGCCAAGTATCTTCGCTTAGCTTCGATGTTATTGCACCTAGAGTGATGTTAAACGAGTATAACCTTTCGATAAGTGGGCTATGTAATACGGACTTTTTTCTGACCTTATAGTTTTAGCCCTGCGTTGATATGTCAGTCAGCTTCTTATTTTGTGTTGCTCCCATTTTGACTTTGCACTCCCATTCTACCCGCTTAAGGGATAGTTTTTGAGAAATATTTTACAAGTTTGTCAGGACCTTTAATGAAGAACCTTTATACAGAATTACATTCGTATAACTTCAAAAAAAGCAAAGTTTATTTCTAACTTAGCTCCCTTGGAGGATAAATTTAAAAAAAAAATTTCTTCGTTCTCCCCTAATAAAAGGAACTCCTATAAAAAAATTTAAGTTTCTAACCTTTATAGCTTCGGCCTTGCGTTGATATATCAGTCATCAGAGATGCAATAAAAAAATGTGCTATAACTTTTTTATTCATTAGCTTATACTTATATATTGGTAGTTCACAACACCAAGGCATCATTCATGCGTTACCGACCCTAAACGATACGGAAAGCAATGCCTCTGAAACCATTGGATACGTGACAAATAAGAAATATTATATAGTTCAATACAGTCTTTTATTTTAGATTAAAGCCTATGGTTAAATTTAATAGATATTATGAATGTCTTACTAAATGCCTTACATAATCTTAACTAAGATAACGCCATTGTCATCCATCATCATTATCATACCAGCCATAAAAGTCCACTTTTGGACATAGGCCTCCCCAAGAAAGGGGTCTGTTGCCCATAATTTCCACGCTGGGCAAGCGTGTTGGCTAACGCATAGCGCAGCTTTCGCAACGGGGAAGCTGCTGCCCATGCCCGCCTTGTACATTTGAGCTGACTTTTTGAATGGATTTACCACCAGCT
This sequence comes from Heortia vitessoides, assembly GCA_020976665.1. Classification (NCBI taxonomy): domain Eukaryota; kingdom Metazoa; phylum Arthropoda; class Insecta; order Lepidoptera; family Crambidae; genus Heortia; species Heortia vitessoides. The sequence goes on from JACJUM010003129.1 coordinate 3,307,307, forward strand.
GTCGGTTCTAGTACCATAGTCGCCTCTTACTCGACCTCGACACCTGGTACTGGCAGAGTAAAATAGTACCTATTTTACTCCGCCAGTGCCTCCGGAATTACCATACAATAATTTTAGTACTAGATATAAAGCTCTGACAAAGGTAGTCTGCATTGGTACCTTACTCTCACCTATATCTATCACCAAATAGTAGTGTTCGCATTGCTGTGTACCGGCTTGAAGGATGAGAGAGGCAGTGAAATTACAAGGTGAACGTGATATTGTATCTTCAGTTCACAATGAGGTTGGTAGGTTGGTGATATACTAGTGATATCTTTGTGATGACACAAGCGTCTATAGGCTGCGGTCACGTTTATCATCAAGCGGACCGTACGCTTGTTTGCTGACTATATAAAAAAAAAAGTATATAGGTAATAGTTTATTGTTTGCATACAAAAAAATTAAGTAATATTTATGTTCGATTTTTTTTAAATTATTTATAAGAATATTATTGAATTAAGTTAATTAGTATTGTTTGACGGAATATCAGGCCCCATTTTTATTACATTACCTACGTATTACGAATTAGTAAAGTACGAATTAGTAAAGATTATGCTTATATATTGTTGGAAAAGTAAAAAAAGCTATAAATGTTTTCGTCCGTACGTACGTAACGTTTAGTTTTCATACTAACAAGAAAAATGAATAATGAAAGTAGCCTAAATAGTTTATTATCAAACCAGCTCTTTTGCTCTACTTGTGAGAATTCCGTTTATTTTGGTCTAGTGGTTTCATGTATTAACAATACCAAAAAAAATCATTAAAATTGTAGCAGATTAAAAATATTTTCCATATAAACTTTCAACCCCTGTATCGCAACCTTAGAGGGTAAATAGTCACGGTACACGTATCCAATTAATTTGTTAAGAGCTTGAATATCAAGTATTGTTTTATACATGTTTCATAACAATCAATGAAACACCTTTATACTAAATTTAAAAAAGATATGTTCCATACTTAATTTGCACCCCTGTTTTACCCCTTTCAGAAGTGAATTTTCAAAAATTATTTAGTTAGTTCTTCTTTACGTAAAAGAAACCCTGTGCAAAATTTCACAAAGACACGGGTAGTAAGATTGTAAAATTAATGAAAGAATAAATATATAGCATAGTATAATGTGTGTTATTACGCTCTATTTATCGATTTCATTAAATTTTCATTAAATAATCAACGGAAACCCTCTCTTCTAAATACCAGTTGTGTTCCTGTAAAAAAAGCAGACCAAGCCGTTAAACTCTATGTCATCAACCTCGTAACTTGAGGATACTGCGTCATAATACTCAGAAATACTATTATACTTACTTATATATTGTTTCTATCAATTTACGACAGAAATACAGCAATAAGAGCTTTGATGCTTAGCGGTTGAAGTAGGTGAGAGTGAGGTACCCACACAGAGTAAGGGATCCTCATTACCTTGAATTATAGTACTGTGTTTCATTGCATTGGTATTTATCCTTTCCTATTTCAACTGCGGAATATTAGAATTCCTGTGTTCTGGCTTGAAAGGTGAGAGAGGCATTAAAATTACTGAGTAAATATGACAATTAATCTTCAGTTTCGCGACATGCTAGTGATATCTTCGTGTCACACGAGTGTATATAGGCTGCGGTCACTTTTATCATTAAGTGAACCATATACTTCTTTGCTGACTACATAATATTAAATAATAAAGTTTATTTCATAAGTAATTCATAAAATTAGTGCTGTAGAATACAGATCTTATACTTTATGTGGTGAGTAAATATTATGTGTTTTGATATATTACTGAGTGATGTTGACTTGGGGATGACGTTGCTAAAGAAGCTGCAGAAGAGACTGATGAAATAAAGAGAAAATGATACAGTGTTGATACAAAAAGAGTAACTGAAAAATGCATTCAAAGATATAAATAAAATGACAGTATACATATAAAACTACTATATGTGTTAATGAAAACCAAGGCATTTTTAAGAAAAAAATAAACTCGTACACTAAATGATTTAATGAAAAAAACAATTCGTTTAAAGGTTTCCTAAGATTTTGTAATAATATTCCAATATAAGACAATATTTGGATAAAATCTATTTAAATTTTACATCAAGAGTAAGCTTACTTCTAAAGGGTATAGTGTTGAAGATTATGTTAATGAGAAAACTGACTGAGATTAAATTGCTTTAACCAGTGAGTTAAGACAAAGGTTTGTTAGCGCTGACAACGGTAGGGGTTCCATTAACTTAGTGTTAATGGAACCATTATTAATACCAGTTTTTATTAACGGTTCTTTTATGCTGGCTTATGTTATAAAGCTAAAGTAAACTTAAGGATAAATAAGAAATTAATTTAAAACTCATAAGAAATTTATATTTCGCTTACTGTGTAAAATTAGTATAATATAATAAAATTAGTATAATATAAAAAGAGTATAAATTCAAACACTAATCCTCCACTATCCTGGAAATATCACTGTACCTGTCTTTTTTTATTTTGTAAGTATTCAAAGTACTTGGGTCAACTTGAATAAAGATGATTAACGTTTGTATTATTATAGTTTGAAATCCGATATATACAGGACTTGAATAACACATCTAGAAAATATTTGTTTAGTGTATCGCAAAGGAAATATTTATAAAAGAAAAAGAAGGGGAAATGCTGTAATTTTGTAAACAACGAAACGGAAAGAAAGGGGGGTTCAATCAGCCGTGAAAGATTACACAAAATTGTGCCAATACAAGAAAGTTCTTCACGCATTCAACACGCACTGTCTACAAAGAACAAATAACTTATTATGTAGTCAGTTTGTCTATTATTCAATACTGCCGATTATTTATTAATTATATTCAGAACATAAACATATATTAGACCAACAAAACTTAACAAAAAGAGAGATATTAAATTTTAAATCACATAAGGCCATATGTATGACCAATTGACTTTTTTATTTAGTTTAGATTACCAAGTTGAGAAGCTGATATATATAATAAGAAGATAATAAATGAATGCTTTTGTAATAGTCTACCTCAAGTGTTTTGACTAAAGGACTAAAAAGTAGCCCACTTTACATCAATAAATTCATGCACCAGTGCTTACTAGTATAGTATTTTCAAGGAATTTTTGAAGAAATCTTTTATTGAGAAATAAATAATCAAAATCTTTTCTACGTATGTACGTCTCTCTTTTACTGATATGATGATCATCATATAAAGATAGTTTTTCTACGGTATTATTTCAGCTTGTTGACTAGAATTTTTCTCATAACTCAGTAAACGTTCAAGACTTTCAAAATTTAAACGTAAACATCTCTTTTTTATATCTGAACTTAAACAGTTCAAGATTTAAATACTTAGTAATTAAAATATTTTTTTTATATTATTGTAGTTTCAAAGTGTTAAAAGAGTTTTTAGATGCCGCTACACTAGTCCGGCTCGTGCATTGTTGAGGTAATAGTTCTATGTTAACCTTACTTAATATATGCACTGTTATGTATTATATAAATTATAGATTACTTCGATACACTCGATTATATATACTTCGTTTCTTCTTTCTTTGGTCTTTCGATGTCCCTCCGTAGATAATTATATTTAGGTATAGTAAGTAGGCTAGCTTATCGTATTAGTTTATTCACAAATATCTTCAATATACATACCTTTGCAAGTTTTGTACATTACATTTCAGTATATTGTATATTTCTATGTTATTTGAATGTAATAATCCACATTACATCTCTTGCATTGTCCTGAATCTGAAATCACTTTAACCAATTGTATTGCAGACAACAGAGAACAGAGCAGTAACGAAATTACAAAAACATGTTTTTAAATCATTTCTTAAAATTTATTTTGGATGGGGATCGAAACGACTCTTGCGCAAGATAGGAACATTGCTATATCTACCATCAGGCCCGACAATGTAACATGCAATTATAATTTCTATAACGATATACGTATTACCAACCCGGATAAGTTAATTAAATAAATAATTCCTAATCACCGCGCTCTCTAAACATAATGCCAGTGGGTCACAGAAGTTAGTTGCATTCTCTTGATGATAATATATACTCAACAGCACCACTGACACGTTGTGTATGCAATTTAAGCAGAACCGCATTGCGGAATATGTCCGGTACTTAAAACGCGCATTGTGGGGTCGCAAGCTGATTTATATTCGAATTCGTAAGGAGGCTAAGATATTTTGATCGTTTGCGGTAAGCCGTAAATGTGTTTGCTGGGAAATACGAACCTTTTTTCGTTTGGACTTTTTTATAAGATTGCGGCGGAGTTGGGTGTGTTTGGTTGGAATCTTTATATTGCGATTCCGAGTGTGGCGTGGAACGTTGTGAGATATTTAAAATTCCTAAATTGTCGGACACTTGAATACAACGCTACACAACTATTGCTGTACTATCGCGTGAGACGAAGTGAGCTTGTGATAAAAGTTTTTGAGTAAATTATAAATAGATAAAATAGATCTAGATCTTGTCTTTGATCTAGAATAATATCAACTAGTTGATCTGGATGACCGCGGAAGCAGCATCAAACTGGTCCCATTAAACATTTTCATAAAGGAGTTTTAATGCTAATATGATAGTTTAACAATAATTCAAGGAATATTTTGCCTCATGTTCAGTATTTTGTAAAATTAATAGCGATTTTTTATGATTATTTATTTATTTAATATAGCAGTAATCATATCTAGTTCGTCAAAGGTCGTGGGTTCGTTCTCCATCCAGGACAAAGAACATGACGAATATGAATTGCATTTGTTCTGTCTGAGTGTTATTTATAAAATTTGTATTTAAGTAATATATTTGTAATTTGTTATCCGTCCGTAACATAAGTGGATTCACTTTATCTCGGAGTCAGATCCACGTTGGAGATGTCATGTGAATTTATTGAAATTATAATCTATTTATTCAAAAGTATCACGAGGATTACATTTACATCAAAAAATCTCTAACGTGTAATGACCACATTGAAATACATAATCCATTTACAAGATTAACATAACACAATCAAATAATTGCAATTCGCACAGAAAAAATAAAGTTTCCACTGCACACTGCTCTTGAATAATCCACATACATTCAGTAGTATCAATATTAAAATGTTGAGATTCTTCTTGCGTTAAGTGATTGCTCCAATATCATACTCGGCGGGCAAACCTTGTATTGAGCCTAACCCTAGACTTCAAATAAATACTCTAAATCTATACGGATAGTGCCGATTTTGCTATGAACAGTTCGTATCGTTAAAAGTTATATGCGCAGCGGCATTTGATTTATTTTATGTAACAGTTTTCTTTTTAACGGCGTTTGTGATTGTGAAATGGTTTGTTGTATGTTTAAGGAACTATTATTTGCAAATATCTTACTCTCTTACGAGTAAATTACGATCCTACGGTTTTAGACAGTAATTTCTAGGCATTTTAGGCAGCGAAACATGGTCTCTAACCGTTAGCCTTCTAAACCTGTTCAATACAGCTCAACAAACTATGGAGAGAGCAGCACTCGGAGTCTCTTTCAGAATCAGGAATGTTCAGATTCGTAATAGAACGGTCAACAAAGTTAAGTACGGGCTATGCGGATTAGTAAGTTGAAGTGACAGTGGGTAGGGCATTTGGTACGCAGAACCGATGGCCGATGGATTCGTGAGGTTCTGGAATGGAGACTGGCAAGCGCAGCGTAGGGCGTCCACCAGCAAGATGGACATACGATCTGACTATTCTAGTTTGCTGACTTCGAAAGGTATAAAAAACAGCAAACTAAATAATCTATTGTACAAATTCTCACGGTACTTTAGAACTTTACCAGTGCATCTCGATATTACCAGAGTTTGCATTATGTTTTCGAAAATAAGCTGCAACATGCATGTGTCTTATTGTAGTAATATATATTATATTCTATACATTTTACCTTAATCTTCTATGGCAAAAACTTATAATAATAGATTTAAGAGGAATATTTAAAAAAATCTGGCAGCTGAGTCATCCTCAGCCTCCACCTAGAATAATCGGCTAAACAACGGCAAAAAAGAACATCTTATTGGGTTTGGCCGTGTAGTAGTAGCAGAGTAAAATAGTAACTCCCCATGTACCAGGTGTCGTAAGAAGCGACTGAGCTACCGGAACTGACAGACGGCGTTATATCCACTTGAAGTTGTATAGCTCAAATGCAACAGGGTGGGGATTAGCAGCAGCATTCCCTTCGCGAACCTTTGCTCTGAAATGGCCACCAATTGACTCTGAGGGACTCTTAAGTCCTGCAGTAAGGGCTTCCAAGGGCTGAAGAAAGATATTGGCTATTTTTTTTGGTTGTATTCTTTATCATTATTTACGTCTTATTTGATAAAAAAAAATAGAACACGTTGTGTGTCTCCTAGGTTGCTTTCTAGTAATCATTATATTTAATTGTGAATGTAAATAATAAATATTATGCAAGGGAGGTACCAGCAGAACAGAATAGTACCTCCCACTGCACCAGGTGTTGTAAGAGGCGACCAAGGAACCAAAACCGACAGATGGCGGTATATCCAACTGAAAAAGTGTAGCTTGAATGCACAGGGTGGGGATGAGCATCACCATTCCCGTCACGATAGCTGCGCTCAGCGATAGCCAACACGCTTGCCCAACGCGGCAATTATTGGAAAAAAGGCTTATATCCAGTAGTGGACTTTCAATGACTGGTATGATGATGATGATTGTGATACAAGTGAAAGACTTTCAGGTTACTTTTTTGAGTGATCCCCGTCGCGAAACCTGCGCTCTGCGGTTGCCAACACGCTTTTCTAGCACGGCAATTACGGTTTAAAAAACCTCCTTTCTTGGAGAGGCCTTATTCTTGGTAAACGTCTGGTTAATATAATAATTATATTTAATAAGAATATTAGTATGCAGGGCTTTAAATGTATCACAAATCAGCCGGTCAGATGGCGTTGCAGACGGTATCTAGATAATTAATGCAATTAAACGACTGGACAGATTTAAATTTTTGTAAATGTATGAAAGAATTTGCATTTAGCGATAAGGCCGCCTCTTGTATCTACTATTCCATGTTTCTGCAATATTGTTGTTTTTATTGGTGTACAATAAAGAGTATATTATTATTAAGTGTGGGCCTGGATAATTCTGATTCACAAATCTAAGTTATTTAGCATGACAATGTTTATCGGGTCCGCTAGTATAATTATATATATCACAAGTTTAGCCGTTACCGCGGCAGGAAGGAAACAGCAGAGTATTTCTAAATGAGGAACAATAACCGTTCCTACAGAAGTTTCTAGATTATGTTGTCACCAACGCAAACCGCGTAACGTTGAGTGTAGGCCCTCAGAGTTGATAAATCGACCTCGCCCCTACACTCCGCGCTTTACACTTGTGGAGGAAATTTGAAAAATTCACTAGCATTATGAAGGCAGACCTATAATTTTCCATGGTGAGGAATTGTAGGAAAATTTGAATGTTAGAAAGAAAATAGCGTATGCTTTTTTATAAGAAGAACATATTTGTTAGTAGTAAGACTGAATACCATTTAAATATACCTCTACTAACATATTATAAAAAGGAAACATTGTATTTTGGTATTTTAAGTTTTTTATGTAACTAGCACGAATAAAATCAAAACCTCATGGATGGATTTCGATAATTCTTTCTTCAATAGTATGCTATATTGCTCCTGAGTGAGATTGGCTATATTTTTACTGAAAAAAAATGATTTCCTTACGAAAATTTCAATAATGTAATCCAAGGTAGGAATAAAATTGACATAAAATGACTTAAATCGCATGCGCGGCTTGTAAGTTAGATTGTGGGTACAAGATATTTCAGACTATGATCAGCTTTATCTTATCCATAAACGTTCAACTCAAATGTATAAAGCAATCGTGCAAAACCGGATCGGGTCGCTGGTATTTAATAAATTAGAATACAAAGGAGAAGTTCTCTAAGGAAACTATTGACAAAAGAACAAAGAACAATAGTAAAATTGAAAAAATCTAGAATAGGTACTATAGCAGCACAGTCCCCCGGAGTGGGAAAGTCCCAAGTTTGAATTCCGCAAGAATTTTGTGACAAGTTTATAGTATTCTTGTAAATATTTTCTATAAGTTCCAATCTCAAGCGCCAAGGGTTAATGAGTGGGTATTTTTATGTGAATTTATGTGATATGCATTTGTTTTTGTTCCGTGGTCTAGGTCTTATTTGAATTATTTAAATATTATATTTGCTATTTCTCTGTTGTCTGATATCCGCAACACGAGTGCTTTAAGCTACATATCTCGGAGTTAGGTCAATGAATAAAATAAAAATAAATGCATACAATATAATTTCTTGCGAGAATGCAACGTTGTCATAGATGAGTAGTTTTAAAAACACCTGTCATTAGGCAAAACAAGGTTCATTGATATTGAAGTAAAACTGCATTTTATAAGTAATTTTAGTATTAATTACTAACATGAGTATATAGTCAGTAAAAAGAAGTTCTAATATTATTTATGCCCGTAGCAGAATGTTATGGCTTTAGACTGTGTCCCAGTATCCCATTAAAGTCGGCTGAGGCTATGGATCTCCACTTACGATCTTGGTATACTTCCGTCGCTTACTTAATTAGTTCTTTCATACACGCTCGTTTATTCTTGGTACTTAAGACCTAACCTTTCTTTAATATCTCTTAAAACTGGTGATAAAGTATGTTTGCCTAGGTCGTCCTATACCAACTCTTCCATTTATTTCTGCTCTACATATTTGTGCAATCATTCTACTTTCCATCATTTCTACATGTCCAAGCCATCTCAACATTCCTTTCTTTATTGTTATCACAAGATCATCTTTCACACTTCATCGATCTCTTATTACACTATTTTTTAGTCTATTTCTCAAATTA